>SSNS01000001.1:3040646-3255646 GCA_006937985.1 Aphyosemion australe
GATGGAGTGTCATCAGGAAGAGGGGAGCAGGCATCGTGCCTTACTGCCTGCAAAAAAAGGAAACGGAAGTGACACCACCCCACTTTGATGGAGGGACCCGACGTGAGCCGAAACTGTCAGCCAAAGGTAAACAACAAATCTTTTTTGCTTTTTCTGTGTTAAATAACGAAGACAAAACCAAGACTATAGATTAAGTTAGACTTCTAAATAATTGGCTGGCACATTAATTACAATATATTTCTTGATTTTTGTTTTTTAGATCTCCCAGGACTTCTTGGTGCTGCATTGCGAGGCAGCACCAACGTTATTTGAGAGCTGGATAACAGAGTATGCTGAAAAAGTCCTGCACCTGGCTGAAAAGGATGGCAAACTCCCGTTTCCTACAGAGGACATGTCACTGGGTAAGTTTGTTTTTTCATTTGCTGGCTAGGAATATGTGAATCCTTTTCTTTTAAACAATATAGGCAAACATTATGCCGGGACCACACTGTGCATTTTTTGGCTGTCTCACAAGACTGCTCATGTCACACGAGCCCTTTTTATAAAACAATGCCGCCAATTTGCCGCAACGCCGATGCGGCATCAGGGAGCGTTAGGTCGTTTATAAGAGCTCAGACCGTGGCGGTAATGTTGCGCAATCATGTCCGTTTTATAAAAGATTACGCGGTGGCGGCAAAAAGGAGGTATGGGGGCAGTCTCTGCACTGTCGCGGACTTCCGTGTATTTTGGACATAACTTGCTTTTTATTGCGATCGAAGCCGCGCTCCATAAGTTTTTATTTTATTAATCAGCTACAGGTGTGTGTCCTCCACCATCCCTGTGACCTGTCAGATGATCTGAGCTGCAGATCTAACGGAGAAAACCTCCCGGAGCACTGCATCGGTCCAGTTAATCATCTCAGCTGGTTCTGTTTACAAACGTGAAACTTAAGCGCGTGTTTACTTTCATTTTTAATAAAGTTCCCGGCCGGAGCGCAGCATTAATTCATCACATGGTCATGACACCTCCCTCTTTTGCGCCAAGGCTTAATGTGCGTTTATAAGACCGGCGAAGCCGCAATATTACCGCAATATTACAGCAATATTACTACCAAGCGTGGCGGCACGAATGCCGCAAAATTCCCGCAACGTGATGCCGCCATGGCGCGTTCGTAAGAAACATGTTGCGGTAATATTGCGCTGATTTGCCGGCACGGTGTGTCTTATAAAAAGGGCTACTGTGAGAACTACAGAAAGGTGGCACACTGTACGGCGCAAGATTTCAGGGAGACAGGCTGCACGACGTCTCGGTCCAACAGGACAGGCTACATCATGAGCGCACTTGTGTGTGTGCGCGTGCGCCTACCTATAAATAGTTAAATTGTTAACTTAAATTGTTTGCCTACAGATGCTAGAGGAGAGTTGGCCCTGCGACTGATCCCATCCATGGTTCAACAAAATGTCTACAAAGCAAACAAGAAAACCATCCGGCACTCTGCTGAAGAGGCCCAGTCGGCCTCAGCTGATCGACCTCAAGCCTGTGAGTATAATTGTTCCTTTTGGTCTCAATGTTGTATCTCTTAACTCATTCCCTGCCAGCCGTTTTCTGATCAGAAAGCCCCTGACTGCCAGCGTTTTTGAGCGTTTTTACTGTTTTTTGAAGAGTCAGAACATTGTGCTCTATGATCATGTAAACGCCAAAACTACAAAAAGAAAGAGTAGACTCACTTCTTACATCAGGAAGAATCGCTGTATTTCTCGCGTTATCCGTTCTTTCACAATCTGGTGCCCAACCGTCGCTCCAGAAGCTTTTCCGGTTGGGCGCATCGTTTTTTTCACAGCAGCGTCCCAAAACAATCTCGTAATCCATTGATTTTCCGCTTTCTGATCACGTAATGTGTGACATACACGGATGAAGATCCGCTTTAGACACGTGATGTTTGTTCTCACGGTGCGGGGGCTTGCTCTGACGCCCGCCCCGTAAAAAAGGGAAATGACGACTCTAGTCGTCATTGGCAGCCAGTGGTTGGATGTGGAAAGATGACTTTAGTCATCAATGGCAGTGAATGAGTTAACAAGTTATCTGTGTATTTGTTTATGATTTGCTTTGAAGTCAAATTTCCTTTTTATTTACTTTTATTTATTTATTTTCATTCTTTGTTCCCATCTTAGGTGGGCACAAATATGGTGGAATACCTCCAGGAGGCTGAGAACAAGCCATACCCTTTTGTCCTGGTCCTCGGACAAAGAACCCAGTGCTGTTCAATGGGCAGGCATTTCCTGAAGAGACGCTGCTTGGGGCAGTTGATGTGTGCTTCTTCATGGGAGTTGCTACAGCATTTGGTCTACAAAATTGAAGGACCAGAGTCCAAACAGGTGACATTTTTGAAAACTGCCATACAAAATACAAGAATTAAAAAAAAGAAAAAAAAACAGGGAAGAGGTTGCAACCAATCAACACAGATCAAGCTAGTCACAGTTTGCACCGTGGCACCGTTAGACCAATCAGGGCGGGGCTACAACGCGCCAAATATTGGTGTGTCTGAAAAACCAGAAAACTGCCTTCCTGGAGCTCGTCTCCTCTCGTGTTTAAGGTTGGATCTCTAAAAGTAACAACGCTAGGTTTATGAAACTCTCACATCACAAGGTTGACTAGTGGTGCTAAATAAAGATATATGTGGTGTAAATGTTAAACTCAATGACGTTGGTGAAATCAGAGCATGAAAATCAATGCTGCCATATTTGATCATACGCCCTGAACAAGTAAAAAATTATGTATATTTTTAGGTAAAATCTGTTGTTTTTTAGACAGAATCTTCATGATCATGGTTACAGTAATAATAATAATTATAATATTGAATATATTTTTCAGTTTTAAACTAAGATTTCTATAAAAAACAAAGGGGGACAGTTATTGTGCCAGCGAGTCTCACCATCAGTGATGATGATGAAGAGGAGGAAGATGACACTGAGGCAGATCCTCAAATACAAAATATTCTAAAGATCTATATTTGATCAGAAATGGCATTTAATGTTCTATAACTTCCAAAAATATTCAATATTATTCTACAGTGATATAATGTTCTAAAATTATCTAGATTATTCTAAAGTGTCTTATAATTATCTGTATTATTAAAAAATAATGTTTGTTTTAACTTGTTCATGTTTTTTATTTTGGGATTTCTTTTACCAGAACAGGGCCAGCGTCGATATTTGAGCACTTAATTTTCTCTGATTTTCTCCATGAAAATAAATATATTTGAAAATTGTAACAGAAAAATACATTTGTTATATACCATAATAACACCCTGGGGTTGAAATATAAAATTTTAAACTACTTCAATGATTGCCCTGTAAAGGGTTCAAATGTTTTTGTTGTTGCAATTGGAAATAAAGGTTTGTTGTAAGTTCCTTGGTATTTTTTTTTATACATTTGAACACATGGGTTTTACAATACATTTATAAAGTTTTAAATATTTGTAATTCATGGGGGGACTTCACTCTTTTTAGTATGTCTACCAAATGTTTATATTTTATATTTTAGTAGATCCTAGTGGCAAAAAAACATTGAATACATTTAACTAAAGATTTAGTCAAATTAACTCAAGAGGTTGGGTTAATTTTAACCCATAAAATGGGTTACGTAATTATAAACTACACAACCCAATTTTGTGGGTTAAATTAACTCAAGAGGTTGGGTTAATTTAACCCATAAAATGGGTTACCTAATTATAAACTAAACAACCCAAGTTTTGGGTAGATGCAAATAACCCAATTTTGTGGGTTAAAGTAACTCACAACTTGGGTTGGTCCCTCTTAACCCATGACTTGGGTTAAAAATAACCCAAATTGGGTTGTTTTCAACCCAACTGTTTTTAGTGTGTAGGAGGCTGCAGCCAAACTATCTTATTGTGGCATCTTATGTGAGATTTTGGCCTTATGATCGTAGACTGGGTACAATTCTGCATCCTGCCAAAGGTCTGCATTTTTGGCACAAAGCCTAAAATCTCTACACAAAGCTTCACTTTGCAGTGTTAAATTGAAAGCAGTAAGCATATTCTCCTGTGAGTCTCTAGCTGTCTGTGGGGGGGTACGCTACTCTCAAAAATCTGGTTTTCAGTCAGAATGAAGCTATAGACAAAAACTTGAAATACTTGAGTGAGCATGTGAAGGCTAATTCTATCTTGTCTTTGTTTTTCTTCATAGCTGCTCAAAAGTTTGAGAATGTTTGGAAAGAAAATATATATTGTGCCGTTTTCTAACAATTTTATCCATTTAAAAGTCTTTTTGGAATATGATCGGTCACTCTGAGTGTCACATGCAGGCTGAACGTGAAAATAATCTTCAACACCAATTTACTGAATTAGCCACTGAAAGAAAACAGACAGGTAAACGCTCGGGTCAGAAAAAGCCAGTCAGATTTACGTCACACTGTAAATTAGGTGTGTAGTGATAAATGCCATAAATGCTGTTGTTTAATTGGGGCCGTTTCTGAATACTCAAGTACGTTCTTGTGTACTTGACAAGTGTGTTCTTGCCTAGGACACCAGAAAGTCCGTTCTGCCGAGTACGGGAGG
Organism: Aphyosemion australe; assembly: GCA_006937985.1. NCBI lineage: Eukaryota > Metazoa > Chordata > Actinopteri > Cyprinodontiformes > Nothobranchiidae > Aphyosemion > Aphyosemion australe. Next base: position 3,045,202 of record SSNS01000001.1, read on the forward strand.
ACGAGGACGGCATTTGGAACAAGCGTACTTCTTTGCCTCACGGCAAGGTATATTTATAAATATTAGGACAACTATTTTTTAACAAATGACATCAAATTAAAAGCTGTTTGTTTTTTTATTGATATGAGTTGAATGTGACCAAATGTTGATTTACCCCCTTAGGCTTGAAATATTGATTTATTTATGTATTTTTTTTTTTTTTTTGTGGGTTAGAAATGTTTATATTCCGGAGCTATTTCTGATTTGTTGGACCTCATAGACATAACGACCAAGCTTTGTTTTTGAATATTTATTTATTAAAAGTTAAAAAGTAGATATTTTCTTAAAATAAATTAATAAATAATTATTGTAATAAATTAAAAAAAAGTAAAATATGGTCTTCCTGAATAGTCTGAACAGGTCTAGTTGGAATAAAACAAAATACTATAGTGCAACAATCTTTTTTTTTTTCAGGAAAGTTAGGGTCCTAGGAAAATATTTAGCGTTTTAATTTTTGTTGTATCAAAATATATCAAATCAAAGACACATGCACAGTGGCGTTGGACTTGCCATAAACTAGTGGAATTTTGTCTTTAAATCCAAATGTAATCATTCAGTAAGACCATTTTACAATTAAATGCAAAATCTGTATTTTGTTTTTTTTTTGTTTCTTCAGGCTTCCACAAAAAGCTGCAAAAATAGTTAACTCACGCATCTTGACTCAAGGAAGACTGTTGTTGGTTTAGCGTCCAGGAAACAGCAGAGAACATCTCGACTAGTAGACGCTAACCGTTAGCAGAGTCAGTACTAGAGTCATGTTGCTGCTAGCCAATCCGAGGCGAGATGTCCAAATATCAGGAAATAAGACTCCAAATCCTGTCGTCTGAAGCTCAACTGTGATGTGGCTCACTTCTAGTACCTGAAAACGGTGCACCAGTGCTTTGTTTCCTCAGAGTACAACTTACAAGGCATTCATTCCAACTAGAGACCGCTGCAAATGTATTGATTAAACAAGTGTTCCACACCTTTAATGACATTATCCCAGTAGTGACCCCTACTGCTTTAAAGAGCTGCTGCAGCATCTAAACAAACCAGAAGCATTGGCAAACATGTTCATGTACATCAATTACAATTTCAGAGGAAAAAATAGAAAATGATGTTTTAGCTCATGTTTTAGTGCACTGTATCATGATTAGAGGCTGAATTAAATTAAATCAGATTGTTGGCAGTGAATCAAATCTGGTACATACCAGAGAGGTACAAGCCTATTAGTGGTATGCTCCATGTCAACAGTCATTCCCTAAAACAGCTGCTTCATCTCTACCGCACACAGAGCTGCAGGGAAACGTGTTCAATTTGGGAAATAAGATGCAACACCCATCACCTTTAGGCTGCGATGTAAATGAGAGTCCATTTAATCACATTGTTTTTGCGGTGTGTGTGTGTGTGTGTGGCTGGTTTGATGTCAGCCAATTTGACGACAGGTCAAGGGTTGATGCTGTACAAAGACCCAGCTGTCTCATTTTGGTCAGCATGGCCTTGTGGTCTCATGTTTTATTCATCACACCAATGGTTTTGCTTCTTACTTTCTTCTGTTCAAATTGGAGTCATTCCAGCCAGCTTGTTTAAATCCAGGAATTTGTTTCTTGATGAGAAATGGATTTTAAAAAAAGGAGATAAACTGACTCAATATTTACAGGCTCATTTCCTTTGCAGATACAACGGGTGGTTAAACTTTATGCTAAAAAAGCCCAAAACAAATAATTATCACACCAGAAATAAAGTGAGTAGACTTTTTGTTACTGTCAATAAAAATGAGTTGCCTTAGATTTTTATCACCGTGCACAAACTTCTGTATAAAAATAGGTTTATTAGTTGTTAAAATCAATGGGAAAGAAGCAATTTTATGGCAGGATGGAGTTTACTCCCTGACGAGGAGGCTGTATGGAAAGTCCAGATATGAGGAAAAGCTGCTTAATTTTGTGCATTCTACCCTTTCTGTGGCACAAATCAAATATCAGCCTTTCTGCATGTTTTCTCCCTTATAGCCTCTGTCTTTCTCTGTTAAAAAGCCACAGAGCATTACGTATAAAGAGATTCTTTTTTGCCACAGAGCAAATACTGAGTTTCTTAAGCAAAGTCGGTTTTGTGCATGGTTGTATCTCCTGACAGCTACAGAAAGGACCCTAGACTCTTCATGAGCAGAAAACTACTAAAACAGAAACACACACACGTGATGCCAGTTGGCCTGTAGAGCCCACACTGGGGACTTTATGCTTAAATATGTTTGGTCTGCATTTTTCATAGCTCAGGATGTGAAACGAGAGCTTTTTTCCTCTTCTTTTTCCTTTGGGTCGTTTCTTTTTTGGATGTTTTCACCTGTGTTGTTTATGGAGTTTACTCTGAAGTTTACTAAGAAGATTTTATTTGCAGATTTTTCTTTCAAATAGTTCAGTGGTTATCTTTAAAGTGCAGAAATAAACCTTGTTTTCCATTTTGCAGACTTTACCTTGTGTTCATTACTGCTCATGCACAGTCAGTATCTGATCTTAATTTTGCCATAATCACTTTTTACTCCAGTTTTTTTCTGCAAGCTCAAGCCTTACCTTTGTTTTCCTTAATTTTTCCAGCCGGTCTTTTGTGTTAAGTGCAACCGCCATGGTTTCGGGTCTATGCCTGCAATGACACATACATCGATTTAATTATAATAAACAGGTAGGGGAGCTTGCCAGTGACTAATCTTAGTCAGCTTGATTAATGATGTTTGTGCAGCCAGAGACTGAAATTAGCCAGAGATATAGAAGAGTGGTTCTGTGTGCATGTGTGCACATATACGTGTTTGGTTTACAATAATAAGCATTGTGTCTCAAAAATTGTTGCCCTCTATTTGAGCGAAAAGGGTCAGCTCCCCTCCCCGATCACCGTGCTATTTGTGTGCACCACTGATCTCTGAAAACAATCCATGAATTCTCATTAGTCGCTATGATAATTATGTACATTCATTACCAAGGAAAGGGGGAAAAATTCAGCTGTAGCTGCTGGAGAACTTCCTGAATCTCCCACACAGAACAAGGGAGGTGTAGGAGGAGAAAAGAGGATGAAAAGAAAAGAAAGCATCAAGTGGGGTCCTCCTAAAGACCGTGTCACCTGATCTCAGGATTCTGTTGGTCATTCCAGGAATCCCTCTTTTCGAGAATGTGTCCTTTACATCAAGCCTATTGGGCCGGATACCCAAATCTTTATTATGTATTTTACTGACAACATTTAAATATTAAATTTTAATATTTTGACTGATATTATTACCTCCACCACTACTACAAATACAACTAAAAATAACAGCAATGCACAACGTCTTTTTATTGTTTTAATGATCTGCATCAATTCAACAGTTGCAGAGCTGGTAATACAAACATTTTTATGGTGTTTATCCTGCATTAACTATATTAGCTATGCAAAATAAACACATATTTGTCCATCCAAGTTGGATTAAATCGCCTATTTTCAATTTTGCGTTTCTGACCAGTCAGTGACATCTTCTCGCAGGTGAATCATTCAGGCAGGGCTGGGTCACTGCTAACATAGACATGAATACGTAGACGCCACACTAGGGCAGCTCCAATAGGCAGCGCCAGTCCACGGGGTGTCTACTTATATATGTCTGTGATTGCTAAGATGGTGTTGCGTTCAAGTGCAATATCAGTGTGGGAATTTTGTTTTTCAACTGTGTTTTTTCTGTTGGTGGTTGGGGGATAGGGTCAGGTGGGCCAGCTGGTGAGGGCCCGCGGGCTGCCATTTGAATAGGCCTGCTTTACATTATTGTGACTTACACACAATCACTGTGTTCTATTGGCTTATTTTGTAAGAATATAATTTATAATGATGCATTGTAGCTTATCGGCTAATTTTTAGACTCAGTCCATATTAGTTTTTCTTTTTATTCTTTTATAAATTACATAAACACTTCCTCGTTGCAGTGTGGTGTAAAGACTTGAGCTGCCAAGCAGTATAATTTGATTTTTTTTTTTTTTTTTTGGGCATTTTGCCACTTTCCAACATTTTGCATCTGGTTATAATTTTTATTTCTGGGTGTGGACATGCATTTGTTTTTCTGCATTTTTAGCAAAAACTGATTAACTGTTGGCTGAATTTTAATGAAACTCTTAAGTTATTCAAATTAAAGATGTCCATCGCTGCCAACTGACTTTAGAAAGCATAAACGTGGCCATGATTCAGTCGGTTTTAAAGATGTTTGGCTAAAATTGCATCTGGTAGAGGCTGAACATCATTCACAGCACATCCTCTTAGAGTTGTGCAAGCTCTGGCAATGACTCCCTCAGTTTTCAACATGAGATGATCTTCGTTCTAATTTCTAGCATCAAAGGTGTTTTGCATTATTTTAGGACATTTTGAAATGTTAGAAAAACTAAATACACAAAACACAGGCCCTAAATGACTAATGTTTTGATTAGAGACTTTCAGTTTAAGAAGGTGAAACAACTGACTAAATTTAATCGGAGCAATTTATATACCCATCTCCTGTAGTGAAAACAAATTTTTTATTAACTGATTTTATCTCTCAGATAATAATTTACTTACTCAGTGCCAGTCAGGCTTTAGAAAACACTTCTCAACATCCACTGCTCTCCTGAAATTTACTAATGATGTTTTTTCTAGTTTTGACGACAATTTGTGCACTGGTGCTATTTTCTTAGACCTTTCCAAAGCGTTTGATTTAGTTGACCACTATCTTTTATTGGATAAACTGCAAGCTATAGGCCTTTCAAGATCATCTCTACTTTGGTTTAACTCTTATCTTCATCATCGTCACCAGAGTGTGTCATATAGGGGCTGTCAATCAGTATTTACTAGTATAACTAAGGGTATTCCTCAAGGTTCTTCTCTGGGACCTTTATTATTCTCTATTTTTGTTAATGATATGCTACTTTGCTGCACAGACTGTAATATTCATCTTTATGCTGATGATACAGTTATCTACTGTAGCAAGTCAACCATCTCCGGGATAAACCTCTCTCTACAACACGACTTTGATTCTGTCCAACAGTGGTTATTATTCAGCAAACTTCTTCCTAATAAAACAAAGTCCTATTCCTTACTGTTTCATAGGAAAGTTTTGGATATAGGTGAAAACCGCCTTAATCTTTGTTTTCTTGATTTTTCTCCCTTGGAATCAACTGAGACCTTTAAATACCTTGGTGTTTGGCTGGATTCTGATTTATCCTTTAGGACTCATGTTCAAGCAACTACACATAAACTCAATTCTCGGCTTAAAATACTTTATCAATCTGTTAATTGTTTCACTTTTTTGGTTAGAAAAAGAATAGTTACACAGCTGCTTCTGCCTACTTTAGATTACGCTGACATTGTTTATCACAATACTACTGCTTCTTGTCTGCATTCTCTTGATGTGGCATACAACAGTCTTTGCCGTTTTGTGTTACGTTGTCCCTTTAGGACACATCGTTGTGACATGTATGGACAGTTGTCCTGGTTTGCACCTTCGGCCAGGAGACAGTTTCACTGGATACAGTTTATTTTCAAAAGGTTTTATTTTAACTATCCAGATCATCTAAAGTCACATTTAGTACGTTATAACTCGCTTCACAGTCTGAGACATGATGCTCAAATCTTTTTTATTGTTCCTAGAATGAAAAGAGAGGTAGGGAAATATGCTTTTTGTTTTAAGGCTCCTAACGATTGGAATAATCTCCCTTTACCTCTCCGCTCCATATCTTCTTCTACAACATTCCGAAGAGCTCTGGTTGAACATCTCAGGAATATTTGCCAGTGTTATTAATTGTTTACCTTGAACATTACTAATGTTTAAGGTCCTCATAGCATGTCTGTGGTGGGGTTTGTGTTGGGTGGGGTGGGTTTGAGCATTGTGAGCCTTTGTGTGTGTGTGTGTGTGTGTGTGTGTGTGTGTGTGTGTGTGTGTGTGTGTGTGTGTGTGTGTGTGTGGTGATGTAACGCTGTCTGTAACTGTATTTTTTGTTCTGCTGTCTTGTACACTGCTGTATTGACGTAATAGAGGACCCCCTTGAAAACGAGCTGTATCATCTCAAGGGGTTAATCCTGCCTACATATGTTAAAATAAATAAATAAATAAATTTAAACTTGAAAAGAAAATTGATTTTTCTGTAAACCAACCTGAACTCACAAAATCAGCTAAATTTGAATTGTTTTAAATACTCGCATATAAACATGCATTGATCACTTTTACTGGTGGGACCAAAAGAAAAGGTGTAAAAATTCTGGTCTTGCGTGTGGATCATGAAGCCAAAATGACTCTTTCTGCATTTGCATAAATGAAATAATGTTAATGTGTAATTATCATGTTAACTTCGACAGCTCTAGTGCACACGGATAAAAAATGTCATTTTAATCCATTTTATTATCTTGAACACAACATAATTGGTTAGTGGTAAATTTGCATTCCTCAGAGTGTTTAATGATAGTTAAATTTATCAGGATTCAGTTTCATTATGTGAATAACAAGTGATAAGGAGATTTGCATATTATCTCGCTGCTTTTGATTGTATCAACGACCTGAGAACAATAAAAAAATAGGAACAAACTAGTGAATGGAGCTTCTGCAAATAATGTTAGAACGATACATGATGTCAGACTCCATTCGTACAAAACGGAGGAAGAGTTCTGGCTGCACGATGTCTGCTTATGTGCTGCTGTAGTATAGCAGCAGCATCAGTGAAGACACTCCTCCATTGTTGAATGGCTGCACATGTGTTCACAGTCACTGGTCTGCATACAGCGGTGCCATTTCTGGGAACTTTTAGTAACACTCAAATTATCCTCCCAGGGCAGTTAATGGAGGAAGAAAGTCAAAGAGAGGACAACGCACCCTGTCTCTCTCTCGTCCTACTCACAGATAAGGAGATGCTGTATGCCAGGCTAATGTACGCCCTCAAGACATACTCACCATTTCCCCCTAATGTTCCACCTATTAGTTATTAATGGAAGAGCTACACACACTGAAAGTGAGCTAGTGTATCTTGGGATTGGCTTGTGCATCTCGACTCTGTGTTTCTGCTTTTGTAAAGCAGCAGGAACAGATGCTATCACTGAGTTTTATCTCTCGCGTTATACACCCCTGAAAACATTTAGAGGTCAAGTTCGCTTTCACCTCTCTCGGATGCTCCGTGATGCATACTTTATGCTCTGCACAACATGTAAAGCCTTCCTCTCAAGTAACGCCTCTACCTCTCGAGCAGCATCTCTCCTGCGCGTCTCCCCTAAAAGAAGCAAGAAAAAAGTCTTTCCGACTGGGAAAGATTACAGCAACATCGTTTTTCATGTAGAACAGTTCCTTTTGTTTCCTCATCCCAGAAGCACTTCACCTCTATACAATCGCGTGAATGTCGGTCAGTCCCTGGCCACGCTGGTCCTCCATATCTCATCACCGCTCTCTGTCCAAGCTCTCAGCAACTGCCCCCTCCCCCAAGCCCATCTTTGCTTATCTGTGGAGCTCATACCTGTGGCTGGGTGGCCACTCTCCCCAACTCTTGCCAGGGGCCGCAGACAGGATGCCTGCAGATAACCTTTAAATCCAAGAAAAAGGAGGATAGAGGGGATAGAGTAGGAGAGAGAAAGCTCTCCACCCTCTCGCAGAGATTCTGGGGCCTGCTGAGAGGCAGCCAAGCCGAGGATATGCCTCGACTTAACTTCATCCCTGAGACACGGGCCTTGGGCCAACCCGACAGCATGACCCAAGAGTTTAAGAGGGACCAAAAAATAAAGTGTCTAGTCTATCTTGTCTGGCAGTTGGTTGGCAAAAGCATGCTCAGGCACTGTGTTCAATAGGTTGTGAAGAAGGGGATGTACTCGGGTCTTTAGTCCTCATTTGCTTTTTTGTGCAGCAAGTAACATCAGTTTCACTTGACAGCAGCTACTCAGTCTTTATCAGGTTGTGCACGAGGAAAAACCAAATTAGAGACAAAGAGCAAGAAGAAGTGAGACTAGCAGTCGTGGAGAGCAAAAGAGCGTTTTCTGACTCTAAGTCTGGAATCACTCGTGTCTTTGGAGGTACTGGTAGAGCATAATAAATTTGGAGCTTTGACAACAGCCCCTGGGTGAAATGTCCAATTGAAACAACATCCCAATGTGTTTACTTCCTCCACCGCTCAATTTGGTGTCATTACTCACCCTGCTCAGTGTGTGCCTGTCAGCCTCTATACCTCCAAACCTGCACAAAAAATGCAGATGGTTGTGAAATTTCATCAGGCGATTTATCAAGCCCATCAGAGGCATTCCTGTGCTGCTTCTGCTGTTTAGTTTGCAAAAACAAATTGATCAGGCCGTAATTATATATTGCTGGTATGGTAAACATTGCAGTCCCGTGAATGTGAAATTATGCATTGTTGTATCTGTCGTTCTAAATATCTGGGCTAGCAGATGAACTGAGCGCATGCAGGCCTGAGGGTGTTCCAGAACAATGGAAACATATAAGAGGACTTAAACCCAAACGCAGCAAACTGAAAATGTTTTGGGGAAATTTATTTAACATGGCCTAAATGTGAACATTGATACATTTTCAAAAACATGGGGCTGACTAAGGTTCAGTATAGCCACTGTCTCACTGGGCTGCAAGCACTGGCAATTTACGGAAGCCCTGGAAGGCAACGGGAAAAAATATTTGCTGTTGTGGCATTTTTCTAAGTTTTTTTTTCTCAGCCCAGAAAGGCAAAGAAAAAAGTGTTTTTTTTTCCTCATGGAAATGTTCAATTTTTATTATTATTATTATTATTATTATTATTATTATTATTATTATTATTATTAATATTGCTCAGTCCTGTACGGAAGCGTATTGCATTCACCTGAAAAAAACAATAAAGCTCTTTTTTTCCAAATTAGCAAGATAACTTTTATAAAAAAAAATAAAAGTTTGATTTTTTTGAATTGACGTGATAACTTTTGCAAAAAAACATAAAAAAGCTCAGTTTTTCCAAATTAACAAAATAACTTTAAAAAAATGTAAATAAAATACGTTCTGTTTTTCTGAATTAATGCGATAATAACCTATAAAAGAATGAATAAAATAATTCCTCTACATGCTCTGTGGAGGAACTTAAATATTCTCGTTTATTAGTTTAATTCACTTTTACTTTGTGTTGGGATTGTGACACTGGGAAATAGCTACTCCTGTCTCTGAACTATGTAGATGGACAGGGACGATAATTCAGCCCTGTCGGGCTGTCCGAGAGAGGTTGGGTGGCGGTTCAGAAAACTCTTCTTAATGTAGCAGGATGACTTCTTGAACCTGCATCAATTAGTGGGTTGATCATCAGCAGAGGGTGCTGCAGATATTTAGAGCCTGACTATCAGAGAGGTTTTCTCTTGCTGATGCTGCTGCTGCCCAGTCACCATCCATCAACCAGTTTGGCCATGAATGAACCCGTCGCCAGTATGATGGGCGTGTCATCCATGTCTCCTGTCGTCCCACATTTCTTGAGCTTTCTGATTTACACAAACTAAATAGAGACAGCTTCCGGATACATGCAAGTGAGAATTTCCTGCTACACAAAAGCAAGGCCCTGCAGCTCATACAAGAAAATCAATAACCCTTGCAAATATTTTAAAGGATTTAGGTAACTTTCTTCTTCCAGAATGCCATGCATATGGTTCTTTTTTTGTTTGTTTTTACTGGCTTTTAGATCCAGATTTCATAAAATGTGTAGCAACAGAACCTTAGAGTTGGGATTGATACTTTCCCTTGAGCACTCTGCACTTAAGTAGCTGAGCTAATCAAGGTCAGGTCTCAAGAGCCCTAGAGGCAGAAGGGACTAGATAAATTGGTTGAAAAGTTCTTGAATACATCTTAAAGGTTTGACAGAGTCTATAAAGTGGTTTGAAAAGCAAAGGCATAAGAACGGAGCTAAAGAAATAAGTAAAGCAAAATATGAGCAAAACAATCTAAAAGTACATAGACAAGAAGGAGCACATTTTAACTGAACTAGCCATCGGAGTTCAAACAATATGAACTTTCTTTGCTGAGTCATAAAAACTACATACCTGAACTTGGCAGCTGTTGAAGCGTGGTGGAGGAAAGTTTATAGAGAGCACCCAGGTCTTATTTAAACTGCAGTTACAATGTGTAACCTTCATTTTATCCACAAAGGCCCCAGTCTAATGGGTTTTGCAAGCTGGGGCAAAGCTTAATACATCAGCTCCTTGCTGTGACTTTAACACGCCAAAGAAAGGGATTTGAAAATAGTTGCCCAAAACTGGGCCAATTCTCAGGAGCCCCCTGCATATTAGCCACCGGCAGAAACAGAGACGTTGTTGTATCTGTAGCTGGTGTGTCGGCTTGTAAAGCTCTCTTTCTTTATTTATGGCCTGAAACACGGAGTCGCTGAATAAAACCAGTGGCAGAAACAACGCTATCATCAAACATCAGATTAAAGGAAATCCCCTCGACTCACTTGAAGGAGTTCTGAACTTTTTGAGCGACAGATTTGACAGATGATGGACGATCTGGCCCAAAAACAGCTTATTTAATGTCACTGACCGCCAAATATCCAGAACCAATAAATATTATCCTTTGGACGAACTTAAGGGGTAAAACTCAATAGCATGCTGCTTACCTCCACCTTGTTCCTGTCAGAGGTCTGCTATCAGAGTCCTCTATGGAGAGCTTTTAAAACCCCAAGGAGAGTGTGAGCCGTGCTGTAAAATACGGTTCTGGGTACCTTTGTGCACAAGATGTCATCTTTTATTTGTAGAACTAAGTTGGCAAAGCTGGTTGTCTGAAAAACCAATTATTGAATGTGCATCAGTGTGTCTAGTCACCAAACACTTTTGATCATGCACAGTCTTGATTTTAGTATTTTTTGCTATTTTGTTTCATAAGTTTCAACACTTCTCAATTTTTGGCTAAACAAGCACAATGAAAAAGAGAAAAAAATTCAGTTCTGAAGGAAATAAATCCTCACAGGATTAATTTGCAGTAGATCATGTCTAGCTTGGCAAATGCACGGTTTCCTAACGTCCTAATATAAAATACAAAATATTTCATTTGCCAACTTGGACTCAGAAAAATCTGTTGGATCACTTTTTGCATATACTAAACACATCTTTTCAAAGATAACTGGGAGTAGACACTACAAATCCCCCAAATAATGTCAAATAAAACCACAAGCAGATGATGGTTGTCAACCCACGGTGGCTGCTGCTAATGGGCACGCTCCTGCACCAACAATGCTGTTGGTTAATATTAATGAAAGGCACATGGTATGCAAAAGGCCATATTTATTCTCATATTTGCTCAGTGAACCAGACAACTGGAGATGAGCCTCCATCAATATCACTTTACCCCACCCGCGGAGCTACGCTCTTTTCTTATTGGGTGTTAACGATGTCTACAGCTGCGCCCGTGGCGGCAGACCTCTTCTTTGGACGGCCGCCATCGCTCATGATGGTGCCGGCCCACAGGCCAGGACGCAACTGGCAAGCCAAACTAGACGGCATCTGTTGGGGGTCGTCCGGGCCGTGGCTCTGAAGAGCTCGGCTGCCTGCAGCGATTTATTACTGGACACAAGTCGTTTGGTTCCCCTCCACACCCCCCACACACCCAAGAAGTCTATTCTAAAGGCTGAGTGCAGGCTTAATCAGAGCTGACATGCTGGATGTCCTTGGGTGGGCTGACGTAGCCATCACAGGTGTGTGTGTGTGTGTGTGTGTGTATGTGTGTGTGTGTGTGTGTGTGTGTGTGTGTGTGTGTGTTGTCGTGGCCGTCTGAACACAGTGGGAGATGCTTAATGATAAGCAGCACTGTGAAGGAATACCAAAAAAAAAGACTTTTGAGTTGTCCAGTCTTGGTGAAAGTTGAGTAAGAGAGAGGGGCTTGAGCATAAATGACACGGTTGGTTCTGACTCCTTATAATTGTTATTGTTTTGTAGAAAATTTACTAATTTCTATGACCTCTGGAATATGTGTAGATGTGCTGCATCCAAATCAAATCATTTAGAGAGGCTACTCTGCACAAAGTTGAAATACACTCATCATCAGCGATTAAATTGATGCATTTTTTGAATTAACCTTACTTCAGGAATGTTCTTATGGTCTTTTTCTGGAGGTTTTTTTTCCTCAGAGGCTATTTTCTATCTATCTGCAATTTAATCAAATGTTCACACCTGCCTTTACATGGGGGAAAAGGGCCAGAAGAACTTTTTTGGAGTTGTGTAGATGAAAAAGGAAATGGTGAGATTAGCGTCAAATTAAAAATCAATCAAAACACAGTTGCAACATTAATTAAAAATGCTAAACTGCTGCTAATCAGATGTTTTTGGACAGTTTACCTAAAAAAAAGACCAGCACGCTTTCAGATTTAGCACAGGTGTCAAATAAGCTGCATTTCCTTCATAAATCATCTCAGGTTTTTAATCATTTTTATATTCAGCATTTTGATGTTAGGAAATAACAAAAATGATGCTAATAATTTAATATGAGCTTTAAAATTCTCCCTTGGAATAAACAAGGCTTACCTGTGACTCACGCAAAAGCAGCATGGAAGCAGCACACAGTCAGTTTCCTTTTAGAGAGGAGAACAAGGAACAAAACAGATGGAATAACTGAATTTTTCACCTTTGATGAACTGCTGAGGTCAATAATGTAGTTTCTTTTTCTCCGTTGTTGTGCTCTGCTGGAGCTTTGGTTACTTTACTCTTTTAACGTTGTGTTTCAGACTTGGGGCTGCTGCAGCTTTTACAGAAAGCGTTGTGACTATATCCCAGGTGTTTTTAACAGATGTGGCTGCTTTGGTTTTTTCCCACAGAAACACTGATGTTCACCTTATGCTGTTTCTTAGCCTCGCTGCACACTGGATTCATTCCACTTTTCATCACGTAGCATTGCATGCTTGTCCGCCTCGTGGATCCCACACAGCAGAGCATGGAAACCCAGTTATCAAGGTGATGCTGAGCACCTTGGATACACACGAGTGGAAAAGATGAAGGAATAACACAAGAAATTGATGCTATATTAAGTGTGGGCTGGATTTTGCTGCATGTTAAACAGCATGATCTGCACTGTGCAGCATAACACACTCACACACACACAATAGTGGGAGGATTGTAGGTCATCATGAGAATTTGCTGAAGGGCTATGGACATCTGGATGTTATCCAGGTTGATATGACAATTCCAGCCAATCACCTGCAGCATGATCTGAAAGTTAGATGAAACATCCTGCCAAGATGATTCAAGGCTGATCTGGATAAAAGGCCCTTCTTAGTGGTCGGGCAGCTGAGCACTTAACCGCTCTGACAGGGAGGGTAGTAGGTGCTAAAAATGCAACAGCAGTAGACGTAGCAGCGCTTCGAGGCATTCGGTCCCAAGAGTAGGACTGATCAGGAGTCCTGATCATCCTGAGGGTGAAGACTGTATGCCAAATAACAAGACCTAATTTACTGATTTACCAGGCGTGACATGACGCTTTTTGGCTAGCTACCAGTTGGCCATGTGACTGGCATGTTTTAGTTCACCTCTCGGCTAAACTCAACCGTCCAAACGAGAGGGAAAAACAGAGAGTGGGGAAAAATGCTTGTAACAAACATGGTAAATGGCCTGTATTTGATATAGCACCTTCCAGAGTCCTAGAACCCCCCAAGACACTTTACAGCACAATCAGTCATTCACACACTCACACGCTGGTGGTGATGAGCTACATTGCAGCTACAGCTGCCCTGGGATGCACTGATGGAGGCAAGGCCTGCTGTACACTGGAGCCACCAGTCCCTCCAACCACCACCAGCAGCAGCAGGCAATGTGGGTTAAGTGTCTTAAGGACACAACGACAGACTGAGCAGGGCACGAACCTGCAACCTTCTAATTGTGGGGCGGGCTCTTAACTCCTCTGCCACCATCGCCCTAACAAATCGCCTGATCATCTTTTTCTTTGCTTGATCTGGGCAAGATTTGCAAAAAAACAAATGGCTGTTAATCCAAGCATTTTACCATCTCTATTGGTCAGATATGACAAAAATTATTTCTGCTCAGATAACCTCACCATGTTTAGCTTGAAGATGGTTGGAGGAACAGAGATGAAAGTGTGATGAGTTGGAGCAACATGAGAATAAAAAATGATGGAAGATATTTAAAGTGGTTCCATTATTTAGCAGAAAAACTTAAATATTTCTGTTTCAGGCTCTTTTTTTAACAATTTACCAGCTTTTTATCTGATAACTTTTTTGCCTTTTGGAGACTTAAAGGTTGAACATGGAACACAAACACCAAAGCGACATCTAGTGTGTGGAGGTTGTAGCTGCAACATTAAAACAAGGTTTCCAGTCATCTGGATGCCAGGTTTGCTGCCGATACATGAAGTGAGCAGCCAGCACCAGGTCCAGTGACGACCGACACTCAACTTGGTTTTAGATCTTTTGTGGTCGCTCCTCTTCTGAGAAGGACATCTTCTGGGCTCAGAAGCAGCTGCTTGACTTGCCGAGTCCGCCATTTTCCAGTGCCAGCCTCGCTGTGCCGAGCGGACTGTATTTGGAAACCGCAATAGTGCCCTCTAGTGGCTGGTAGATGTAAACATAAACCCAGTGTAAAAATTTGATTATTTTTTCAATTAAAATATAGCTTTTAAATGAAATGGTGTATATTAATTCTGCACACCTCTAAACGCCCCGTGGATGTACTATTTAAAAAAAATATATATAGCTTATTATTAAATTGTTCCATATTCAACCTTCAATCTACATTAGTTTCTGCTGCAGTGAACCATTCAAATTTCACACATTCTGGGGTTCCACTTGCCACCTCTTTGGTTAGAGATGGTAATGTGCATGACATCAGAATACAGCCAAGGTCTGGATCGTCTCCAGTTGGATTACATGAAGGTGTCATTTCTGCTGCTGATTCTCTTCCTCTGACTTTGTCAAATCATCACTTGTAAGATTGAAGACTGAAATGGTTTGATGACTTACTCCATTGCTGTCAAGATAAAATAAAATTCTAATTAAGAGAACTAACATGTTCTTGTATTTTTCTGTGCTTCAGCTCTGTGATGGACTGGCAATCTGTTCAGAGTTTGCCTCTAGTCAGGTTGAAGAAGAAAATGGTCAAATAAAGATTACATTTGAATTTTAATTATTATTATTATTAGAGATTGTTTCACAAGATACCAGTTCCCACTTTGTTCCTTTAATTACCTGTGCATATAAATGCATAAATGATGAAGTCATATTCATGGAATAAAAATCAGTTTTTGTGCAATTCGAGAACAGCTGTTTAAAAACTGACTCTAAAGCCAGAATCCCACTGGGCTGCTATTGTTGGTGACTGGTTGGAGCTTTATGTATGGCTAGGTCATGTGCCCCAGATCAATGGCCCAATATGTCTTGACATAAAGGCAAACCAAGTTACAGTTTGGTCACCAAATCCCCTTCCTTATTGCACCATCTGGATCATGGAAACAGAAAGAGTTCCAGAATCTCTCAATGACTTTTTGTTGAATTTTGTTGCACATTTTTAATTTTCAATTATTTTAAAACTCTTCCATAAGAGTGGGGCCCTGGATCTCACACAAGAACGCTCATGAATGGTTGGAAGATACTGTGTTGTCAATACCTGTAACTATGTGTGCCTCCGTTTGGAGAACAACATGGTCTTTTAGTTTTCTTATAGATGTTTCTGCATCATCAGTGGTGCTCAGTGAATTAGTTCTTCAGACTCAAGGCCTACTTTGCTTCAGGCTTAGTATTTTTAAAGGCACAGCACACATTTCTGGAGCAATTTTAATGTTTGCATTCAAGGCAAAAGTTTCCTATTTTCAGCAACAACAAAAGTATGACTTTTTGCAGAAATACGAAACTACATTATTATTTCAAAAGAATATAGAGTTTTTAAAGGTGTGGTTCACTGAAAAAATATTTTTTAATTATTATTTTTGATTATAATGGGTCACTGAGTTTTTCATGCAGGCTGAACACCTATCTCCTTCATTAGCTTCTGATAGAAAATAGACAGTGAAACTCTAGGATCTGAAAATCCTGACAGATCTACGTCACACTGTCACTTAACATTCATGGACTCACCCATCTTGACTCACGACGGGGAAGGCTGTTGTTGGTTTAGCGTCCAGGAAACAGCAGAGAACGTCTGGGCTAGTAGAAGCTAACCGTTAGCATTAGCAACATCACCACAAGGCAGAACTCCTCCAGGCTTGACTTATTTGTGGAGATAAAACATCAATGTTGCAAGTCAGTGGTAGATTTGCGTTTCTGTTATCCAATCCGAGGCGAGACGTCCAAATATCAGGAAGTAAGGCTCCAAATCCTGCCGTCTGAATCTACTCCAGCTGATTTCTCCGTGCTGATACAGGGTGTATATTCTACCCTCCCTGGTTTGGTTAGAAATGACCTTTTTATGCACTGAAGCAGGTTTGTCAACAAGAAAAGCAGAGCTGTTATTTGAAAACTACATGAGAAAGTTAGTTTTGTTGTGATTGAATAAGAGATCTGATTGGATGAACAGCTACTTACATGTTCACATTTCTGCTTTCATCCCTCCTGATAAACAAGCTTCTGCTCCCTCGGTTCTGCTTTCTCAGTCTTGACTTTAAAGACTTCAAGTAAACTGACTTTAAAACGAACAGATAAGAATTTGTCTTTGCTTCATTCCATCTTAGTTGAGCTTTGAACGCGCCCTCTCGGTGGCATTTACAATCCTTATCTCAAATCTAGATTTACATCCATTTTGAGCACCGTTCAATCCTTTCCTTTGACTTTATCTCCTCCGGTCATCTTCTTTTTATTACTCTTCTGCTCTTCCAACCAACTTCCACAAATATTCTTGTCTTTTTTACAGTGTGTTTATTAGTAGCTCAGGAGGTAGAGCGGGTTGTCCAGTAATCGGAAGGTTGCAGGTTCGATCCCGGCTCTGGCCAGAGAATGCTGCTGTGTGTCCTTGGGCAAGACACTTAACCCGCCTTGCCTGCTGGTGGTGGTCGGAGGGACTGGTGGCGCCAGTGCTCGGCAGCCTCGCCTCCGTCAGTGCGCCCCAGGGCAGCTGTAGCTACATCGTAGCTCATCACCACCAGCGTGTGAATGTGAGTGTGAATGGGTGGATGACTGATTGTGTTGTGAAGCGCCTTGGGGGGTTGTAGAACCCTAAGAAGGCGCTATACAAATACAGGCCATTTACCATTTACCATCCTCTTATTAAACTCTGCTAGTCTTGCGTCTGCAACCCTAACATATTTTTCCCCAGCGCCCCTCTCATCTCCCTGCACACGTTCAGAGTTTTTGCTGATGTTGTAGGTGTTTTCTGGCGAATGAAGCAAACCTATCAGCGCAGCATGATCACTCATCTAATGTGTTCCTCCCAAAGTCTCTAGAAGAAGTAAAAACAACATAGATCCAGTGCTGTTGGGGAATATTGATGAAGGTTTCCTTGCTGCTGCTTTGAATTGTCATGTCTCCTATATTATTGCTCCCAAATGACCATGAAAGCGTATTTATTTTCTGCAGCGGTTTCCTCACTTTTCTCATTAGGAAACATTATCTTTCATATCAAGGTCATTCCTTCGAAAGGAGGGATAAAGGGAGGAGTGAAAAAAGGAGAAACCTGGGGATCGTGGCGAGGGAGTAAGAGGGCGCCTCTGAGATGAAGCCGCTTCGCGTTGGTTGTTAGTTGCATTTTTTTTCTGTAAAGAGGCTGCAAAAACCTCTGCAGCCATTCAAGACCACAATTAACATGTGTGAGCATACTCCTGACGAGAAGGGTGTTGAACTAAGAGACGCTAATTGGCTCTCTGGCGTAATAGAACATCATTCTGCATCCATTTGGGAAACACCCATGGAGTGACACCAACAGTAACATCCACTCAAAGACATTCATGTCGTTTATTGGCACATAACTGTGGTAGACCTCTGGAAGTGGATTCTGTCCTATCACCCTGAGTTGAGGAGTCGAAGAGAAGGAAGAACATAATTGCCTTTGCATGTGAATGCAGGCTTATGCATACCCACAATGCTTTGCAAGGTCGGGTACATGCATTTCTTCTTGTAATCTTTTATGCACCTGTGTTTATACGCAGCGGTTCAGGGAGTCTCCCTCATTCACCTCAGCTCATATTTACGGTGCCTGGCAATCCGCCATTAATTAGAAAGAGTGTATCTCCCAGATTAATGCTGCTGATAGAGAAGGTAAGCTGATGCCTTTGGAGGCAACGCAGGTTTACAGAAGACGTGAACTGCACCCCTGGGATAAATGGGTTTTACCAAAGATAAGCAGTCAGCAGTCACAAATCAAGACAATTTTATTAGTAGGATCGTAGCATTTGTTAGGAAAAGTGGAAAGTTTCATCTGTGATGAAAATAATTTATGATTTTTTTCTTTGCCCTTGGTAAGTTTTTTCACTTTGAGACTTCTTAGAAGTCTGCAGAGTAAAAAGGCAAATTTTTCAATTTCATGCAGCTTAGCAAACCTTCAACCACATGTTTCTTAGACATGCTACTGCATCCATACCCAGGTATATCTGTAGCCCTCAGAGGGAGATGCTTCCAGTGATACTGAACTATTACTGGTTGTTACTGATTGTTCATCCAATCACCACCAGTGTGTGAATGGATGAATGATTGACTGTAGATTGCTTTTGAGTCCTCTGACTCAGAAAAGTGCTACTCAAGTGCAGGTCATTTATCAATGCCGTCAAAGACATCCTGACTTTTTAGATTTACAAAAAAAAAACCAACAAAAAAACATCCTAATTTATCATCAAAAATGGTTCGTTTCTAGTTTTATTTCTGAAAGCGAGCAGTGTGAAGCACTCATCCCTCTGACCCTTTCCTCCCCGTTTGTTTACATGTGGAATTTAAATGACAGTTATTATTGTGTGTGAGCTTAAAGCCAGTGTCTCACTGGGGTGCAACTGACAAATTGCAAACAGCATTGAAATGTCTCAAAACATGTGTTTGTTCTCTGTTTTCTCTTTGGTGCTTAAAATTTTAACATGTTTAAAACTGTGTGGGTGAAAATGTCCTCTGAAAATTGTCAGAGTGGTTGTGGCTCATAGAAACCATTCCAGTCACTTTTTCATGTATGGGGAGGGTTGGTGACCAAATTGCAAATAAAATGAGAGTAAATTGTAAACTGGGACATGTTTAAGACACATTGTGACAAATTAACCAAATGTTTTGTACTGACATAAGCCCCACTTGGTCCAATCATCTAAATTTTAATCAAAAGTGAAGAAAATGTGTGTTGATTGTCTTTGCTGTTACAATGCTTCCTGGCAACATAAGTGAAAATCATCCATCCATTTTCTTCCGCTTATCCAGAGTCGGGTCGCGGGGGCAGCAGCTTAAGGAGAGAGGCCCAGACCTCCTTCTCCCCAGCCACTTGGGCCAGTTCCTCCAGGGGAATCCCAAGGCGTTCCCTGGCCAGCTAAGAGACATAGTCCCTCCAGCGTGTCCTGGGTCCACCTTTGGATTTCCTCCCAGTTGGAAGTGCCCGGAAAACCTCACCAGGGAGGCGTCCAGGAGGCATCCTAATCAGATCCCTGAGCCACCTCAACTGGCTCCTCTCGATGTGGAGGAGCAGCAGATCTACTCCGAGCCCCTCCCGGATGGCCGAGCTTCTCACCCTATCTCTAAGGGAGAGCCCAGCCACCCTGTGGAGAAAACTCATTTCAGCCACTTGTATCCGTGATCTCGTTCTTTCGGTCACTACCCAAAGCTCGTGACCAGGTGAGGGTAGGAACGTAGATCGACCGGTAAATCAAGAGCTTCGCCTTTTGGCTCAGCTCTCTCTTCACCACGACAGACCGGTACAACGCCCCCATCACTGCAGACGCAGCACCAATCCGCTTATCGATCTCACGCTCCACCCTTCCCTCACTCGTGAACAAGACCCCAAGATACTTAAATTCCTCCACTTGAGGCAGGACCTCGCCCCTGACCTGGAGAAGGCATTCTACCCTTTTCCGACTCAAGACCATGGTCTCGGATTTAGAGGAGCTGATTCTCATCCCAGCTGCTTCACACTCGGCTGCGAACTGCTCCAGCGAAAGCCGGAGATCAAGTGAAAACCAACAGAAGAAAATTTCAAGTGAGCTAGGGCTGCTAGATGCTAGTGCTGCTGGGTGCTAGTGCTGCTGGGTGCTAGTGCTGCTGGGTGCTAGTGCTGCTGGGTGCTAGTGCTGGTGGGTGCTAGTGCTGCTGGGTGCTAGTGCTGCTGGGTGCTAGTGCTGCTGGGTGCTAGTGCTGCTGGGTGCTAGTGCTGCTGGGTGCTAGTGCTGCTGGGTGTTAGTGCTGCTGGGTGCTAGTGCTGCTGGGTGCTAGTGTTGCTGGGTGCTAGTGCTGCTGGGTGCTAGTAACAAGTACTTTTTTTACTCTTAGGTTAATATTTGTGTCACTACTTTTTACATACCACCCACCTCTGGTCAAAGCCTTTTTCGTCCACGTTTGGATGGACATGCTGTTTGGCTGAGAGATTCATCGGGACTCCTTCGTTTACACCGCTGCCTCCTGGTTACCTTTCCCACCATCAAAATGTATGGAACAAATAAATATACTACCCATAATCTGCTCCACACGGTGAATATCTACTCCACATAAATACTGCCACTGCTTTGCTTTGTCTGTCTCCAGCTTGGCCCTTTCCCTTTCTAGCTGTTTAATGTTGTCGCTGATCTTACCCGGCTTTGGTAACGGGATGAAAAAATGTCCTCTCCGACATCTGAGCTGAGTATCTAGAGTCCAATTTGCACAACCCCCAACAGCGGTGCTTAGTTCCTTTTTGTTTGAACATTTTAGGAGACAAAACTAAAACTTTGTGACGATCAGAGCGACTCAGACCCATAGGCACCCATGCACAATACACGCTTGTTTGTCTAGGGCTACCTTCCAGAATATATTGCGATGTTACGTCACTATCTATTTTAGCAACTGTAAATTAGTCAGCTGATGTGTAAGATTTATTACCAAGAAACATTGCTATGATGCTGAAATAATAAAAAAATGCAGTCTTTCCTTCTTTTGTGCAAAGTTTGTGCAAAATTTGCCAGAGTGCCACACATTACATATTAGCATATTTTGTGTCTCTGCAGCAGTTGCAGCCTAGTGAGCTAATGGTTAAATCTGATTTAAAATCAGGATCTGATGTCAGGTTTTTCCATAATAGACATTTCTGGAAAACCAACATTTTGCTTATGATTTCCTGCACATTTGCCCTGTTCAGCAGAGCTGCAGCAGCTGTAGCTGTTTCTGTGTGCTGGCACCTCTAGGACAGAGACGGATGTTAAAGTGGGATGAAGAAATGAAAAGTGAGGTATTAAATGCTTTCAGTCACCAATTTCCAAAAAGCGTTGGCACCTCTTCAAAACAGAGAGATAGTTTCCACAAAAAAATGACATTTACCTCTTTGAGAACATTAAAAAATGGCTCCATTTTTCTAGATTTGTGAGTTGATAATTTATCTTTCAAACTGATGTATTGTTTTCTTTCCTGTTGTACTTCTGTCTAGCTTTCTCAGCTGTCAACACACCTAACGGATCCTTCCTCTCACACATTTATCTTATCTCTGCCTCCTTCCTGAAGCTCAGTGACCTCTCCTACTGCTGTGTCTCTGGAGAGTTGCACACAGATAGCTAAGGAAAACTTTAACATGCCTTTGAGGGGTAATTATCAAACTGTAAAACTCCCACACAGCTCTTGCTGGGTAATTACATTTCCTCATCTCTTCTCTATTTTTTTCCCCCTGAAATGAAACCATCAGTTTTTAAAAGCCTTGACAATCCACTATTCCCCAGTGTTCCAGCAGCTCGGCGTTGTGAATGAAAACTCTGGAGTAAATGCTGGAACTTACATCTTTTCTTCATGTTTTTCTTTCTCTCCCTTCCTCTCTCCCTCTCGTTCTCGCTTGGTCTCACATTCAAACAAACAACAGCCCAGCCCATTTGCATTCTGGGCAATTACATTCAATTTGTAAACCGGCGCTGAACTTTAGTAGAATTAGATTTTGCTAACAGGCGTAATGACATTTAATGGAGCATGATTCATTCATTTCTCTTTCATCAGGTCAAGATATGCCACAAGTGGGAATTGAATAATAACAGATGTTTTTGTTTGTGGTTCTGGGTCTGGTGTCAAGTGCTTGGTTCGTTGTCTTTGGACCAGATTCTTACTGAGATTTGATCAAGCTTCACCCCAATAACCTTTCACTGTTTATTGATTTAGGAATCCAATAGGTGATAATTAACTGAGTGCAGACTGACTGTAGTCGTCAAGCCTTTATTATTACAACAAAAACTTTGACGGAAAGGTTAAAAAGTACTAATTTCCTTTTTTTTCAGCCAAGGTAGTTTTTCCACCCGTCCATCCATTTTCATCCGCTTGTCGGGAGTCGGGTCGCGGGGGCAGCAGCCTAAGCAGAGAGGCCCAGACTTCCCTCTTCCCAGCCACTTGAGCCAGCTCCTCTGGGGGAATTCCAAGGCGTTCCCTGGCCAGCTTAGAGACATAATCCCTCCAGCGTGTCCTGGGTCTTCCTTTAGGTCTTCTCCTGGTTGGACGTGCCCAGAAAACCTCACCAGGGAGTCACTACCCAAAACTCGTGACCATAGGTGAGGATTGGAATGTAGATCGACCGGTAAATCGAGAGCTTCGCCTTTCAACTCAGCTCTCTTTTCACCACAACAGACCGGTACAACGCCCACATCACTGCAGATGCAACATCAATCTGTCTATCGATCTCACGCTCCATCTTTCCCTCACTCGTGAACAAGACCCCGAGATACGTAAACTCCTCCTTGAGGCAGGACCTCATCCCTGACGTGGAGAAAGCATTCTACCCTTTTCCCACCCAAGACCATGGATTTAGAGGAGTTGATTCTCATCCCAGCTGCTTCACACTATTTTCTCACTATTTCCCTAATTAGGGTGTGTTGGAAAACACTAGGAGTGAGTGAGAATGTCTCATGTGCATGCAGAAGTAGCTGCACCTTTAGAACAACGTAGCACATGTAACTGAAGCAGCAATGACCATTGCTGTCATCTGAAAACAGCTCTTGGAAAAGCTTTAGTTGTCATAAGTAGATTTTCCTGTTTGTGTCATGATTCATATTATTTTTGTTTTCTCTTTTTTTCTCTTTTACAAACTGTCAAATTGTTCTTGAGTTATGTTATTATTGCAGCTCAGAAAGTCGTTCTCATAGATGGATGTCTGCATCCTTCTTCCTGAGGCGTATTTTACCTCAGTGGTGAGAAAGATGAACAGGCAGGACAACCTCAAATAAATTGTTGGAGAAGAAAAAAGCCCACAATAAAGCGAGCGTGAAACCATACTGAGTGTTGAGTGGAGTTGACATGTTGGAATGAAACAACATAATGATCAGGAGAGGGACTTTGGGCTCGGCCCAGCAACAAGTACCAGCCAGCTTGTCTGCTGAGCCAGTCAGCACCCAAATGCATTCAAATGATATTCCAGCATCTGTCTTTGAGATTTTCTGGCACAAATCAAGTACATTAAATATGAGCGGGCCTCTTTTACTTTCTCTTTGGATTTTTTAGTCCGTCCCCCCCCCCCCCCCCCCCCCCCCCCCCCCCCCCCACACACACACACACACACACACACACACACTTCTTCCCTCTGGTCTTCTGTGAATGCACCCGGCCTTCTTTCTGAAACAATATACTCTCTTAGATTTTCTTCCTCCCCTGCTTCCCCAGCCTTCTCTTCATTTTCCAAAGTGTTCTTATTTAGGGAGACAACAGTGCCTTGGGACATCGTCGCTACAGCTTGGAGACCGAACGGTTGCATCTCAATCTTCCCCTACTTTATTCTGTGTGTCTTTCTCTCAGAAACTCCCTTTCTGCAGAGACAGAGTGAAGTTCCTACCCAGATATCATCGCTGTGGCTGTCATTGTCATTGCTGGGATGAAGAGGCGTCAGGTTGTGTCTGCACTTTTTGCTGTTTATCTCATTTTCTGGCTGTTTGTGCAAGTCTGGCTATCAGATTCGATGAAGGCTGGCTGACATCTCAGAGCAAGTCCAAACTCAAATCCATAGTAACTGTGGGAAAGTTGGACTTTAAATGGACATTGCATTCTTTAGAGCTGTCCTCTATCTTGGTATTTTAATCAACAGAGCTGGATTTTTACCCCCTGTGTCGATCAGCTCCTTGTTGCACACACACCCAATTCGCATTAATTCACTTCAGACTTTATCCCTGTGGCCTCTCATGCAGCAGTGCAGAACATTCATCTACATTGATCTAGACAGTCTATCTGCCCCACTGTTCGCCCTTCCCTTCTCATGCTGCTTAATGAACTTGCTTGGGCTTAATGCAGCTTAACAGACCCCCATGCTCATACAAATGAGCAATCACAGGCCCCTCTCCCATCAATGTTTCATGTAGTTACCCCCAGATGTGTGCAGGTAGTCTTTCACGCTGAGGATTCAGAGTTTTAAGGTGGCGTGATTGGCAAACGAATTTTAAAGCCGCTCATTAGGTTTGCATCAGCGTGATCGGGACAGTTCAGCTTCAGGATTCAGTAGACCTGCGTGGAGGGAATCCTTAATCAAGACTAAAAGATTTTAACTCCACCTTTCAGGCTGATTCTGTTGTGTGAAATGGAGATCTCATCACTGACAGATTGTCATATTTATGGGTAGCAGCTGTCGTCTGCATCTGTGTCCTAATCAGACAAATTTATGCGCTGAAGTGCTTCAGAGTTTTGATGAAAAATGTCAAAAGAAAACCTGTTGAACGTAACTAGAAACAAAGGAGAAGGTTGAAATTATTTTTATTCTGCAAGTAAAACTGTAATTTTAACTATAACACTAAAAATGATAATTAAATAGAATAAATGTTATCTTTATTTACCAAAAATAGTTAATAAAATTCTTATTTCTACAAGTTATTTCTTCCAAGTTAAAAAGCATCCAGAAACTGGAAGTACTTGTCTTCCCATTGTCTGGGTCAGGAGGATGATGAATATTTTAGGTATGATGGAGAAAAACTCAAAACCAATATTGTGATTAAATTAATTTGAGTCCTAAATGATAATATAGTGTTTTTCAGCAGGGAAAAGGTCTTCTAAAGCTCACAAGAAGTATTTCTACATGCTGTCAGGATCTGGATAGGACTGAGCAGACAAAAGTGAGAGTTTGGATGTGATGTGTCGTTATGACCCAAGCTCGGAGTGACTGGAACTGGGTTTGGATAGACACACAGTTAATACAGGAACCACGACACGCAGCTCAAACGGAAAGGAGAGCGCGCTGCAGTTCCAGAATAATGGAAAGGACTTTTAGAAGGTTGACAGGGCTGGTGACTGACAGGCTGGACTGGAAAAATCTGGAAGCTCTGGAAAGTGTTTGCCTGGAACAGTTGGAACATTCACTGGAATGAAACAATAATTGAGCCGTGAGCCGTGAGCAGTAGCACCGACTTCCTGATTGAGTCCTGGGCTGATGATGTGGTGCCAGAGTCCAGAAACTGGTTTAGTCTGAGGGGAATGACGAGTGTGATGGAGGCTGGTGCAGGTATGGGTCTGAGGTGGAGGAGTTCAGGGGTGACTGGGCATGAAGTGGAGGTCGGGGAGCCAGAACCGTGACACATGCAGCTCTAAAGCAGCAGTGGCTACCTGTTAATGTGGCTACACATTAGTGGTACTGATACTGTACTGGTTATTACTGGTGATTCAGGAACTGCTGCATTCAATGGTTTAACAAACAGTTTAGGCCACAAAGCCTGAGAAAGCATTGGCCACAGTTGAATAGTAACGCAAATTTATAAATGGGACTCTCTAGAAGGATAAAGTGTAAGTTCATGTTTTATATTTTTATTTTATATTTTATCTAAAGATAATAATTGCTGTTTCTGTTAAAGTTTGTAAATGACAAAATGTTTTTGGCAACTGCTTTGTTAGAAAAAATAATTTCAAATATTTGATCACATTCCCTCATGTTTGTAAAACATTTGAGCAAAATGCATTATTTATTTATTTTGAATAATTTGAAGATAAAAATGTATGGCCTGGCCTAAAATAAAATCACTTTTTTAATTTAACAAATAGATAAAATCCTCTTTTTGAAAATACACAGCAGTAATTGATGTATTTAATTTGACATTTAAGCTTAATTAACTTTAGCTGATGCGGTGAGTCACTTGTCAGCCCTTAAAAAAACATATTAGATGTTTGATGTGAAAGTCTCAACATGAAGGCAATTCCAGGATGTAATTAAGGGTGAATCACACCATGGGTGGAGAATTATTTCACCCACACTTCCTGTTAGAAAAATGCTCCCAAAGGAGGCGTCACTGAGGCAGTGATTTCCAGCACCCCTCAACTCCTTGGCGCACACTCTTGGAGTTTCTCAGTCGGAAAAACAAGTGGTTTTCAAGTGTGCGCACACTCGCACGAGCACACACACACACACACAGCAGACTCACCACCCTGGAAAACAAGCAAACACAGAACCAGCAGCACGCTGGAGGATTTCCTGTCTTCCGCGATCACTAGAAGAAAGATGGGAGGAGGACGTTTTAAGGAGGTGAGTGGCTCTGAGCTGTAACGTGTCATATCGGCAGGTGAGCCAGGTGGAGGTGCAACTGAGACTCTGCTGGAGTCCAGTCACGTAGTACGGCACAGAAAACGTCATCCTGCAGCGCTATAGCCATCAGCTGTGGCTGATTCTAAATCAGTGTGGAGCAGAGTTTTAACCTGAAGATGGAGATAGAATTACTGTTTTGGGCTGAAATATTAAATTTTAAGTAAGTTGCACTAAACTGCCAAAATAATGACTACACATCTCTACAGCACTATTAGACACTCATCTAGACAGGTTATCAGCAAAAAAAAGTAGATTTAGGTGTTACTCGCTCTTTAAGAACATCATCAGTACAAAAGCTTAGAGAAAAGGCAACTAAACACATAATAAATGTGACAGAAACACAGTGTAGCTTTGTCATAAAATAAAAACACGCTGGCTTTGCTTCCGTTGGGCCATTTTACTATTTAGTGACTGATAATGTTCTAGTAAGAGCTGTGTTAATTCAAGACAATTACAGAGTAGCTGTCAATTTGGTGGTGAGCCATGGGTAGTGACCAAATAAATGAGATTGCGAATTCAAGCGGCTGAAATGAGCTTCCTCTGAAGAGTGGCTGGGCTCACTCTCACAGACGGGGTGAGGAGGCGAGCTAATCAAGTGGTGCTCAGATTAGAGTCACTGCTCCTCTGCATCGTAAAGACACAGCTGAAGTGTTCTCGACCAAGGACTCCCTTCAGTCATCTTTCAGGGGGGATTTTGAACCTGTCCCATCAGGACGAGGCCTGGAGGTAGACCCAGAAGAGAAATCTTAAGGCAGGGACACCCCTGGAGGAGGTAGATGGGGGTTGGGGGGTGTGAGCATCCCTGACCTGGTCCTGAAAACATCTAGAAACTGAATTATTGATAAACCTGAACTGAATTATGTCCTGCACCACAAAGATCATGACTGTAAGGATGCATTATCATGTCACATCCCTGAACAGTGCAGCAGCTGATTATCCTTTGCATGTTATTTTTCTTGATCCTCCAGCTGTCATTACCTTTATCATTTGTCAGTAACCTTCATCTTGGGTAAAGCCTGACTTCAGGATGTGGGTGGAAAAATGAGCTCCATCACTAAGCGATGACATAATTATAACACATCTTTATTGCTCCCGAGGCGATGGCAGTGTCCATTCACTCTAGTTATGCTGTTGTCAGAACGCTTTGTGTGGCGTTACCCACATATTTGTTATCTGTGACACGCTGCAATTAGCCGGGTCCACCTCGATGATATTGATGACACTCGCAGGCACAAAGGGCCGTGCTTTTTCATCCACCTGCACACCTGTCCTCACATACATTAAGCTGCAGCGTTGTCACTCTGTGGGCAGTAACTGTGCTGGATGATTGGTTTCTCTTTTTTATTTATTTTTCCTCCACTGTCAGCTGTTTCATTTGTGTTTCTCACCGTGACCTCCTCATCCATCCTTCTCCGACCTCCCTCCTCTTCTATTCTATCACTTTGTGCCTGTCCAACATACGGCCAGTCACTTAAAGTTTCACTGGGTATCGATTTAGTCATATTTGGATGTGCGTGACTTTAAAAGAGGATGATAGGGAGGATAGAGGTTGGTCGACTCATAGATTCCTTCTCTGTTATTGCCTCATTATAAAATTCTGGGGTTCTCTGAGCATATGAATCAGCTGCAGAGAGTATTTTATTTGAAGATGGAGCTGATGCCCTGACTCAGACTACAAATTACTCTGCGGATATCTCTGCTGTCTAGAAGCCAAATTTGAACCAATGACCTGTTGGGCTAATTCCCATTAAGGTCTTATTTCGAGATGCTTTGACATTTGATAACTGCAGGATAAAGAACAGTCGACGGCCTCCCTGAAAATGTCCCAGCTCAGGTAAATTACATGCACTGAGAAGATGTGTTTCTAGAGTTTTTCACTATAATTTCAACCATAATCTGATTGAGAGAGTGGAATTCATGTTATAAACCTATTTACAACCAAAATGAGTCAAACTCTTTAATCCTAACAATAATAATGTTTGTGTGTATTTATTTTATTACATAAACACTGACTGATGTCTGCAACTTATTTCATGCTTCTGTTAGCCTTGTTTTTTATTTTTTCAGTCTGTAGCAAATCTCTTCCGCAGTAAAAAACTAATTTTGCCAGGATGATCATTAGGAGTAACTGTCCTCATTGAGAAGAAAAAAAGCACAAAGAAAAATAAGACTTGCTGAGATTTTTTTTAACGTTTTAAATAATTTTGTAGCACTTCTTCCATTTACTGTGCTTTTGTTCCCTGGAGGATTTTTACCACCCAGTCTTCTCCGTACCTTTACAGTAAAAGGCAGTAAAAGGACCAGAATGTATCAGATTGAGTGGGTTAAAAAAGTAAAAATGACAGAATATCACTGAAGACGGCAACTTAAAGTGCACGGCTGCAGGAGAGAGCATGAGAGAGATGACTGAGATAAAGACGGATGAAAAGGAGTTATTGAGAGAGGAAAAAGACAGTGATGAAAAAGTGTATAGCTGAGTAGAGAAAAGATACAGAATACAGCCCTTAAGAACCCAAACCCTGTTAAAGCCATACTGTGCAACTTTTTCACATTTTTAAATCATTTTCTTGAGCCAGTTTGTGCTAAAATGACCCTTTACAGGGTTAATGAAATGTCACTCAGACCCCCACCACCCTCTGTGGCCAGAATACCGCACTTGCAACTTCAGAGTGGCGGTCCGCTCCTTGTTGGACTTAATAAAGTGGAGCTGGCATACCTGGTGCTGCAGTCTGCTTCCAGCATGTTTCCTGCATGTTTTAGATCATGAACACAGCTGCTTTGTTTGATTTAGTGATGAACCGCTCCTGTAGACACTAATGAAGGCTGAGGAGACATTTCAGCAGTTAGATTAAGGTGTTAAAAAGATGAACGCACAGCGAGGAGATAAGTTTCATTTTTGCTTTGACCATAGATAATAACGGACACTAGGGGGTGCTAAAAGCAAGCAAAACTGCCAAGTGTGCCTTTAAAATAGAAAACAGATTAGAATAAATACACCAAAATTTAGAATAAATAAATAAATAATAAAATAAAGAAGTAAAATCATTGTTGATACATTTATGAATAGCATGTCACTCGGGGTTGTTAAACTTGAATATATGACTCAAGAAGCAATTTTGCAGATGCTTGAAATGGGCTGTGACACCAGTGTCACAACGGGTTCTTAAGGAATATTTGTGGACTTTTGAGTTGTAGGTGACCAGGTGTTAAAACTGAAGAAGTCTTTTTTAAATGTCAATCCTTATTACACCTTACCCCACGTAAATATGAGCACGTGAAAAAGTAATTGACCCTCTAAGCTTAATAATGATTTGTGGCACCCACGGTGGTGCCAACTAAAATCAAGCATTTTTGCTTTTCACACAACTGCAGATCAGTTTTGTCCCACTCTTCTTTTGTTTTCCTCATGAACAGCTTGTTTAAGGTCAAAGGTCAAATCATCCTTCAGGATTGTTTTGGTTCGATCACCCCGGTCCTGAGGCAGGAGCGGAGCCCCAGACCATCACACCACTACCACCACCATGATGTTCTTTCTCTGAAACTCAGTGTTAGTTTTACCCCAAATGTAACGAGACCCACACCTTCCTTAAAAGTTCTAGTGTTGCTTTTGAGTTATGTTAGTGAACGCTGTGTTGTAAAACAGTTTACGTCATTGTTAAACATGGCGGACAGGTACTTTTTCACATAAGGTGAGGTTGGATAGCTTTTACGTAATTTACCTCTTGACCTCAAATGTGCCCCATCTCTAGTAACTTTTAAATCAAAATTGACAACTTTCATGTATTCATTAACCGTTGAACGACTGTTTCTTATGCTGCACCTCCTGCACTGTAACTGCTCACACTTTAACTTTGCCTTTTTATCTTATTCTTGCATCTAATTTTATTTGTGTATTTTGAATTTGATTTTAAAATCTGCTGTTTTAATGTTTCTTCCTCATAGAAAGCACATTGAATTGCTTCCCTGTATGAAATGCGCTATACAGATAAAGCTGCCTTGCCTAATTAATGAAATCATCTTTTGAAAACTTCATTTTGTATTCAATTAGGTTATTTTTGTAAAATATTGAACATTTTTTGCTAACCTAAATCTTTTAGACGTGGCAAGAACAGAAGAAATCTGTGAGTGGGCTAATACTTTTACACAGTAATGTTCTCATATAAATGCTTTAAACGTGTTTATACTCATTTACCAAGTCAATCCAGTCTGGATGTGTACAATCCACTCAGTGTAGTGAGGAGGTAACGGCCAGATCAGAAACTATGAGGTGATCAAGGAGAATTGGTTGGAGAGAGAACCAATTTAAAGGAAGTGAGTGTAGCTGGTGCAAGAGCAGGGAGAGGGCGTGATAGCTGCAGGAGTAAGACACAAATTGAAGGCAGATAGATAATCAGAGTTGGAGGAGGAGTCATGATAGGAGAAAAAGGTCGAGTGGAGATGAATGCAGCGTGTGGGGAGGGGGAGGACTGCAGTTGGAGATGCATGCCGAGCGTAAGAAGGATGTCTAACTGCACCTGATCTCTCTCTCACACGATTCTTTGTTGTTTTCTTACGTTTGAGCTTTCCTGTGATGTGTATCTGCCTAACTGATTGAAGATGTTTAGAAGAGCAGCCCCACTATTTCTCTCTTTGTTCCCATTTTCCCTCCTGCTCTCCATTTGTCCTCCTCCTCTCTTTTTTTTGTTTGGTTTGCTTCCTGCCAGAAGGAGAGACAGTATTTCGGATGAGCCAAGTGTTGATAAATGGATGCCAGCGGCCGCCCTGTCAGAGTGGCAGATCATTTTGTGCCACAGAGGGAGACTGTTCGGTAACCGAGACAGACGTACAGACAGAGAGATGTTGGCTGCCTGCTTGTCCTTGCTTGTGGCATCTGTGATTTCAACAAGAAGTATTTTGCATCGATCCACTCGTGAAAAAGTCTGACATCTGGATTGTTTCTCTGTCTAAGTGCTACTGGGAAGACCAGATAAACGTTACACACGCTACCCATAGATTGCTAAGAGAAAGAGCCAGACATCTGCGTGGTGACTTTTATGTCAGAAACATTCCTAAAAACCAATTAATTTTTGATATTTCTATGAACCTAGCAGTTTTTTTTATTCTTTAACGAGCTTCGGAGACAATAATGGATCTGCAATTTAAGCTCCACACTCAGAGATGAGGCTTGGTATTTCGATTTCTTTGATTTCCAAAGGCCAGAACAATCCCACTGTCTGAATATTATTTATGGCGCAGCAGTCCTCATTATACCGTCTCACATAATAAAAAAATATCTTTTCACAACAATGCAGCCAAGGCTACATTTGGTTTTCCTTTGTGTCCTTAATTATGATTTAATTAACGGCTAGAGATGTCATTAACACATTGGCTCTGCGTCGTCACACAAAGGTTGTTTGGATATGAAACAAAAGATGTTGAGCTCAATCAGAAACATCGGTTTGTGTGATTTCTGTTTTGCAAACTGTGAACTACGCTAATAAAGCATGAGTAGTCACATATTTCAGGATCAGCATTTTGACAGCTTCCGTTCTCTGGATATCTGGTGAGGTAGGCAGTAAAATAAATAAAAGTCATTAATCCAGTCCAAATGTGTCCCCCCGCGTGTGCTCTCGGAGTTTCTCAGTCAGAAAAACGAGTCGTTAACAAGTGCGCACACTCTAGCGTGCACACGCGCACACAAACAAAGCAGACTTAAGCCTACTGCACACTGGAAGCATCAGCGTCGCGGAATGGCAGCGGAATGGTTTACTCGCGATTTTCGCTGCTTGCCGGTGCACACCGTGAGAATCTCAGCCGCACTCCTCGCTGGACTCGCATGATCACAAGATCCCTCGCTACTACAAAGGTCACGGTTTGTTTATGCCATCCGCCATTAAACAAAAAAAGGAACTCACATGACATTGCTGTTTGATGCCAGGATTAAAGCTATGAAAAACACACCGCTGCACTTCTCAAACAATGCGGTCAGTAAATAAGCCGTGAGATCACCCGTATTGACGTAATCTACATACATATGAAATCGCATCGCTGCAATAGACTTTTATTTTGAAAATTACCGCAAACTTCACACTGAAACTGATTTCCTGTCTAGCCCTATGTTAACTGCGGAAATTGATGCGACCCAGAAGCGGCACACGGCAAAAATAGAACTTGATCCTATCTGTAGCGGCGCTGTGTGCCGCTTCTGGGGCGTGTCGGAAAATTGCCGCATCGCGGATTCTATTTGAAGCAGCGACGTTCCACTGCCATTCCGCACCGCTGGTGCTTCCAGTGTCAGGAGAACAAGCAGACTTCCTGTTAGAAAAATACCTGGAAAAAGGTTTGACCCACCCCCACCCCTCCATGTGCGCTCTCGGAGTTTCTCGTTAACAAGCACTCTCGCGTGCACACAAGCACACAAACAAAGCAGACTTACCGCTCAGGAGAACAAGCAGGCTGGAAGATTTCCTGTCCACCGCAAAAAAGGAGGAGGACGGTTTTTTAAGGAGGTGAGCGGCTCCGAGCCCTAATGTGTCATATCGGCAGGTGAGTGGCTGAACCAGGTGGAGGTGAGGCCGAAACTCAGCTGGAGTCCAGTGCAGCGCAGCCACGTAGTATGGTAGAGACAACCTCACCCTGCAGCTCTATAGCCATCAGCTGTGGCTGATTCTAAATCAGTGTGGAGCAGAGTTTTACCCTGAAGATGGAGATAGAATTACAGTTTTGGGCTGAAATATAAAATTTTAAATAAGTTGCACTAAGTTGCCAAAATAATAACTACACATGTCTACAGCACTATTATACACTCATCTATACAGGTTATCAGAAAAACAGTTTATTTAGGTGTTACTCACTTTTTAAGGACTCTTTCTCCGTATCAAACATTATGAGAAGCACATCTCGTTAACTGTTATTCATGAGAGAATTAAAGCACAGCGGATCTAAATTGTATCAATAAGTATTAAATAGTTGGAAGAATAGATGACTTTAATAATCCCTGAATGGAAATTACAAATATACTCAACACTGTAGACCTTTAAAATGTCTGTTCATGACCTCATTATGTCACAAACATATGAAAAGACACTCCTGTCCTATTTTTCTTCTATTTAATATCATCGAGTCTCAGAGGAGTGAGAGTAAATACTCCACCAGTGTCCCACATCACATGTAGCCTTCTCAGTTTTTATTTCTGGAGTCATAACAGGAAGTCATCCAGAGACTTTGGTCATCTGGTATTAAAGAAAACAAGATGGGGGGTTCTGAATCTGTAAGGGACAGCTAAAAAATACCTTGGGGTCCAAGAGACGCAAAGCAAAGCACCTGCAGAGAGTCCTGCAGATTCTGCTGAACGGGAAGAACAAAGTCTGAACTATGAACACGAAT
Source organism: Aphyosemion australe (assembly GCA_006937985.1). Lineage (NCBI taxonomy): Eukaryota > Metazoa > Chordata > Actinopteri > Cyprinodontiformes > Nothobranchiidae > Aphyosemion > Aphyosemion australe. Next base: position 3,079,141 of record SSNS01000001.1, read on the forward strand.
GCCCTGCTATTTATCAAACGTCCTCCTGGAATAACAACTTGGCTAAAGCATGAGTGAGTCTGCTGATATCAAAACCAGAACCCTTCACCCTGAGATGGTACACACACCCAGAAAAGAGAGACCCGAGGCTAGTGAGAATCATAGCCATCAGGAAGATGGTCCAAGCAATGAACAGCCAACGGAATGCCTCAGGCAGCAGAGGCCCATGTGGAGCAGGAAGAACCATCATGGAAAGATGAGGTTGTGTACCATATAAACCACCTACAGATGAAATAAATAACATCCTTTCTTTCTTCTGTCTTTGATCTCTTGTTTTGTATTTGTGCACCCTTTGTTGGAACATCTGGGGCAGAGTACTCCTGATAAAAGAAGCGGTAAGATGGACCGTACCTACTGCTAAAGCTCCACTGAAATCTCTTTGAACTGTGGGTCAAACCATACTGAAGTTTAATAGGCCATGCCTCGAAACTAAAGGATGATTGATCGACTTCTTTAAGAGATTCTCTTGAATTCCTTTGATATTTTGGGTTTGGCTTATTCCAGCCAAAGAGCACATCAAGAAAATGTAATCAGGAGGTTTGAGAGCACAATGGAAATCCTGGGGTGGAGAACCAATAATAGGAACATAAACATGATTCTTTGCAACTTTTACAATAAGTCAACATGTAACAGTCAACTTTTAAAATACAAGTTAACCTAAGGAAGCAGTTCATGCATTCACTTCTTATATTTTTTATGACCTGGTTGGAAAACTCATTGAAAAAGTTTGAAACTTTATCTCAATCATTTCTTCCCTTTGATGGTACCAGATGCTGTTGTGTTTTAGGAAGAATGACTTTTACAAGAGGTATACCTTGAAGTTCCTGATGGTGTAGAATAAAGAAAGTGTAAAAATGGCCAGTATGTGGTTTTTTTTTTTTCATATTGTGGGAAACGGCAACCAAGCAACTCAAATCGAGAGTGAATACCAACTTTTGGCACACAGGCTGCAACACACACATCTAGCTTTGTTGTCACAGATGCACTTTTCTTACCAGGTGTAACGTATGTACCTGGAGGCTGCTTTCCAACTATATAAATCTCAGCACCAGTTGGTTTTCTTAAAAGAGAGAAATGACTGACTGAAATGGTTGTCCAGACTTTTTGAGGAATATAAAAGAAACTGTTTCAGATTTAAGGCTTTTTTCATGGGTGAGTTTTCTGTTTGGCTCAAACCGGTGGACAGCATGCAGCAAACCTTATATGAGTCTGCTGCAACAAACATCGCAACATATTAACCGATTACCCAGAATGCAGTTCATTCAAAGCAAGTTCATGTAGACTTGATTAAAAATCTATTTTCTGACCCTTTCAGACATACAATTAGCATTTATACCTAACAAAATGTAACGTGCACAGAAAAAAAATGATGTAGCTAATAATGAATGCTGATTTGATAGAGAACTAGCTCGTATATCAGATTAATGATCATCATGGACATTTGTGCTACGGTTTGAATAACTCCTTTTAATTGTCAACTATTTTGTCACCCGTGCTTTTTAGTAGGTGACCAGGTTCACCTGAAGGTGTCAGCCAGTTGCTTTGTCTTGCCTGAGCACCAGAAAGCTCTTTTCCCCATTAGCCTCACTTGTCATTTGCCTCAAGCGTAGTTTTTACCAATTAGTTTCAAATTACTTCTTTTTAAATCTCATCTGTGCTCCTCATCTCATCTATTATTCCAAGAAAAGCCGCGTTACGAGTGTGTGTGTAATGAATGTGAGATGTGTTTCTTTAATAATAAATCCATAGAGCAAAAGCTAACAAATATAACAGAAGCAAAGATGCATTAGGTTTAAATCCAGACAAACAGGCTGTGCATATTTTCTTTTGTTATTTCTCTAGTTGATTAGAATAGATTAATTTTCTGCTCTGTAGTGGCAAAGAGAACATTTATACAGATAGATAAATCATCTCCAAACATGCTTTCTTGGCATTTGTATCACAGGCTTGAAAGAAAAACCAAAGAAAGATAAAAGCTGAAATTGGATTAGTTTTGGGCATCATAGCGTTGAAATAAAATGACTCATGGCTGTAAAACAGCACATATGTGACAAAATGTTCAATTAAACAAAATGTGTCCAGTCGTAAAAAGAGTTCACAATAACCTTCAGAGCAGCAGCACGTTCGGTGCGTTTTTAAAAACGGGTTTTAGTTTCATTCAGCACATTTGTCTATAAAATTTTACAATCCAGTTTATTGTAAATAACCTACAAATTTACAGCCTTGCAGGCACACGCTGCCTTTTATTTTGAGCCAAAACTCATACTCCTCTCCTGATCTTCACAATTAGATGAGCGGATAAAATCGATTTGCCGTTTAAGCATCTCTTTCTGGGTCATGGATAAAAGTGAGAGTAGCCAATTAAACAAGATATGATTTCAGGATTAGGTTTTAGGATGCATATGATATAAATCGTCTAACATAACTATAAAACAGATTTGACTGGAGGATCAGAGCGGTGCAGATTGGCTCGTGTCTGATTTAGACTACATTTAGGGGAAGTAGTACAGTTTAATTAATTTGATTAATCTTATTAATTTTTGTGCTACGGCTCTCTGTCTGCTGGGTGAAAAGATGAAGCTGACATCAGACTTATCAGGTACCCCATTAAGGAAATCTTTCTGGATGAACGTGATTCATTAGAGATGTTTTATTTTGAAAGTGCAGGTGTTTTGCATTAAAGGGACACTTTGCTACTTTTTCATATTTTTAAATCATTTTCTTGAGCCACTATGTGCTAAAATGACCCTTTACAGGGTTAATGAAAGGCCACCCAGCCACTGTCGCCCCCTGTGGCCAGAATATCACACTTGCAACTTGAGAGTTGCTGGTCTGGTCTGTTGGGACTTGGGAAAAGATGAACGCACAGCGAGGAGATACATTTTGCTTTCAGTTCTACAAAACGGACACTAAGGGGTGCTAAAAACAAGCCAAAACAGCCTAGTCTCCCTTTAAAGGAGCACTCGGCAGTTTTGGCTTGTTTTTAGCACCCCCTAGTGTTCATTAGCAAAAGTAAAACTTATCTCCTCGCTGTGTTTTTGTCTTTTTAACACCTTAATCTAACTGCTGAAATGTCTCCTTAGCCTTCATTAGTGTCTACAGGAGCGGTTCATCACTAAATCAAACAAATCAGCTGTGTTCATGATCTAAGTACAGCAGGGAACAGCCTGCCACTCTGAAGTTGCAAATGCGGTATTCTGACCACAGAGGGCGGTGGGGGTCTGAGTGACATTTCATTAACCCTGTAAAGGGTCATTTTAGCACAAACTGGCTCATGAAAATGATTTTAAAATATCAAAAAGTTGCATATTTTGGCTTTAAAGTCAGTCCTGTCACTCTGTTTTCACTTGGAGTAAGTTTTAATATTATTGGGATGGAATGGAGTTCCTCACAACCCGAGAGGCTTCACGACGCCTTCCATTACCTCAGTCACCAGTGGCACAGACGCAGTATCCGTGTTTTCCCACAGCGAGAGCTGGCAGCGCCTCACCCTGCCTGAGTGTAACTCACCCACTATCGCTCGGCTCATCCGTTACACTCTGCTCCCATTCAATCAGAACCCCACGCCTCGGAGGAGCCGCAGATAAAATTCTCATTATCTCAGCTCAAAGAATTAAAGGGACCGGGACCGAGGGGGCGCACTCGCACATATGAACTCTAAAAAGTATGGCAACCCCACACGCAAGCTGCAAACGGGGATCACCGAGTCACGCTGAGTCTTTTATCCTCATTTTTGCACATTAATGTAAAGGAAAGTTTGTCAGGAGTCTGCTCTCTCTCTCTCTGTGTGTGTGTGTACCCACATTTCTGGTCACAGCCCTTTTTACTGTGACACTCTGCTGAGAGCAGATTGTTCACCTTCTTTCACAAAATATCCAGTTGTCAGAACCCAAATTCATCTGTGTGTGTTTCTATGAACAAGCTCAAATCGAGTATCTTTTCTTTTCTAAGTCTGTCCGAGCACGTTAGCCAAAGTCTGTGTGAGAGCAGAGATATTTCAGGTTGTGTCAGTATTCATGAGGCCAGGAATCTTTATCAGTATCCGTTCCACTGAGTGAGTGTGAGTTTCACACACATGCAGGCGTATCGGCTGCAGTGTGTGCGTGCGTGCGTGTGTCGCTAGGGGAAATTTTCTCTGCACATGGAAACTCCATTGTTTATTCATGTTTTTTGAATTGAAGTGTGCATCCCCGTGTTCTCCAGGCCCAGATCTCTGGTGTACAACTGAAAATGGAGGAGGAAGCCTTCTTGAATCAGATTTTGTTTCTTCAGGACCTACTCTGGTATCCAATTCAGAAAAGATAATGAGAGCCATTTGTCTATATTAAAGGTGATTCAGTGAAGTTCTCTCCACTCCAAATAAGAATTCAACTCTGGGCCCATTTCCACTATGTGGCCTGGAAGCCTTTTACCCCAGTACCGATTTTCCTTGGACCATTAAATTTCCACCCTGGCTTATTGGGTTTCCAGGTACGCTTGCCCTTTAGCTGCTTAAGTGCTGCAGGCCCAACTCCAAATCAGAAACCAGGATACTTTTGTGGAGTCTGTTATTACTGGAGTAACTGGAGCCAAAGCAGATACTAGAGTATAAATAACCCCAGAAAACATTTAGTGACGTATGTTACTTTTGGAACTATTCAGAACCTTGTAGGTGGTGCAGGAGCCATCAACACGTAGGATTGGTTAAGTATTCCCAGCATTCCCAACCACCATTCTTTAGGAATGTGCATTTGAAACGTTGGCTTCTTCATGATATCTGATGAGCTGCATCACTTCACATCAAGGACACCATTTCCTGATTGAGCAGGCCTTATTGGTGATGATCCAGGGATGATCCATGATTGCCATGGTAACAAGCTCCAGGACCACAGTAGAAACTCACCATTGTCAGATGACGGGCAGTTCTAACGGATGTTTATTGGGAATGTTGGGGACAATCAGCCAGTTAGATTTGTTGGGTGGTCCTCCAACTCCCCATACGTGGTTCCAGAAGTACCACTTCCCTACCAGGGAGTCAGTTTCTGGGGTAAATTTCTACCCTGATACTCAGCTCCAGCCCTGGTTCCAACGTTCCTGCAGTAGAAAACTACCCAATAGTTAGAGTTCTGATTGGGTTTTTGTTCCTCTCTCCCATGTTCCTGCTTACAAGGTGGTTGCTCAGTATCGACTGTTTCCATTTTCAGTCATTGCATGGCCTTGTCTTGCATTGTGTTCATCTCACATCATTCCTGAATTATCGATATCCACGCTGCGCCAAGTCCTCAAATTCAAGCAGGGCCTTTTTTCCACTTCAGTGTTCAGTCAATTGATAATGGCTTTGCTTATCAGTGGTTCAGCGATAGAGGGTGTTAGGTGATGATCATGTTCATCCAAATAACACAATACGATTAGTTTAGTGTGACCAGGAGGCAAATACGATTCAAACGATGTGTGGAATTCAAATCAAGTGTTTATGATGGATGTTTTAGTGATTGTAGCTGACATGCATGGATCCGTGTTGTATGAAGCATCGCTCTACCTGAGGAGGACGAGAACCGTTCTGGCTACTGGGAGCAGGAAGGACAAATGGCTTCCTCACATCCTCTCATTGTTCTGTTCATTAAATCAGAAGTAGGTCACCTACAAAATGGCCACCACTTGGCCACCTTCTCTGTCCCCCATCCTGTCAGCATATGTTTCTCTCAGACTTCAGCCAACAGAGGCTCCTGAATAATACACTCAAATAGAGCACCCTAAAGACAGGCAGGCAGGAGATTTATTGCCCGTATTTGAGGCTCTTTTCAATATGCATCCCTCTGCCAATTTTCCTCGCACCGCCTTTAATTACCTGTCTTAATAGGATCCCTGTAAGAGTGGCGGGATGTCTTCGCTAATGTCTACTTTGAAACGGTGGGATAATTACACGACCATGAAATTTGCAGAGATGTCTTTCTCGAGTAAGAGAAGAGTGCAGTGAACGTGAGAGGTGTTGGACTACAAGAGCTTTCTTATTTTAGGCTGCTTGTTTCAGCGTTGTCCAATTTGCTGAGCTTTTAATTACATTTTCTTTCTTGCTTATGCGGCGTGCATGCTTTTTAAAAATCTATTAATTAGTAAGGGTTCTATTCGTGTTGTGTGTGTTCTGCGTGCTGTCAAGGATGTCTCCTGGTTCTTTCTTAGTTCCCCTAAATTCAGCCTCCACAAGTTCAAACTCGATCTTTCTCACATGCAACACGTCCTGCTGATGTGCGTTCATATTTTATATTTCTGTGTTACGTTGCAGACGATGGCATAATCAAACTCTAAACTCTGACGTGTGGATTCAGAAGTCCCCAAAGGCTCACAAGCATGCACGCACACACACACACACACACACACACACACACGTGTGCATGCACAGAGATAAAGCCTGGCGCCATCTTCCTGACATATTTTTGTCCTGTCATGGTTGTGACAGGCCCCCAGAACTATTGCTGATGTGATCAGACCATGACAGACGTGACCCTTGTTTTCCTGCTCATTCCACTGGCAGTCAGAGTGACTTACCGACTTCCCAGCCATCCTGCGGGGCTTTTATCACCTGGTAATTTGCACAAACCCACTTTGAGGCATTTACCTGCAGTACTCTGTTGCAGCAAAGCTTGCAGCAAACGATTTAAATTGCTGTCATTATTTAAAGTTAAACCTGTCCACCAATTGGAAATATGGACAGTAATATAAATGCAGCAGGAGCATGTTGAGCAGTTTTACAGCTTGTTATTCCTCTTTAAATCCACAATTAAAAAAAACATCTCGTCTGACCGTGCATAATCACCTTGGCCTTGCTGCATATGCTCCACATTAAGGCAGAGATTCAGACTAACCAGCCAGTCTGCTGACAGGTGCCACGTTCCTTCTGCTGCATGAATATGTATAGGACTCTTTTTGCAGCACTTGAATAATTTCCATAAGAGATTATGGATACATAACATAAGCACAATTTGCAATGCATAGCTTATGAGTGTTGCATTCTTTATCTCCTCAGCCCACTCCTATTTTTTCTTAGTCTGTCTCTCCCACATTCCTTTTTTCACTGTTGCCCCCACTTGTCATTTCGCCTTTAATCCCCTAGCAGAACAGATGGACAGGAGATACATTCTTAAAATGCCCGGTCCCGTTTCATTTTCAGATTCAGTGACACGACCATCTCCTCGGTGGAAGTAGGGAGTGGGTTTTGTTTCCAAAGAGTAAATCTGTGAGGAAATGGCTGGTAGATAAACAGAAATCGAGAGGTTCACTTGTAGTGTTTACTGGGGCCTCTGGCGGGACAGCTGGTAATTCACAATAAATTGGAGGCTGTAGAAAGCCAGCTGCCCTGTAGGGGATGGACAAATGTGTCTGAAAGAGGAGTAAATGGAGAAGCGTGTGTTCACCTGTGGGGATATATGTTTGTAAGTGTGTCTCTGTGGACGTCACCAGTCCAATGGGAAAGTGTCTTATCTGTACTCCTCTTTATCAGGATTGAGTGTGTGTGTGTGTGTGTGTGTGTGTGTGTGTGTGTGTGTGTGTGTTGTCTCATGGCCTGTTTATTGCACTCTTGGTAACTTATTTGATATCAGAGCCTGTCGAAAATTTCAAATCCTCATAATAAAATAAAATTCATCACAGTTGTCAGTATTTCCTTCAAATCGTTTATGCAATATTTCAGTAACATCTGTTATTTTTGTATTTTAATCAGGCAAACATAATGTAGGACAGGGGTTCCCAAATATTTTCTTTGAGGACCCCCTTTCTTGTGTCCAAGATGAGCCAGGACCCCCAAACCCAACTCCTACATGCATAAACACATTAAATGTGATCATTTACAAACTTTATACTGACATACAGAGTTATAACTTTCATATGGAGTTCTGAATATACTGTAGGGTGTGTTATTGGGATTTTATAAATGTAATTTTTACAAATGAAATCTTGCTAACCTCACAACCTCACCAAAGACAAAATTGTTGGGAACCCCTTAGGGGTCCCGAAACTCAATTTGGGAACGCCCTGATGTAGGATACTATATTTATATTTACTATTATTATATTTTTCTAGCAGAACATCCTAACCTCCACAAAGATTTTAAAAACCCTCGTCTGCTGATTTTTTTTTCATGTGAAAAGAAAGCTGAAAGTCACTGAAAGTCACTGTTCTGATAGATTTATAGTTTATGTGTTTTCAAACGTTAATAAAAAATAATTTTCCCAAGTCATAGACTTTATTATGAAACCATTCAACTGTAAACATTATGCCTTCTGTTAAATGTGTAACTTTCCTGCAGCGGGTCTGTTCACCTCAGCTCACTGTGGCGTGTCGTCCATGCCCCCCCTCACAGACAGGAGGGAGAGCAGCAGCCATGTTGTGATCTTGTTTCTCTTGTCCTGTTCTGACAGTTACAGATCAGGAAGGGAGCGTCCTGGATACTCCTCCTGTTGCATAGTTTTTGAATTTGTGCTACAACAGGCCTCTCATTCATTGTAAACATTGTAAAGTATGTAAATAAAACAACAACACTTGGTCTAAGAGAAACCCTGATGTGTAAGGTTACATTATATGAACAAAGTCCTAGAAGAAGCACCTTGTTTATGACCTACAGGTGAAACCTGAGAAATTAGAATATCCACCAAAAGTTCATTTATTTCAGTAAAAGCAAAAGTACGATATTTTAGGATGTCTGACATTTTTCTATGTAAAATTATTTTTGTTGTTGATTTCATGTAATTTTCTAATTGTCTGAGATTTTGAATTTGAGGTTTTGATCATCAGTAAGCCATGATCATCACAATTATAACAAATAGACTTGAAATATCCCACTTTGCATGTAATGAGTTGATCTCATAAGGGGTGATGGTGGCAGCGGGGTTAAGTGGCCACCTCTCAATCGGAAGATTGCAGGTTCACGTCCCGCTCAGTCTGTTGCTGTCGTTGTGTCCTTGGGCAAGACACTTAACCCACATCGCCTGCTGGTGGTGGTCGGAGGGACCGGTGGCGCCTGTGCTCTGCAGCCTCACCTCTGTCAGTGTGCCCCAGGGCAGCTGTAGCTACACTGTAGCTCATCATCACCAGCGTGTGAATGTGTGTGTGAATGGATGTGTAAAACACTTTGGAGTCCTCTGACTCAGAAAGGCGCTATACAAACGCGGCTCATTTATCATGTTAGTTTCACCTTTTAATTTGAATTACTGAAATAAATGAACTTTTGCTCCATATTCTAAGTTTTACCTGTACCTGGTTTCCACTTTCATGAGCCAAGCTGCCATCAAACTACCGATACTGGTACTCTACCTCCATGTGATGCCATGGCGACTGCTGCAGACCGTCATCCAAAGAGATGAAAAATATTGCTATAAACCATTTTTTTCCAACAATATGAAATGAACAGAGTGTGGAACAATACATGTTTACTTTCATTAAAGCATACTGGATATGGGTTTCCAAAAAAATACCTCAAATCAACATCAAACACATTTCTCTTGCTCTAAAGCTACAAACGCATCTGCAGTTTAGTAAAGCTGTGGTTCTTAAAGCTCGAGTTGAGGTCATTTTGATGATTAGGCACATGTTCAATAATCAGACTTTACCATGATAGATAAATCTCACAGAAGAGAATAAACCAAAGGAATAAGTAGAATATGAGCTCTGTACAACAGCTCCTAAACTTGCCCTGTTCTTATGAAAGCAGCTGTATCAGCGTTGGACTTAGATGAACCTAAAGACATTCAGATAAATGTCAACAATAAGCCCGGGTGCTGTAGGGACACAAAGGGTTGTTGCTAGGCATCAGGCTGCAATAAGAGGACAACAATAAATAGGTGAGAAAAAACAGATCTCCTACAGTTGTCAGTGATGGGACAAGAGACACATGGGTAAGAAGTTGTGCAAAATGTCAGTTAAAAAAATTTTTTTTAAAGAAAATCATAAAACCATGCATACAAAAACAATGGATGTTGGACCTGGGTTTTGTATTTTGTCGTTTGGATTTGTTGTAAGCAACATTTTTACAAAAATGCATGTTTATCACTTTGCTGCATGTGTCCCTTTCTTTACAAAGCTTTCAGACTAGATCAGCCACTGTAGCTTTGAATGTTAAATGAGTTTTTTCTCTTTTTCTTTGATACAGAAATTCACCTACTTAACACAGCAGTCTCCTGTTTGTGTTTTTGTTTGATAATGATCCACCATGCAGATCGTTCTCTATTTATAGTTCAAACTGCTGCTGTGAGTACAGAAAATCTGAATTCATGCATGAGATGCTACAGTGTTTACTACAAACTATTCTTTATCAAGTTTACATAGAGAAAGGTTACAGTTACACAAAAGAGTCAATGACTTTATTCACTTAAAGCGGACCTAGAATGCAGTTAATCAACAATCTAAAACAGCTTTGAGCCTCTAAAAAGCATAAGAAATGTTCTTTAGGCTTTCATCTGTCCCAGGAGCCCTGATACAGGCCATTCTAAACCCCCTAAACCAGCCTTGCTGTGAAAAGAGCTGTTAGCCCCTCCCACTCGGCCAGGACATGAATATGATAATGAGCTGCTTGCTGATTGGTTGGTTTCCCCAGAAGGCCTCAGACACTGGAGACATGCAGGTTTGAGGAGGAAGGGCTCCCCCTAGTGACGTGTTAAGGAAGACTTTCTCAGAACAGACGTTTTTCTCTTTCTTTTTTTTAACTTTCTAATTTACATAAAAGTAGGTCACACGGCTTTGACTTTTTGGCATGCTACTGTTGACCACCCAAGCTGTCTTATTCAACAACAACAAGGAACATGTTGGTTTACATTCCAGGTCAGGGGCAGGGAACCCTGGTCATGGAGAGCCGCTATTCAGCACGTTTTAGAGGTTTCCCTGCTTCAACACACCTGATTTTAATCAGCAGGTGATTAACAGGCTTCTGCAGAGCCTGATGAGCTGCTGAACAGGTGAATCAACTGTGTTGTAGCCTCATGGAGGCCATGGTTTTTCATCCTAATGAACTAAGTTGCACTTTTAACTTACAGGTCATGTCAATACAGTCAGGACACTCTGATATCGTGTAATCTTGACCTAAAAAGTCCTAAACTTATCCTGCAGCATATGACCAAGACATCACGACGCCAGGATGATGACACAAAACATTTCTATCTTCTTGAATAAAGTTTATCTTTCCTGCCTCATGAAAGACTTTATAAGTACTTGTTGAATTGACAATATGTGAAATCTAATGTCTAATAATCTGTCTCATATAATAATATACACAGTATTCCAGTAAGGATGTGTTTCATATCTTATATTACACCAAATTATTATTTGTTGGAGTTAAGGTTAATCTGTCAGCATATTCACTTCTTTATTAATAATATATTATGAATAGGTAACATATTCACTGCACACATTAACTTCTTCACTTTTTTGAGCCGATTTTCTCCTCGTGCGAGAATGTACGAGATCAGGGCGAGTTTTGCGCTGAGCGTCGTGTAGTATACAGGGGGTTCTGAGAGGCGATTAACACCACACGACCAGCTACCGATCAGCAATCGTAAGCTCGCACGGATTTTTGGCGTGTTTGATATTTTGCTCGTCTCTCGTGAGGGTGCCGCACTGTTGAAGCGGCGCTGCGAGCGTCTGCAACCCAAAAAGTATCAGAACCGCACACGGCGCATGCGCAAACACAGAAGTAGCGTAAATGAAGGAAGTGGAAGCAAAAACAAACCAAATAGCTAACCCACTTTCAAAATAAAAGCAGCGTTGCTTTGTTTTGATGAAAAATAAACTTTTTTCTTCATTTAACAGCGGGAAATGCTGGTAATTTATCGATTTTGATCAAAAGTGGATCAAATATAATACAACTAATATGTTTTCGTTGTTATTTTGTTATTTATGGATCAAACCAGACTTTTATCTTTATGTCAGATTGATTTTTTAACCGTAGCAACAAGCAGCGCTTGCCATGAAGCAACAGAGTACGCTTCTATTCCAAATGCCGTCCTCGTCCTTCCGTACTCAGACCAACGTGTTGCGTCATATATACTTTTTTTTTAGCTGTGACGAGTTCATGCCAGACGTACAGTTTGAGCAGTCAGGTCGCATCCGAGAACTGGGTCGTACAGTGTGAGCTGTGCTATGCGAGGAAGTCTTAGAGTTTGAGCTGAAGCTGAACGCTACGAGTGAAAAAGTTGCACAGTGTACGCCCGGCTTAAGTTGTCCAAATTTGATTTGTCCAAATTCATAAACATGAAAGTGATAAAACTGCTGCTTCCCGGAACGATTCAGTTGTTCACGTCGTGCCTGCAGTCCTGCAAGTTTCACTCCTTCATGGAGTTACTCTAAGAAAAGAAAAGCTCACAAAAAGAACCATCTCCTCTCTTTTTGACCCCGAGGTCAATCATTTTTGCAAGCTGCCTCTGACGCAAACAAATCCACCAGCTGCCTGCGGTCACCGGGAGTAACCCAGACCAGCGGTTCGTATCGGGGCCAAAGCTACTGTCCCAATAAGAGGTCAAAGCCACCGACAGCCTGTCCGTACCGACCTCTTAACTTGTGCAGTGATCACATTATAATATGTTAGACAGCAGCCTCACCTTTGAAGTGGAACATTTTCTACAAGTTCCAGCTGTAGTAAAGCTTCATAACTGACATTGTTTGCTGTAAACCATTTAACGTAAAATGTCTAAAATTACATAAAAACACAACTCTGGGATGTATTAGCAACAAAAAAAGTTATTCTGGTGACTTTCCCTTTAGCAGCCAGAGGTTCCTCACATTCTGACACAGAAAATCATGTCTTACTAAGAAAATAAATCATTCTCTTCATTTGAATTGTGACCAAGAGCGTCTCTGTGCTAGCAACAGATGAGTTCCCTGTGGGAAACTAATTTAATACTCTCACTGTTGGTGCGGCCTCCTACCAGACTGGCTAAGATTAAATATATTTCCTTCTCTGTTCTCATGCATCAATAATTTCCACCCTCTTTTTCATTACTCTTGCCTTTCCTTCTCTTTTTTCTCCCTTCTCTTTGCAACTGTTCTTGTCATGGTGAGTTACGTTCTCATCATCTTTTAGTATTTTGAAGGAAAGCTGTACTTATCAACACTCCCTTCTTCTCTTCATCAAACTGCAGTATTTATGACTTTCTCTGCACATCTTGTTTCTTTGTGTCCTAATCATCTCCCCGCGATTTTAAAATTTATTTCATCCTGCAGAAGCTCCACCCACCACCTCTCTCTCCATTCATCTCACTCGCCCACTAAGCTGCTTGGGTTTTTTCAACTCTAGGCTATGGCAATAGCACACTGCCCATCTGTCACGGCAGAAAGTTGCCATGAAATGGCCAACTCCTCAGCACTGCCGTGTGATCCTCTTATATGCTGTGAGCATAGCACTCACCCATCTCCCTCTGGGAAGAGTGGAAAAAACTCCCCTCCTCACCCTGTAAGGCAAAGAGAGACTGTCAGATTTAGACTGAGCAATGAGGAGATGGGCTTTCTCATCCTCTCAGGCTCATACCAGCGGGTGCAGCTTACGGAGAGCCCACAGCTATGGAATTATAAGAGAGGCACCCACGTCACATCAGGACAAGTCTGCATAGGAGTAAACAGGAAGTGTCCTTTTGACACTGCAACACATTTCATTTCCTGCTCGTGAGGCAAACTGACCGAGTCTGAAAGGAAAAAACAGGACAACCGAATCAAAGTTTCCCTTAGACACAATCGCTCATGCACACACACACACACACACACACATGCACATGCACGCACACACACTTCCACGAATTCTGCATGGCTTAGATTAAATGATTATTCAGCTCCTTCTGTAACATTACTGGTGTCTTTCAGCTGTAACATATGTGTGTTATTCAAGAACACCACCAGAGTAACTTATGGTTACAGTTGTTTTTAAAGGTAAACTGTTTTTTGCTATAATGGTTCTATGGTCTACAGGTGCTGGTCATAAAATTAGAATATTATGGCAAAGTTGATTTATTTCAGTAATTCCATTCAAAAAGTGAAACTTGTATATTATATTCATTCATTACTCACAGACTGATGTATTTCAAATGTTTATTTCTTTAAATTTTGATGATTATAAATGACAACTAATGAAAATCCCAAATTCAGTATCTCAGAATTTTAGAACATCAATGCAAAAAATAGGATTTTTAGAAATGTTGGCCAGCTGAAAAGTCTGAACATGAAAGGTTTGAGCATGTACAGCATCAATGTTTAGTTGGGGCTCCTTTGGCCTGGATCACTGCAGCAATGTGGTGTGGCATGGAGTCCATCAGTCTGTGGCACTGCTCAGGTGTTATGAGAGCCCATGTTGCTCTGATAGTGGCCTTCAGCTCTTCTGAATTGTTGAGTCTGGTGTATTGCATCTTCCTCTTCACAATACCCCATAGATTTTCTATGGGGTAAGGTCAGGTGAGTTTGCTGGCTAATCAAGAACAGGAATACCATGGTCCATAAACCAGGTACTGGTAGCTTTGGCAATGTGTGCAGGTGCCAAGTCCTGTTGGAAAATAAAATCTGCATTTCCATAATGTTGGTCAGAAGCATGAAGTGCTCTAAAACTTCCTGGTAGACGGCTGCGTTGACCTTGGACCTCAGAAAACACAGTGGACCAATACCAGCAGATGACATGGCACCCTAAACCTTGCACTGCACCTCAAGTAACGTGGATTATGTGCCTCTCCTCTCTTCCTCCAGACTCTGGGACCTTGATTTCCAAAGGAAATGTTTCCAAGGAAAATTTACTTTCATCAGAGAACATAACTTTGGACCACTCAGCAGTCAATTCAATTCAATTCAGTTTATTTCTATAGCGCCAAATCACGACAAGAGTCGTCTCAAGGCACTTCACAAAGTAAACATTCCAATACAGTTCAGTTCATTAAGCCAATCAGTAAAAGGTTTCCTATATAAGGAACCCAGCAGATTGCATCAAGACACTGACTAGTGTCAGTGTGTTGTCAGCAATCCTCATACTAAGCAAGCATGTAGCGACAGTGGGAAGGAAAACAACCTTTTAACAGGACAAAACCTCCAGAGGATCCCGGCTCAGTATGAGCAGCCATCCGCTACGACTCACTGGGGATTGAGAAGACAGAGCAGGCACACACACACACACACACACACACACACACACACACACACACACACACACACACACACACACACACACACACACACACACACACACACACACACACACACACACACACACACACACCATATATATCAAGTAGTGTTTCTATGGCTGTGATTTCTTAGTAGAAGTTCTATTTAGTAAGAGAAACTTTATTGTCTTTATCTGAGTGAATCTATAGTTAATTCAATAGGTGAACTAGTAGTAGCACAGTCCAGTCCTTTTTGTCTTTAGCCCAGGGGAGATGCTTCTGATGCCGTCTCTTGCTCAAGAGTGGCTTGACACAAGGAATGCGACAGCTGAAACCATGTCTTGCATACGTCTGTGCGTGGTGGTTCTTGAAGCACTGACTCCAGCTGCAGTCCACTCTTTGTGAATCTCCTCCACATTGTTGAATGGGTTTTGTTTCACAAGGGTGCGGTTATCCTTATTGCTTGTAGACTTTTTTCTATCTTGTCCTTCCCTTCACCTCTCTAATAATATGCTTGGACACAGAGTTCTGTGAACAGCCAGCCTCTTTAGCAATGACCTTTTGTGTCTTGCCCTCCTTGTGCAAGGTGTCAATGGTCGTCTTTTGGACGACTATCAAGTCAGCAGTCTTCCCCATGATTGTGTAGCCTACAGAACTAGACTGAGAGACCATTTAAAGGCTTTTGCAGGTGTTTTGAGTTCGCACTGCTACGCAGTTCTCAGGGTTTTCTTTGACTGGGAGGAAGTATTGGGATTTGTGTTGCTCTTACCCAACACTTCATGTGTGACTTGCCCTTGCTGTTCACCATAGCTCCGCTCCATGACTTGGTAAACAAAACTGGCGGACCCTGAATAATTTTTGTGCGTGGGGACTCAACAGGTGAGTGGTGGTTTTAATTTCTCCTATTATTACACCACGTATCATAAATCCTTCAACCAAACATCCACGGATGTTTGTTATCCATGATTTGAGTGTTTATAGAGGAAATAGAGACCCCCATGGCACCACAAAAAAACTCGAAAAGCCAGATTTGCACATTATGTCCTCTGTAATTTCATTTAGATTATCTTAACAACTACTACAATTCCTCTTTTCAGTTTTAAAAACTGGTTTATATGTATTAAAGTGATCACCAGAGATGAAAAATAAGGTGGATAAGGAGAGGTAAGGGTGCCAAATTTATTTCCCCAGATAGGGGTTTTGTTCTGCCTTCATACAAAGGAGCATGCACTAACAATGTTGTGCTGTGATCCTTTTAGGTTTGCGCCCACTTATTTCAGTTATTTATTTCATATTCTGTTAGCAATGAATAGGACGCATTAGGATGATTGTGTTAAACTCGGAGATAGCTCCAGACCGTAAACCTGTCCAAACGTGTAAAAATGGAAGTAATATTGTTTTAATAAAACGCCTAATTTCTCTACCTCTGGGATCCCCGTTTAATTATAATAAACTTGATTCGGCACCTGGGGGGTGGTTTAAAACCAGTTTCTGTAGATTCATACAAACCAGATGATTTCAGATGAGTTGATCAGATGTAGGACTTGTCTGTTTGGGGGGTTAAAACCCACTTCCTGTTTTCAATCTCAGCAATCATTAGCAGCGGCCTGTTCAGAAGCCTAATAGGGTGTAAACTGTTTGTCTGAGAAAATGGATATTAACATTTTCACTCATCTCCCAAAATGTTTTCATAAGACATTATATTCCGTTTAGGGAAGTGTCTCGCCCTGTTAATGTAGCACCAGCAGATTCATCACTTTGCCTCAGTAAACCAAAAGCAGACAAATATCCACATTTTGAATAATTCCTGTCAGGTTGATATTTACTCAAGGTCAATAGTATCCACGCTCCGCGCTTTGGATGCTGTTGACCTTTACATTGCTTTAAATCTCACATTAAAATCTAGCATTAGGAACGTTACAAATCTGCCCCGCTGACGCAGTCTTCATATGTCGGCTGCTGCATTATTTATAACGCTTGCTTTGCTGGGAAATGTGGCTGCAGCTGATGTGTAATCTAGGGTAGATCAATGCCTGACAGCTGAAGTTGGGACAGGAAAACGCGTCCCGTCTAACCTCAGATGTCCAGTGGGAAATACAGTGGAGACATTTTGAAAGTGCAGATAAAATTTGTTGGTACCTTAATCAAAATGTCAGCTCATTCTTCTCTGTCTGTCTCTCTCGGTGTCCTTCTATTCCTCCTCCTAATTCTCGGTAATAAAAGTTGAGCATAAAGCTAACATGCTGTATAAACACACACTAGGTTTCTATGATGTTTGGAACAAACATCCTGCAGAATAAAATGTGCAAATCACACTTTGAGTTTATGTAAATGCATGTTTTCTGTATGAAGCGCGACAGGTTTTACATTAGACGCATCTTAAAGACCTTAAGCTCTTCAAAAGCCCAAAGAAGCTCATTTTTCCTCTAAAAAGGAGTTTATAACCATAGCTTTTGCACTTTAGCCTGACATGCACTAAAAAAAGACAAGTTGTGTTAACCTTGTGATCGTTGTTCTAAAATAATGTTGAATAAACCATAAAATCAGATTTATTTTAAAAACTCTAATAAGCCAGACTTTCCTTTAGCTTCAAGCTGATATTCTAATGTTTATTTGCTTTTTGAAATGCGTGCTAATGTCATAACCGAGTTGATTTTAATAAACACAATTTAAAAACCTGTACAGAGAAATCCAGGAACTGGATGGAATATTATACATTAAAGCCATACTATGCAACTTTTTCATATTTTTAAATCATTTTCTTGTGCTAAAATGACCCTTTACAGGGTTAATGAAATGTCACTCCACCCTCTGTGGCCAGAATACCGCACTTGCAACATCAGAGTGGCGGTCCAGTTCCTGCTGGACATAGTAAAGTGGAGCTGACATGCCTGGTGCTGCAGTCTGCTTCCAGCATGTTTCCTGCATGTTTTAGATCATGAACACAGCTGGTTTGTTTGATTTAGTGATGAACCGCTCCTGTAGACACTAATGAAGGCTGAGGAGACATTTCAGCAGTTAGATTAAGGTGTTAAAAAGAGGAACGCACAGCGAGGAGATAAGTTTCACTTTTGGTTTCACTAACAGACACTAGGGGGTGTTAAAAACAAGCCAAAACTGGCAAGTGAGCCTTTAAAATAAATAATTCTGGTTAGATTTTACTATGTGTGACTTCATTTCTCATTATCACTGGTAAAATCAACTAATAAACCACATTAGTTTCACCTTTGCACTTCAACTTGAACAGATTCACAGATTTGTCTGGAAATCCATTTAATGCTTCCTGCCGTGTTTTAGTTTCTGCCCTTTGTGGGGAAAAGCGTTCACTCTCTTCGCTGCAGGCCACATCACAGCAGAGCTGTAATCACTACAGCTTCCTGATCAGGCCTGGTTCCAAACACAACATCTCCAGTCGTCTGGATGTGGAGCTTCGGAAGTGATGGGAGCAAGAGCAGCAAAGCCAGACGGGACTGAATCTCTTTTACAGAATTCTGATTTATGTTTACTGCTGAAGCTTTTTCCTCACTGAGCAATTTATGGTCATTTTTGTGGTTTAAACTGTACTTTGAGATACTACAATAAGATAAATATGACTTCTTTATAAGAAGTTTGACAAATAGACAAACCAAAAGCTAAATTCTAATCTAAAAGGTCTTTCAAAGGCTGAGTGGAACTCTCACACTGGTATAAATTCATTCCACTGCTTCTGTAATCCAGGGCAACAACAGAGGATTACATTTTAGACCAAGACTTATAAAAGCATCAGATTTTTATGGAGTTTGGTATAAAAAATCAGGATTTTTAGATAAATGTTTTGCTAAGTTTTCATTTGACTTGATAGTCATTAAAAGATACACTATAGCTGAGGCTTGTGTTAAAATTATAATGGGATGCCATATTTTCAGTTTTGTGATGCAAATTGATTTATTTGAATATTAACATTGTTTCTTTGGTCTTTTAGGTTATTTAAATTTTATTTTAGATGAGTTTTGTTCTGATGTTTATGACAGATATGTCTGTGCTGAAGCTGATTTACTCTGAGTTACTCCTCCTGTGGCATCGTTAACTTTACTGAAATTGTGGCACGACAGGAAGAAAGACAACAGTCATGACAAATAAAAAATAGAGTAAAAAAGCCTGGGTAACAAGAGAAATACCAAATTTAATGGGAAAAGTGCAAGCAGGACAAAATAACACAAATTAACTGGACAAAGTATGTGTATGTACTATACCCTAAACTTCTGTCATTTTGGTATTTTTGTATATCTGAAGAGTAACTAACCATACCTTGTCTTGCTCTACAGGACACCCTCTCCCTCTTCTCTGATTCCTCCTGTCCTCACCCTCACTCACTTTTAGCTGAATACCTTACCTGCCTATTTTCTCCCTGCTGTCTGCCATGCTTGGGCAGCCACTCGTGTTCCCATGGGAAGAGGGTGGGGGGGCTTCATCAGCCTGTGCTGCTGAGCCCTGGCTGGGTATCAGTGCCTGGACTCCACTGAAACAGGGTTCAGGAATCATCTGTTAGCAAATCAGAGCCAGAAAGACCCGGTCCAATCCCACCGCCGCAGACTCAGTGAACGTGTGAGGACATTGTGTCACGGATCTGATTTCTGCAGACTGGGAGCTGATTCCCATGTTAGATGAAATGCATTCAAGTAAGATTGTTGTTGAACAAAATGTTATGCTTTAAATTATGAATGTACGAGATAGTCACTGGGTAAAAGCATGTGACTACTGGATCTTCTTATTGGAACATGATGCAAGTGTAAAGAGTATAGAGCAAAGAAAGGACTCAATCATGACAGGACAGAAGTATGACAGGAAGAGGGCGTAAGGCTTTATCCGTGTGCGTGTGTGTGTGTGTGCGTGTGCGTGTGCATGCTTATTTGCCTACAGTGTTTGCTAATAACCTCTTGCACCACTGGATGGATTTTAATGAGACCAACAAAGTAATGAGCCAATGACTAACTTTTGGAATCAATTCAAAATGGCAAAAATTACTCCTTTTCAAAGTGAATATGAAAGTTTTATTTTCATGTTCTATTAATTTTCCCACTTTTATAAGCCTAAAAATTATAAACTAAAGCCAACTTCCTCAGATAATTCCCTCTAACTGCCTAACAAGGACTCACTGAATCTCAGCCCTAGCCCCTGGGCAGAGGATACTGAACACAAAACCAGCAGGGAACCCTTCAAACCCCACGGGGTACCCCGAGATGGTTACCTGAAAACAATCTACATGACCCATGTGCCACAACACTACAAAAAAACAACAAACTGACACATCCCATAGTGGGAAGTGACATGCAGCCTAATTGGGACACAAATTCCTGTTGTATCACCCACCAAAACCACCCACTAAGCTATCCTAAACAAGCTTCCAATAGTTATGACCTGGCACAGGTTGTCAGAACAAAAGGAAAGACGAACAATTATTAAATCTAAACTAATCAACATAAGCTGCAAAAACAAAGATTAAAATGTAGAACTGTTATTAAAAGCAGCTGGAGATAGGACCTTCTTAAAGAAAAGCTTTTTAGCTTGATGCAGTTTGTCAATAATAATCCCAGACGGAAAAGCTTTCCACAAAACCCTCACCCACACGCCAGCAATGAAATACAAGTAAAGCCTTTTAGTTTTAAAAATAAACTACCAGCTTTTGTGTTGCAATTCATCTGCTGCTGCCCTTTGCCTCTGACCCTGAGCAAAAGTGTAACAGGGTTAGCAATGCTTGTAACCTCGGTGTATTAAAGCACCAGCGTGCAGGTGGAAATTCCAAATATGCATTGTAGTGGAAAGGTCTTAATCAAAAGCTGCCCTTCCTCAGACCTTCTCTGTTACTTTGCACTCTTCCCACAGCGCTCATACCGTCCTGCTGTGCTCAGCTCCCCTTGACCTACTAAATCCACGGAAGCAGCACTAACACAGATGTGAAGGACTCATTGATATCTTTCACACTTTTTGTCAGGGCAAAGCTGGCCTGACAAAACAATCATTAAGACGTTACTGCGTTCCTAATTAAAATCACATAGCTTTTCTTTTATTTCAATCATGGCATGAATGGTTCATCTGTGACTCATACTTAGATAATTATGCTCAAATACATCCAAAATAAAAATTCTTATTTGCAAAATGTTTATCTACATCTCTAATGTTTGCAACCAGTAAAACATCATAGAAAAAGTAAAATATTCCCCTCCGTCTCCTGAAGAATTACATTCCTTGCATGATGAGCTCTAGCGAATGACATCATGTTTGTATATCATCGGTTTCTGCCGTGTGCTCGGATCATAATGACGGATAGC
This sequence comes from Aphyosemion australe, assembly GCA_006937985.1. Lineage (NCBI taxonomy): Eukaryota > Metazoa > Chordata > Actinopteri > Cyprinodontiformes > Nothobranchiidae > Aphyosemion > Aphyosemion australe. Next base: position 3,100,583 of record SSNS01000001.1, read on the forward strand.
TCCTTAGGAATGTAAGTGCTCTCTCCGCTCACCCGTTCTCCAAGCTAAGGGATTTTCTAACAGATTCATCTGGTGGTGTCAGCTTGTTGGCATTGATTGGGCCTAACGGGCTTTTTGTGAAGATAGAGGTTTGTTTGGGAAAATTGCAAATTCGGGCTGACAGTTCATGTTTACTGCCTGCTGAGGGGAAATGTGAAGCTGTTTTCTTTGACGATGAAAAAATCTAAGGGAGGTGTAATTCTTCAAGTTCTTTGTAATTTTATATTTGTAATAATACTATTTTGCAATCAAATTTACTTTATTTGGATTACCGTAAAACGTTTAGAAATTCAGCCACGACTTTATGTTTCCTACAACATATCCGTGACCTTCACCTGACCCCAGCTCAAATGATGGTGCAGCTTATTTACCACGCTAACCACATGCACATTAACACCCCCACCCCCGACCAGCCCCCACCTATGAGAGGTCATTAAAACTCTCACCTTCACAGGTCAATAAAGACCTTAAATCCCCACAAGAATGCCAGAAGCTGATGTCAGCAGGTTTGCAACACACTTCCGCACACACTAGTACCAAAACAACACCCAGATGCCCTGACACATGCATCAGATTTTTATCTAGTATCAGATTCTGCCGTTCAGACCCACAAAAACAGAACATTTATTGTACAACCCAGTTTGCTTCAGTAATTCTGCTTGGAGTCAATGAAACGTACCACTCAGGGCTCTGATTACTTGACTTTGTCTCTGCAATGCAGGTAAAGGATGGCATGTCTGATTTAAAGGTGCAGGCTGTTGAAAACTTCCTTTGATTTTCTTGGACTGACGCTGTGAAAAATGTGTCATGACTCGCCTACATTCAGAGATCTCCATAATTCACCCAAGCTTTGTGTTGCCGTTTTTTTCTTATTTCACTGTACAGGTGAGAATCAGTAGAGCTGATTAACAGTGTCTCATACATTCATTTCAAAGTATGAAAAATCTCTGAATATTTAAAAGATTTTTTCTTTTTTCCTTTTTCTGATGACTTATAGTCATTTTTTATCTTCCCACATAACGACAGACACTAGCTGTCTTTTTGTGTTTGGGCACAGAAGCAGTGCTGTGTTGGCATTCGTTCCTCACATGCTTTGATAGGGTTACAAACAGCTGGTTAAAAACTAGGATGTTGTGCTAGCTGAACTTTTGTTGCAGGTTAGAGAAACAGAATGATGAACAGCTCAAGTCCTTTGGGTCAACTGCCTCATTTGGTTTGGTCTTGCGGTGTACACAAGCAAAGGTCAAAGGTGATAAATGGAATTATTCTAAACATCTATTATGCCTCCATCTCTAAATACCTCCCCCTGCTAAAGATAGGATCGAGTTCTATTTTTGCCGCGTGCCGCTTCTGGAATGCGTCAATTTCCGCAGTTAACATAGGGCTAGACAGTAAATCACACTCAGTTTAAGTGTAAAATGCCCGGTAATTTTCAAAATAAAAGTCTGTAACAGCGATGCGATTTCATATCTATGTGGATTACGTCTATACGTGTGACCTCACGGCTTATTTACTTGCCGCATCGTTTGAAAAGTGCAGCGGTGTGTTTTTCATGGCTTTAATCCTGGCAGTGGTGAGTAAAAATATTATATATGACATCAAACAGCAATATCAAACGTCATTTCCTTCTTTTTGGTTTAATGGCGGACGGCAAAAACAAACCGTGACCTTTGAAGTCTCACGGGATCTTGTGATCTCGCGAGTCGAGCGAGGAGCGCGGCGGTGAATTTGCTTCGCTGCTGACTCTCCCGGTGTGCACTGGAGTGCCGCGATTGTCGCGAGTAAACCGTTCCGCTGCCGTTTCGCACCGCTGATGCTTTCAGTGTGAAGTAGGCGGTAGACTCCGCCAAGGCTGCCCTTTGTCAACGATTCTGTTCATAACTTTTATGGACAGGATTTCTAGCCGCAGCCAAGGTGGTGAGGGGATCCCTTTTTGGTGGCCTAAGGATCAGGTCTCTGCTTTTTGCAGATGATGTGGTCCTGTTGGCTTCATCAAAACGTGATCTCCGGCTTTTGCTGGAGCAGTTTGCATCTGATTGTGAAGCAGCTGGGATGAGAATCAGCTCCTCTAAATATGAGACCATGGTCTTGAGTCGGATGAGTAGAATGCCTTCTCCAGGTCAGGGACGAGGTCCTGCCTCGAGTGGAGGAGTTTAAGTATTTTGGGGTCTTGTTCACGAGTGAGGGAAAGATGGAGCGTGAGATCGATAGGCGGATTGGTGCTGCGTCTGCAGTGATGCGGACGTTGTACCGGTCTGTCGTGGTGAAGAGAGAGCTGAGCCAGAACAAAAAGCGCTCGATTTACCGATCAATCTACGTTCCTACCCTCACCTATGGTCGCAAGCTTTGGGTAGTGACTGAAAGGAGATGGCAGATACAAGCAGCAGAAATTTGTTTTCTCCACAGGGTGGCTGGGCTCTCCCTTAGAGATAGGGTGAGAAGCTCGGTCATCCTGGAGGGGCTCAGAGTAGATCTGCTGCTCCTCCACATCGATAGGAGCCAGTTGAGGTGGCTTGGACATCTGGTTAGGATGCCTCCTGGCCCAAATGGCTGGGTAGAGGGAAGTCTGGGCCTCTCTGCTTAGACTGCTGCCCCCGCGACTCGAACCCGGATAAGCGGACAATAATGGTTGGATGGATAAAAATGTTGTCCAATCCAGACTTGATACCAAAGAATATGGATATAAGTATTGTGGGTTCTTTCTCTTTCTCCTAGAAATGGAAAATTAGACCGATTGATGAAAAATTCATTGTTACAACTCTTTCTGAATGAATAGACAGTAACTGTGAAATGTAGCTCATTTTTGAGATAAAGTTGAACAAAATGGTTTGAAATAAGACATTTTTTCATGACCACTCGTTCTTTTCTTTGAGCTTTCTTCTGCGGTTTCGATCCCTGTCCAATGGGCCTGACAGGCCCTGAAAAGAGACCCCACTAATCTCTTCTCGAGTGTCAACTCCCTCCTCTGTTCCTCCTCTGAAAAGACGTTGTTTATCTGACCAAAGTCCTTCGCAGTGCCATTTGCGCGGTGGGGTGCTTATCGACCATGAGATAATTTAAAAAGCCCCTCAGCCTGCTTCTTGTTCATTAAAACTTTCCTGGAAATCATCCTCAAGAATGCACCCATCTGTCTGGTAGGAGAGATGATGGAGGGAATATAAACGGGGCTGTTTGCATGTGACGGGGGCGTGCACCATCTCGGTTCATTTGTTGTTTCCGTAGATTTAATTTCTTTAGACGCTTGTTCTGTTTGGATCCCTGATTGATTGGCTCCATGTCCTTGATTTGACGTTTGCTGCCCACCTCTTGCATCACCTCGTTATTTGATCAGCTTTGTTAACTCTGATCAAATAAGGACATCGAGTGTTAAAAGGGTGTCTATGACCCACACAGGTCACTAATTTGCTTAGCTTTTTTTTTTTTTTTACAGTCGAAACCGGCGTTCTTTTGCATCAATTTCACTTAAATCCAGAGTTACATTTGATATCAGTGAACCAAAACATCAAAGTGAACAAAACCCTGGCTCTGAATTTAACAAGAAGTTCCAGTCCAGTGACTGAATGAACTTTGAAAGACTTTTTTTTTCTTCACAACCTGGAGCTGAATTCTAATCCCAGACTGATATTTGTAGACTAATAAAACAACCGCAGACTTCAGGCTTCCAAGCTCACGCTACTTCAAACAACAGCTTCAGATTAGCAATGAGAATCACTCAAGGACAAAAAAAAAAAGCCAGGAGAGGAGTTGAGAGATTGATGTTTTTCATGTAGCCAAGTGTTTAATTTATCAATAAAGCTGTCAGCCCTCCACTAACCTGGGCGGGTGTGCGTTGGCATTAATCAACACGCCAGCATCAATCTGGGTGTCCAAAGCTGCCGGCCACTCCGTGACTTTGACCGCATCATTGTTGTCCCTAAGCCAAGGTTTGACCAGTGCCGCCTGTCTTGCTGAACAAGACACCACAGGGAAAACACGCCAGGGCTCCATGTAGGAGAAAATCTGAAGCAGAGGGTGAACTAGAGCTATGATTTGGTGGATTTCCTCCTCTGGTCTGGTGTTTGCTCTTTTCTGTTAACAAGCAGGTAATTATGGGTAGTGGTTTTGGCAGTCCGTCAGGGGGAAAGCAGCAGGCAGATTGATACCAGCAGAGTCCCATCCTGTTTTCATCCACCTTGCTTTTAGGATCCTCTTGGTGGTATTTGGGAAATGGTAGTCGCTTGTCCACTCATCCATCAATTTCTCGCTTGTGCCCTTGTTCCCTTTGAAGACTCTAGTGCCATGAGGCTCTGGTAAAATGGAGGAAACAGAAAAGTGGAGGCAGTACATAGACGATGCTGATGGGGATGATCATGATGCATGAGAGGAAGTTGGAGGTATTGAAGTTTGCCACGCTTACACATCAGACTGATTTGGTTTGCTTTACTTAATTACCAGCAACACAGAGGCATTTCAAAGATTTGTGTTTATGCATGTGGCCTTGGCCTAGATGCTACCGTTCCAGTCAGTTATAATTGAAATGATGTCCAAGGTGCTGCTTATAGAGAATGATTTGCCGTCTCGTTTGTGTAGACAATCGGATGCAAACTGATGTCCAACACCAAGATAATGTTTGCATGAGAGAATAAACCTCTTACCTATCAAAGCATCCATGTGAAAACAATTTAGTCTGAGCGAGTCTGAAAACAAGCACAGCTTTGGCACAGTATTCAATTAACAAAAAGTAAATATAAAGTCAGCTTCAACTGCCTTAACGCTACTATTTTAGAGCACTGCTGTCTCCAAGGCAACAAGTTGCAGTGGAGACCTGAGGGATACAGAGACAAAAGAAAAAAGGGCTGATGCATGAACTCCACTTGAAAAACATCAAGTTTTAGGGTTATCAGACACTGTTACTCATGGGTTTGGATAATAGTTGGATTCTAAAATCATTGCGTTAGATCTTTGATTATTTTATGCAAAATCATTTATGCCAGAATTTTCATTTACCCAGTGCATCCCATTTCATTTGTTAGCTGGTTTTGAGGCTCAACGTTCTCTCACATTCAGTTCATTAGGTGTATTTTTGAACTTTGACATAATTGAACTTAAGACATGGATGAATCACATGTTTATCATCAACACATCTAAGATACTTTTACTGTCGTTGTTATGGATGTTGTGTTTGACGAAATTATATCCACTTGGCATTCAGCAGCATGTAAGAGACAAAAAATGGAAGAACCTGTTCTGTTTAGACTCAATAAATAAAATGATCGTCATTATTTTGTTGTAAGAAACGTACAGAGGGCCACTTAAAGGAGTCATCATCTATAATACCGTGGATATCTACATCCTATTATAGCCTTTTAGGCCATTAAAATAAATTGTACTGGAAAAATAAATTAAAAATGTGCTTTTCTGATCCTTTTTTGTAAAGGGTATATTTTCTCGCGAGATCACATGCAATATTTCGGCTGTGTCGGACACGTGCCGGACTGAGGGGAGCGCGTTGATTGGTGGAAGGAAGCAGGCCGTGTTGACGCCATAGGCTTCGCTTCAGTATCTCGCTCCAAAATAACAAGTTATGACTGAACCCGACCTGGCCATGATCTACGGAATCCAACCGTGAATGTACGAGCCCGAGCCTCGCCTCGTGCGTAATGGCTTCCTCGCTTGTTGAGATTTTTTTTCAGCGAAGCGCCATAAACCGGAAAATTATGGGACGTGGCATTGGAGATCTGTAAACAGTCTAGATGGGACAAAGCAAGCTAAAACAGCCTGGCATCGGCTCATCATGGTGTTGTGAAGATCGAATACACAAACCGAGTGGATTTTTTCCCCCATAACACGGATCAGCAACGGTAAGACATAATTTATGCGTTTCACGTAATGAAATGAGCTGTGTTGTGCTGGTTTGTTCGCTGCTTTGTGACGACATACAGGCCAGAGCTCAAGTTCTTGTTTTGGAATGCGCATGCTCGTGTTGACATATATGTGAGCTTGTTTAAGAAGGCAAGAGTAAACAAACGTGTCAATGTTAAATATCGGCTTCTCGGCCAGTGAAAATCATTAGGAAGCCATTGTAGACATTTTATCAAGTGGAAAAGTGTAAATTTCAGGTGATGACTCCTTTAAGGGGCAGAGTTTATGAAGCTGTTCCTGAGCCTTGTCGTGTAAGCCTTTGAAGTGACTATATTTTCTTCATGAAGGAAGAAGGGGAAAGTTCATGGGTGTGGTCCATCATTATTTTATTTGCTGTGGTTCTTTATCCAGTGGTGGATTGATGTTTTTAAAACACAGAGGACAAATTAGTCTTTTTGGTTTTTTGGCCTGACACCACTGAACAAGCTTCTCTACCTCCCACCTAAATATGCACTCGTCTTTGCTGGAGAGCAAACCAACAGCAGCATCTGTAAACCTAAGAATATGAGAATTTCTTCCAGAATATTAATGTAGTTGCGAGTAGTACAAACAGGAGAGGACTCAGAACACATCCTTGAGGAACACCAGTTTTGATTAAGATGGTGGAAGATGAGACGATCTAGATCTTCAGAGACTTTCCCCCCCTAATCAACTATCCCAAAACCCAGTGGTGCATTGTTAGTTCCTGTTTTATCAGCAGCAGTTTGACTATTATTTGCTTTGTTTGTTATATATATATATATTTTTTTTTTGTTTGTTGATCTTTTATTCAAGCAATAAAATAAAGGGAAAGAGAACGGATTAATAAGTGACTGTAAAGGAAAAGGACTCTGCTTATCCTAAATATGAACCACTAGCAAAGAATAAAGTCAAAATTCTGTCAGGGTGACAAAATTTAATCACAATATCTGGAGCTCCATAAACAAGTATTGGATTTTCCATTGAAAGTAGAAGCCTTTACTTGACTGACAGCAGTGCACTGCAGCTAAAGTTGATGTGCCTTTTCTTTGTGAGTGCCTGCAGGTATTGATTAGTAATCATTTACATATGCCCTCAACTTTGCCAGCCTTCAAAACAAGTCAACACCACAGCACTGACATTGGAGAATAAAGGGAACAGAAAATCCGAGGGTGTCACAGCAGACCCCATGTGTCTCATTAACATTACACTCATTTTCACAGTTGTCTCTGCCTGTGTGGGGCCCTCCTCTGCCAAGTGAGAGTGATGCATGAGCTCCATAAACCTAACTAAGCCCTCACAGAAGTGTTGGACTACTCTCAGGAGAGTGGCGTCCAATCTTGCGCTTCTCATCCAATAAGCGTCACAGATAAGGCTGCGTTCAGAGTATCTGATTGTCTGACGAGAGTAAAACTTTGTGCTTTTTAAAACAAACAAGTTGTAATTAAAAAGAAACAAATTCAACATGGCCTAATCCTAAGAAAATGTCAGAATGTTTCAAAACGTCAAAGTCTTTTGTGGCTGCATCATTTGTTCTGTTTTGCAGAGCTGTAATTGGCTGCTTTTATAGTCAGAAAATGTGATGCTAAACTTTTGAAAGGCGTTAAAATTCAACCCAAGCGGAACAAACTCCACTCTCAGAAACGAAGGAAGGATTGATGTAAAGTCCTCATAGCCAGCTCACCTGTCAAACAGCTGAGAGGAAAGTGAAACTGAAGTCCTCTTGTGTTTTTATTTAATTATAGTTGAGGTTATTTCCCACTGGGTAATCTACTTGCACTTGTCAAACACTTCATAAAATCTGCATTTAGAGTGGATCTCAGAAGCATCTTTGCTCACAACAAAAACCATGTTTGAAGATTACAGCAGCTCTCCTAATGGCCACCAAATAATTCACACACCTCCTGGTGTGGGAAATGCTTGTTACGGGAGTGCATTTGCAGTGTTGATGAGGCATGACAGGAAAGTTCAAAATGACGTTACTCAGGTGCACTGATATTTAATTGTTTTTATTCTCACGGTGGCTTCTGTGGCTATCTAATGACCATGTGATGATCAGGCCTGCATTGGTGTGAATGACTGGACACTAAATGCAACAGTCTCTTCAAAAATCAAAACAAATTGCATTTGTCTTGCTGTCATTTTTTTCACAGGCTTCTGATTCGAGGATGCCACTCACAGCTGGTGACTCAGACCTCAGACGTCAGTTCCCGGACAAAATGCCATCATAAATTTGACGCAACGTCGAACATTATTCTGTCAATTCTTTTCCTGCAAAACTTTACTCGAGTTTTTTTCTTTAGTAGCTTATTACTGGTGATGAAAAAGGCTGCTAATGTGAACAAACTAGCAGGAGTGTTTAGTTAATCTGCATTAGAACGTAACCAATCGTCTCCTACATGTTCTCCGCGTTATCAGCCATTTTCTAGCACAGCACTGCCCAAATATGTAAATTAATCATAATCTCCACAATGAAATTAGAGCTTTGTGTTATTTAAAATCTTCTAATCAATAAAGGAAACATTTTTATTCACGACACAGCCAAACCCGGTCGTGCAAAGCTGAACTCCTTCCTCGTATTTTCGTCCCACTTGTGAACTTTCCTCTGTTAAATGGCTGTCATTCATTTTCATTAACTGCTATAAATGAGGCAGACATCTGCTGTATTAAAAATGTAATTATCAGAATACATAAATATGTAATTTCTGCTACCTGCATAATTGATGTGCACTAATGCACATTGTTGAGGGCCTAAACTTCCACTTAGCGGGAGCACGCCACCTGAACAATAGGAGGGCTCCTCAGTGATAATTGAACCCACTGACAATTCCTGGGCCTGTGAAAATGTTAATCACAGAAAATGGATCCTTCATCAGCTGGCTAATCCATAAAAGCACCATTCACATCTGTGAAGTAGGGAGAAATGGAGGCAGAGTGGGAGAGTAAGATACGTTCCCATGATAAGAAGAGGTGAGGAATAGCCTGCAACACTTCCCCAAGCTCAGCAGAGACATATGACCTCGAATTCACACAGAGAAGCCCAAATCAGGCACACACACCCCTGGAAAAATCTAATTATATTTGAGTCATCATTATGGTGATTAAGATGTTGGCTAGTGCGTGATACATGACATTGCAACCAATGGACAGTCGGTTTATACGTATGAGATATGTCCTTGAATCTAAATGCAATGGGGCCACAGGCTCCCTGCAGTTCCCTATATATCATACCTTGCATTAAACTAATATCATTTCATACGCCCGATGCTTGCTGGTAAAGCATTTCTGGGGATTCTGCAGAGATCTGCAAGGAGCTTTAGGTTATAAATGTATGCATGGCTTAGAGATATAGTGTTATCAATGACAGAGAGGGGCATGCACGGTAAAGGTCACCAAGGTAAATGTGCATTTTCTGTAAAATTTCTATTAATAAGCTCATTTTATTCATGTGCCTGGATGTCTACAGCCTTCTTATGACTTTATCCTCAATTTTTGTTTTGCACAACATCATTCTAGACTATCTAAATGAGAAAAATAATTATAAAATTGTGCTTTGGTGAATCTGATCTTAATCACCTTTTGCAGATTTGTACAATCAGCATTCACTTCTGCAGTTCTTGCAGACATTTGTCAGCAGATGCAAACCTGACACCTGAGATGACTTGCTAATGTTTTGCTAAATGTGTGCAGGTTTAGACATGAAAGATCATCTACCATGGAAGTTGCAGTGGCTTTACTGCAGCAAATGTGATGCTATCTCTAACAAATAACATTTGGGATTGTCCAGAAGATCTGAATTGCCTGCTGTCTGAAAAGACCATCAGATACTGGTCTCGGTATATGTTGTGCTGGTTGATTCTGAATAGATGGACCAGCATTAATGCAGTAGGAAAAACGTCTCCATTATCATCTCGAGGCTTGTTATGATGCGTGCATTGACTTGAGTGAATGTTTTGATGATGTTTTACCTAAATTAAAACATTAAGATCTGGCTTTCAGATAGTAGCTGCAGTCTTGTCACCGTGGCTACTGATAACAAGACTTTGTCCAATTTGGTGCGGAAATTAAATCTCGCTATCGCCTGTTGTTTATAATGCACTTCAGCTGTGTTGCAACTGCTTATTGACTTCACTTTGAAGACAAACATATAAAAGCCACCAGAACACCCCCAACCGATCTCCATGCTAACCTTACACACTCACGTTTTCCCTCACACACACACACACACACGCACACACACACCAGGAGCTCATCGTCCTGATCAGAGCAGCCAGTCAGGAGGCCACTGAGCTGTGGCATGTCGGACCGCATTACCCAAAATTCCCTGTGTATCCCCCAGGCTGTACTACATTGGGAATGTGTCGTGTCATCGGAGGACTGTCTGTGAGCCAGCCTCATTTTTCATCTGCCGTTCCTACTTTTTCACCCCCTCCCTTTCTGTGACCTCTCAGCCAGCCTCTCTTGCTAAATTTGGCGTATTTCCCATCAGTGTATCCCCTCTGTATGTGTTTTTTCTGTGGCCTGTTGTCCTTTTGCTCCCCCCTCTAGTACCTTCCTGCTTCTCTGTCTAAACCCCCTGTCACCCTTCTCTATCTAAATGTTGTTGTTCTGTTTTTATTATTGTTTTTGCACATGTTCTGTTGCTCTGAATAATTGAATATCTCTTTGAAATAAAGAGCCACACGCACATTCACTTACTCCCCCTCCAATTATCTCTACGTCTTAATTAGGCCCTCATTCCATGCAGAGACCCTCCCTGGTGACTGTGGGTAAGTGTGAGACTCTGTGCCTGTTTGCAGGAGTCTATTACTGCTGTAGTTGTCCTTACTTGCTATGGGATGTTCTGTCAGGCTGACTAATTACCGACGGGTCTCCGTGTGTGTGTGTGTGCTTTTTTAAGTGAATGTATTTGCAGAACAAAAATGCAATTCAAATCACCTACTCTGTGTTAGTGAACTAACACGGGACATCAGTATTGATCACTGTCCTGTCAACGCAGCCAATCAAGTTGGCCCTGTCAATGATTTCTTGTTTTTTATGGGGATCAATGCATGGAACACAGTGTGCATATGTGTGTGTGTCTTATTAGCAAGTTTAGTTGCAAGTGCATATGCACGTGCAAACATACACTCATTTTTTGTGGCTCTTCTCTTCGTATGAATGACAGCAAGTCGCCCCCGTGGCAGAAAATCCATGGCCCTCTTTCCTCACCTTTACTCTGACTGCTGTCTCTCTACTGCTGATTTATTGTGATGCTAATTTGATTTTGGCTCACTAGCCTCTCACTCCCCTCTGCCATCACCTTCAGGAGGACTGGATAAGGCTGCTTTAGCTAGTCTAATATAAAATTCATATAGGAGCTTGTGAAATGGGAGATATTGTTGATCCTTTGGATGGAAAAGCAACTTAGAGTTAGAATTCTGCAGAGACTCAAGGGTTGCTGTAAGAATCTTCACGTCCAGTTTGAGGGACTTGGAAGAACTGTGCAAAAGACAACCGTTTATGTAACTCTTTTTCAACTAGACTTTTATTTTAGAGTAGCCAACAGAAGCCATTTCTACCCAAAATTCACACAGTAGTCTGCCAAATGCAATGCCTCTCAATAAATACAAATCGTCCAATTTGATAAAAGAAAACTTGAACATGTTGTTATCACAATTTCTGTTTTATAATCGACAAACACTTCAGCCAAGGACTGGACACAAGGTCAGTAGGACTTTACTCGTGAAATGTTTTTTATGATTTCTAGTGGGCCTCTCCAGCTAACATGATTGAGGCTGTGCTTTTCTGCCAATTTGAAGAAGAGAAACTTTACAAAGACAGCTTTGTCAAGCTTTCCGAGGAACTTACTGCCAAGCTTGGTTCAACTAAAATCAAATTTATGCAACTTTCCAAAATCCAAATTTTCTGCCATCATTGTAGATTCTTTTCAGATTGGTTTTATCCATGTCAAGTTGGTCTTTAATGGTAATAGTGAATACAAATTGGTACTTTATGCTCAAAATTGTTGGGGACATGGTTCGTGACACCAAGGCCATTAAGGTAGCACCAGATTTAAGCTGTAACTCCTTAGTGTTTGCTGTGTGACCCTGAGCAGTCGTGTAGGAGCCTTCTGCAGCAGTCATTTGGAAAGAGGCGTAGTAAACCCTGAATAGATTGCCAGTCCATCACAGTGTCCCATATAGAAACAACAACCTTGCATGCCAATTACTCTAACACTCGTGTTTTTGGGCTGTGAGAGGAGACGAGAATTCCTGGCAAAAACTCAAAAAAGGATTTATTTAGATAATAACTAGATGTCCCGTCTCTGCTTACCTCTCATTCAAAACTGAAAACAGAATATTCCATGTACACACATTGCCATGATATAATTTTAGAGACAGAGCCTGTGCACTCCTGATGTGAGGCTGAAAAATCCACCTACCCACTCAACCGTGGTGTTTTTAGGCATCAGACGACTAATGTAAGGGTTGTTTTTTTGTTTTTAGTAAGGAAAATATCTCATTTATTTACATGGATGCTACAGGAGCTGACACGTTTTTTACAGGAACCAACCACTAGGGGGCATTTGTTTCATTTCAGTTTTGACTTCTGGGTTCAGTTTTAGCATTCTGACATATTTGTATTCTATATATGATTTAGTTTTTAAACTCTGGAACAAGATTTCCATATGGACAGTACATAAGTATTCAAATGCAAATTTTCAGTAGTCATCAGTTTGATATGTGACACTGTAGTCATGCATTCAGCTAGAATTAGTGAAGAAAAATGTGTCCATAGACAGTTTAATGTGAGGAGAATGACTTGCAGTCCTTGTGGTCTTTGCTTTTGTATTTTCATGGGTTACATTGTCATGTTTTTTTGTTTATTTGTTTATTTCATCAGCAGCAGCCTTTATTTATAAAGCACTTTCTTACATTAGCCATGGCCAAAGTGCTGTAACATGACACAGCCACAAACAATTAAAAACAAAATCATTAAAAAGAACATAAAAAGAGATTAGAAAAAAAATAAATAAATAAATAAATAAATAAATAAATAAATAAATAAAAAAAAATAAAAACTGTCACATCCAGACAGCTGCAGCTGGAGAAAATAAAATACACAGAATAAACACGACCTACTCTAACTCTTTAAAAAAGCCAAATAATAAAAATGGGTCTTCAATCTACTCTTAAAAACATTCAGTGATGGGGCTTGCCTGACCACCAGTGGAAGGTCATTTCATAATAGGGACAGTGCATATTAATGACCTTCAACAACAAATTGTATCAGTAAATATGCCAGATTGTAGCACCAGTGCTAATTTACATCTGCAGTCCCTAGACAGGTGATAAAGGCAATAAAAGTAATATAAAACTAGGAAAAACAGAAAGAAAACACACGACATGTCACTGTGAGGACAAACTATTGATGGGTACAGGTTGGTTTTACTTCAGCCAGTGTTTAAGTTGGAATTTGAAGGAACTGTATGATTTTAAGGCTCTTATGCTGAGTGGTAGACTGTTCCAGTATTTAGTCCCATTAACGGATAATGTGGTCTTTCCAAAACCAGTGTGCCTATAAGGCACCTCACAGTCTCCTCTAGCTGTGGCCCTGGTGGACATTCCACTGATAGATTGTGGTTAAATAAAGTCTGTCAGGGGGGAAGGGGCTAGTCCATGTAAAACCTTAAAAACCAGGCAAGCATTCTTGAAGTTAACAAAGTTACAAAAATTAAGAAGTCTATATTTATCTAAAACAAAGCAATGGTGGAAACTAAATTTTATGGATTTTTTAAAAAGGGATTCTATGGGTTTGAGTGTTGCGCCAGCAGCAAGTGACCAGGAAGTGACACAGTATCCCATGTGAGACAAAACCATAGAATGTAAAATAACTTAGCAGCATGGAATGACAAAAAAGGTCTGATTTGTTTAAAATTTTGTACATTAAAATTGACTGTTTTTTTAGTTGTTTTATGTGATTTTTAAAAGTTATTGTTGGGTCCAGAGTTAACACAAGATAATTGAATTCTTGGACAATGTCACGTTCTACCCCTTCAGGAAAGATGTTTGATTTTTTTAGTTCAATTGTTTTTTTGGTGAAAAACATGCAAATATAAGCATGTTTTCACACAGCACGTAGCAAAAAATGTCCATCCATCTATCCATCCATCCATCTATCTATCCATCCATTCTCTTCTGCTTATCTGGAGTCGGGTCGTGGGGGCAGCAGCCTAAGGAGGGAGGCCCAGACTTCCCTCTCTCCAGCCACTTGGGTCAGCTCCTCCAGGGGAATCCCAAGGTGTTCCCCGGCCAGCCAGGAGACATAGTCCCTCCAGCGTGTCCTGGGTCTGCCTTTGAGTCTTCTCCTAGTTGGACGTGCCCGGAAAACCTCACCAGGGAGGCGTCCAGGAGGCATCCTAACTAGATGCCTGACAATGTACTTTTTTCTTTAAAAAGTCTTACATCTTCAAATATGAGCTTCCTTTGAGTGAAATACCTGCAAGACATAAACCAATGATTTATGCCTGTCCACATTCATATTTTGCACCATCTGAGTCATGCTACCATAGCCGTTATCAAATAAAAGCATCAATGATGAGGGCCCAATATGAAAAGCGTGTATGGGATCCCTCCTCTTCCCCTCCATCATCCAGAATCTCTCTCAATCTTTCCTCCACACTCTTTGTCAGTCTCCCAGTGGTTTGATGGGTGTAGCTGACAGATGACAGTCTCATTTCCATTCAGGCATGGTTTCTCGCTATCTAGGGGCTAAGCCATGCAATAGCTATAAGTGTCACATTAAATCCCAGCCTGGGAGACGGGAATGGCAGAGTGACAGAGAAGCCAGTCACAACCACCATTATCTATGTCTCTGTGGGTGACACCCACAGATAGAAATGTGCAGCTGTAGTCTGCCTGTGCAGAAGCTAATACATGTTTTGGTAGCCATGATCTTTACAATGTCCCAGAGCAATCTCCTGTTTGACACTGACTGTGATTCGCTTCACAAGTTCAGAGTGATGCAAGTTCTGCATGTGATGGATTCATCTATGGTGACAGTGGCATTTTAATGGACCCACCAATACGGATCGATGCTGGTCATGAATTTAGATGATGGATGACAGCTGTTGCAATGATCAATTTTAGTGGCCTTGCTTGTAATTGTGATTATACACAATATTCATAACAGAGTTGTCAAGAAAATTGTCCAAATTATCAGTGGAATTGAAATGGATTTGAATATGTGCAATTGAAGTCCATTACATCACCAGCATGTGTGTAATTATACTCGCTCAAACGCGTTGATGAAGACGTTGAATGAATACATTCACACAATGGGCGACGGTGATTAAATCCACCATTCAAGTGAAGAAATGCAAAAAGTGCTGTAATTATTCCAGCCAGTACACACAGAAACCCAAGTCCTATTCCTCAGTCGCTCGCTGACGGCAAAAACGCTCTGATTCAGACCTCACAACAGGCAAGGGGACACCCTCATTGTTCGACATCCATAAAATCAGCAACCCAAAGTTCCTGCTGCTCCCCAAATTAACCAAACCTAAAAGAACAATGCCAGCTCCAAGAAAAGGGCATCAAAAGTTTCACATAGCAGTCGAAGACAATTACCCCAAGAAGAATGCTCTCCTCTGCATTTAGCTAATGAGATTTTGGTCAAAAGTGAAGAGGGAAGAAGAAGAAAAAAATCCCAGTCCAATTACTGTGACCCGGAGGAGATTTGGAGGTGCTCTCAATAGTGTGTGAGAGGTTGTTTGAATGGAACAGTGGCAGAAAAGGGGAAAATGAATTATTGATTCTAATTACACAGGCCTGCGAGTCCCTGCTCTCTGTGTGACAGGCCTCTTTTTGGTCCAGACCCTCCTCACAGACATTAGGGCTGTGTGCCGTTTAGGGACGTTAAGTGACTGAAGTTGTTAGCATTGATCATTTTGTTAGTATTTGAATAGCATGGTGGTTCATGGCTTTTAGGGTTAACTTGTCCTTAAGTTGAGGATTTCCAAGCTGATTTATTGCTGATTATTTTAACAAAACAGGAAATATTTCAGTAAAAAATGGAGCAATCACCAGTATTTATACAGATAAATATAAAATACTCAATTTAATTTAGATTTTAATGTAGAAATAAAATTACATTTTCATATTATGCCTAGTTTATATCTTAAAATAGGAGATGTAAAAGTTTTGACACCTTAAAAAGGTGTGACCTTAGTCAAGGGATTATCCAGACACGCTCAGTACAAAAAAATAAGAACATTAATGGTTATTTGATCATTTCATTCTTGTATCAATGCATCTTAGCAATGGCAATCCATTTGTCCACCAAGAGTTGATGAAGTTTATCCCTTGATGGTGGTGTTTGTCACTAAAGCCGATACAGCCTCACCAAAGCTGTTCAACAGTTACCAATCAGGTACGGCACACCTGCAGCTTTTAAATCTCAAAACAAGTGAATTTCTAGAAAATTTCAGTAAATTTCCTTCGCAAGCTCTCTGTGTGTCCCTTCCCACCGGGGACGCTCATCAGCAGCAATATTCATTACATACAGCTGGTCTCGTGGGGTCACGATGTCACAGCAGAATAGTAGGATTGTGTGTGATTTTGGCAACTTACATGATAATAAGCAAGAAAAGGACTGTGGCTTATGTTCCGTTTTTATACCTTGGCCATGGAGGCGTCACAGGTAATGACATATTCTTTTTTATAAGTTAAAGGTGGAATATAGAACATTTTAATAAAAAGCTATATTTTAAAAAAAAAATACCTCCACGGGGCATTTAGAGGTGTGCAGAATGAATGTGCAGTTTTTCCTTTAAACGCTATATTTAAAAAAATAATAATGATCAAAATTTTATTTTGACAGTCACACTCGGCTTATGTTTACATCTACCAGCCACTAGAGGGCACCGTTGCAGTAAAAAGTCCGTTCGGCAAGGCGAGGCTGGGACTGTGTAAAATGGCGGACTTGACAAGTCAAGCAGCTAATTCTGAGCCGAGAAGATGTTCTAACGTTAAATACTGTTGTAAAATAAACGTATTGGTAAAAATTAGTCCTTACCCTGTATGATTCGTACTGAACATGGTGCTGGCTGGTCACTTCATGTATCAGCAGTGAACCAACCCCCCGAAGGCTGGAACATTTGTTCTGTTGTTGCAATACCACCTGTAAACACTAGATGTCACTATAGTGTCTGTGTTCTATATTCAACCTTTAAGCAACTGGAAATCTGCACTTGTCTTTTATTTTGAAAGTTGACAGATGTTTTACTCTGCTCTCATGTTTTACTCCCTGCATGGCCTGATCTGAAATGCTGAGCTTGATGCGTTCTGGAAGCGTAAAAAATAGCCCTGATTCAGAAATTTAGCATCCAAGTTGTGCTGCTATGCGGCTGGTGAAAACACTTCCTTTGACCATAATGGCGGCTAATACCTACCATACCATACCATACCATACCGTTTTATTTATATAGCGCAATTTAAACACAGCATGTGAGCTGACCAAAGCGCTGCACAGGCAACAATCACAAAATAATTATATTAAAACAGGTACAGTTAAAAACAATCAATACATTTATATATAAAAGCAACCTAAAAGCAATTTAAAACAAAGGCAAAACAACAATAAAAATAAGAAATAAAAAGTCATTGTCCAAAAGCCAAAGCATGAAAGTGGGTCTTCAATCGTGACTTGAAGACAGCGACAGATGTTGATTGGCGAATTTCGATGGGTAGAGCATTCCAGAGGACAGGGGCAGCATATACAAAAGCCCGCTCCCCCCTTGCTTTGTAATTCATTTTTGGAGTGCAGAGAAGCAAGCGGTCTGCTGATCTCAGTGAGCGCACCGGCACATAGGGTGTGAGCAAGTCAGACAGATAAGATGTTGCAAGACCGTTCAATGCTTTAAAAACAAAGAGCAGGATCTTAAATCGCACTCTGAAAGTCACGGGCAGCCAATGAAGATGCGCCAGAACCGGGGTGTATTAGGCTTTGTGGACATTAATCATTATTTATGCCTCCAGTGGAAAACCAGGGTCAGTCTAATTTTTTAAAGGAAAGGCCAACTGATGCAAGTTTTTAAAGAAAAATCATTAAATTGTGGTAGTGTTCTTCGTGTGTGTTACTGAAGCACACTACCGGTGTTTCCTGTTTATAATCTATTCAGTTTACATCCCAAGTCCACCCCACACACTCAAACAGTTCTATGTTTTCTCCACTGAATGAACTCAGTTTTAATTAAAGTTCTTGATTACCAGAAGCAAAGTAGAAGACCTTGAGAAGATTGACAAGTGTTTCCTGAGAGGACTTTTCTATCATTGTAACGTATTTGGGGAATAGCAGTGAAGATTAGGTTAAAAAGGAACTTCTTGGCTGCACTGAGCCGAAGTAGATTTGGAGGGAAAACAGAGCGCAAATATTAATGAAAAGAGCATCTCTTCAATTATTATGAGTGTGCATGAGTTATGATTCGAGCTTTTCACGCAGTAGCATGGAGAACGTTTTATTGGTGAAAGGATATTGGATTTCATTAAAGACTCAAGAAAATAAACATCACTTTTCAAATAGTAAGCTAAATGTGAAAAAGGAAGGCTTTCATCACGATGATGAGCTTAAATAAAAAATCAGAAGGTACAAACTAAAACAAAATCAGCTGAAAAGCTGAACTTAGTTCATCAGAGAAATAGGGATAAAGACTTTGTTGGCTGCAAAAAATGTCTTTCTCTAACTGGATGATCCTAAGTAGTGATATTTATGCACGGTGACATGGACACGTATGAAGTTTTGATCTTTAAAACTCCAACAGACACACACAAATAAACAATCTTTGACTTTTTTAAAATCTCCTGTCTTCAGCTTTAATTTGATACAACCGTCCATATCCCACTGCTGCTTCAGCATAATGCATTTTTCTCTCTTCTATTTTTCTTTCTTCTTATGCACGTCTAAGGATTTCTCTTCCCTAAACTCAGCTTTGTCTTTGTGTTTTTATTAGCATGTTTTACTTTTAATGCCTTTGAAAAAGTTTTCCAACAAACCAGTGTGGATCTGTTTGAACAGTCCTCCGACATCCATGTGAACTCCACAGGATTGACGCTTTCCTTAGAGCATGGAAATGTAACTGAAATGTGTTTTCCTAAAGGCAGAAAACTTGCAAAGAATCTTTCCTAAATGTCTGATAGTTTAAATCATGGATGTCTGCAAACTTTCTGTATTTAATTAAACCAAAATTGAGGTTTTACAAATTGGCCCTACATGCAGGTGGTGATGACTTGATTTGGGACCATTAACCCAGTTTCTTAAGCCCACTGTCTCTAATCTTGGTGTGAAAATGAACAGGCATTTCTATTTTGAAAAACGCATAAGCTCGGTGGTGAGTGCTAGCTTTTTTCACCTGAAGCAGCTAGCGAAGATAAAAACATCCTTATTGTGACATGCTTTTGAAATCCTTATCCATGCTTTTGTGATGACTAGACTGGACTAGTGTAACGCCATGTATGTGGGCATCAGCCAGTGATTTCACGCCTGCAGCTGGTTCAGAATGCTGCAGCACGTCTTTTAACTGGTCTTTTTAACTATCGGCCCTTCATTGGCTCCCGGTCAGGTACCAAGTTGATTTAAAAAAATTTTTATTTGTTTTTAAATGCCAAAATGGCCTTGTCCCACACTACCTGTTGGAATTGCTGACTATGCATGTGCCTGTGCGGTCTCTTGGATCAGCTGAGCGTGGGCTACTCGTGGTTCCCCAGACCAAACGCAAAAGCAGAGGAGACAGAGCTTTGTCGTGATCGGTCCCAGGTTGTGGAACAAGCTGACTGTTTAGATCTCGCCTGAAGACTCACCTTTTATCCCTGGCCTTTGATTGAAGTGGTTGTTGTATAATCTTGTTGCCACCGTATTCTTTTATTGTTTTTATGTTTTTTTTGTACATAACTTTGGTACACGGCGCTGTTTTTATTAGTGCTTTATAAATAAATTGGAATAAGAATGTTTATCTAGATTTATAGACTTTTTCCTCCTGGTTCTGATGGTTCTGAGCATGAACAGGCTGGTTTTCCATTGTTGAGGTAGGAGCATTGAGGAAGCATGACGTTAATAGAAACAGTATTAACAGAACTCCACGACATCTGGTGCAGACACTTCAGATGTAAAAGTCAAGCACATGTGCGTTTTTACACCCAATTGCTTGTGTACACAACCTTCACCTCTGCGATCCCTGTCATGACTTCCCCTCTCATGCTTATCACTGGAACACTTTCACGTGGAGCCCATTGTGAATGTAAAATACCTGAGAATACCTGGAGAAGTCGTCTCCTACGCTGAGATAACAGAGAAGACGTTTTATTCCCTCTATTCATCACAACATAAAAGAGCTTTCACCTCTGAGGTCTTGCTGGATGTGTTGTGAATGGGGGGGGTAATATTTTACAAGACAGATGACGTTATTCACTCTAGATAAATAATTTTCCAGACCCAGGTTGTATTTCCTCCAACAGAGATCAGATTATGAACGCTAGCTAATAATAGTTTAGTGGTGACGTATCTGTTCTGTTTGTTGAGAGGTAAATCTGTGTTTGTTTATCGCGTGACGACAAATAATTCACAATTTCTGGACAGAGTATTGAAAGTGTGTCAATATTTCTCAGGAATGTCACAACTTTTTCAAGATTGCTCGGGTTTGAGTTTTGGTTGTGCAGCATTCTGATTATTATAGTTGGACTAATAGTTCTACCTTCGACATTTTCAGTCAACTATTGATTTGAGTTTCTAGCATTAGTTAATTTATCATGTTAGCTGCAATAAATCCCTAGATCTGAGCATGGTCCAGAAATATTTGGGTAGGGATATAAATGAGGAACTTGCTGTGGTATTAGACATTATTGTTCTTCTTGTATTACAACTGTACCATCCTACACAAGAAGGGGGATTGTTCTTCAAAAAAACTGTCGGTACTTTTTGGGGTTAAAAGCTGAGCGTTTGAATCCAGTTTAAGATGGGGAGGGTTTGACTTTAATGAATTGTGTCCCAATGAGGATAAAGAATAAGAACAGGCTTGCAAACCCATCTGGTATCTTTAAATCAAACACTTTTAGCCTACCACTAAAAAGGATTTCTGCCTTTTATCAATTTAAAAAATCAGATCAAAGCTAACAGCAGCACTGACACAAGCCAGGTTGTTACATGTGTTACCAGGACTTTTCCTTATATCATAACCCATAGGTGTGTGTTCTGGTGAAGCATAAACATAGAAGGCTGGTGTTCCAGATGGTGCCAGGCCTTATCATGGTAAAGCGAGACATAGCTGAGAACCCAAACCACAAAAGACTTCCACATTTGCAGAACATACATGAGTAACATGACTATTAACTCATTCACTGCCAGCCGTTTTCTGATCAGAAAGCCCCTGACTGCCAGCGTTTTTACTGTTTTTTGAAGAGTCACAGAACATTGTGCTCTATGATCATGTAAACGCCAAAACTACCAAAAGAAAGAGTAGACTCTTCTTACATCAGGAAGAATCGCCGTATTTCTAGCGTTATCCGTTCGTTCACAATCTGGTGCCCAACCATCGCTCCAGAAGCATTTCCGGTTCGGAGCATTGTTTTTTTTTCACAGCAGCGGCCCAAAACAAACTCGTAATCCATTGATTTTCCGCTTCCTGATCACGTGATGTGTGACATACACGGATGAAGATCCGCTTTAGACACGTGATGTTTGTTCTCACGGTGCAGGGGCTCGCTCCGACGCCCACCCCGTAAAAAAAGCGAAATGACGACTAAAGTCGTCATTGGCAGCCAGCGGTTGGATGTGAAAAGACGACTTTAGTCGTCAATGGCAGTGAATGAGTTAAGAACATTAGATTTTAGGTTTTTTTAAGATTGCTGAAAAGTTATCGCTGTTTCTGTTGTAAAATGGATAAAAACCCTTTAATTTCTGGAGGAACATTGAACTTCTGGTCACGTTTACTTGATCAGATCTCAAACTCTGACTTGTTTGTCTTCAACCATTGGTCCACAACATGAAGCTGCCATATTCATACCTATACTCAGTCTCTAAAGAAAGCATTAACCTATCAGAGCAACAAATCAACACCTATCAGTTGTTTAGATGGTAGTCCAAGGGGTTCAAATGAAGGCAACTGGACTTCTTTGGTTTCTTGAAGACGTTTCGCTTCTCATCCGAGGAGCTTTGTCAATTCTGACTGGAATATGGGAGGGTCGATCTTATAAACTGTAGCTGTCTATTTAGATGGTAGTTTACCAGCAGTCACTTTTTGTTTGATCTAGAGCAGGGGTCACCAACTCCGGTCCTTAAGGGCTACCATCCTGCACATGTTAGCTATTTCTTTGCTCGCACACACCTGATTGAAATGAGTAACTAACAGGCTTATGCAGACGTGGTAAGGAGATGGATGCAGGATGGCAGCCCTCAAGGACTGGAGTTGGTGACTTCTGATCTAGAGATTGACTAGATGGATAGATTAGGGAGTTTAAGCCTTGCTGCTTGGCGTGAAAACTTCCACGCTACTGTTTTGTGTCAGTCACATAGTGAAGATGCTGCTTTTAATGATCACAGTGCATATGGTTGATGTGCCATTTTGGCACAAAATTAATGTTCTCACATAACCTCATAGAAGACTCTAAAATATTCTGTATTTCAGTCTCAGATTTTTTGACTCATTTATTGGCACAAAAATGGAACCACATTGTGAAGCTGAAAAAAAAACAATCCACATCAATGTCAGTGCAACCTCTTTGTCACTGTGGGGCTCCTTGAATGTGTCGGCGATTGTATTGTTAAAAGAAAAAAACAATGGGTGTTATTTCAATTCCTCAGAAGGTTGGCTAGATCTTAATTAAAATACTTAACAGTGGTCTAGTGGTATGAGTGTCCACCTTGGGTCTGGGAGATTGTGGGTTCAAATCCACGGTCGGACCCAATGCCTCCCCGCTTAACACTCAGCATTAACCTTCCTGTCGTGTTCGAGTCAAATCAGACGGATTTACAACATAAAAATTGTGATTTACATTTGATTGCCTCAAGGCCTTATGATATCCTCCACAATATGCACTTGAACATATAAAAATGATGATCACCTTTTTCATTGAATTTTGAGTGTTTTAACCAACCTTGTTACTCCTGTGGTGTTCCCGGTCAAAAGTGACCGCCATAGGAAATGAAGGGGTATCCAGACTGTATGCATCCATCAGACAGAAAACATCCCCATACCCACCACCCCAACTCACTCACTCACTCACTCACTCACTCACTCACTTCAGACTGAACAATGTATTTTCTGGGTACACATCTTTTTCCCGCATCCTCCCACGTGAACAAACTTCCTGATGAAACGATGCATCATATCTTCACACAGACTAGACAGGTGTGTGTTATGTGAACCCATCTCTTTCCCATGCTTTTGTGCCGATTCCCCACGTGAACCACACCTTCCAGACTAATCAATGAATCATCTTCACACAGACCCCATGTATATAGCTGGATGTTTGCCTTGCACTTCTTTTACTCTGAGTACAATGAGTAGGCAACTGACCAAGCAGTTATCTGTTGAAGAGGTTCTGGTCCAGGTTTTGGGACATGATGAAGAACCAGAGATAGCGAAGGATGTCTCTGAAGTGGAGGACAACACAGATTTTGATCCATACTTTGAGGAGACTGACCAGTCAACAGATGGAGAGGCACCTGAAGAACAGGCACCTGAGGAGACATTCCAGTCAAAGAGTGGACACTTACTCTGGTCTTCCTCCACCCAGGACAGAGAAAATAGAGCAAGAGTGGAAAAGATCATAAAGATGAGGCCAGGGCCAACGCGGTATGCGACATCTTGTGTGGATGACATCAAGTCCAGCTTCCAACTCTTTTTACCAGAGTTTGGTTAGGAGTGTGCAAGCCCCAGCCACTGCCCTGGTGTCCCTCCCCCAACAAGGACATGAGCTCTGTGCGCCTAGAGACAACAAAACAAGCCTGAGATGCTACAAATGTGATGCCTATGTTTGCAAGGCCCACTCTGACCAGAGTGTCACATGCCACTCATGTGCATGAATGCACGCACGCATGCGTTCGCACACACACACACACACACACACACACACACACACACACACACACACACACACACACAAGAAGATAGATAAGAAGTCGTGTGTCATCTGCAGTGTTTTGATGTCTTCTGATACCACAGGATGAATATTGGGTCAAGACCATAGATACTCATATCGGTACCATGATGTCAGCATGTCCTGGCCGTATGAGCCTGGCCTGTAAGTTAAAAATTAACATTTGTCATTTTGATGAAATACATGGCCTTTTGGTACGTTACACTGATCCCATCACCCCCAAGTTCAAGTTTAAATGTTCCACCAGAACATGTCTGGTTGTGAAGGGCCCTGGTGGCATAGTGGGATTGTTACTGGTTGAGAAGTTCCCAGCAGTGTGGCAGTAGGTTCAAATTCCACTAGTGACTGTACCTGCGTCAGTGTGACCAATCCTGGAAGGTACCGTTCACGAAGTCAATCAATGGTCTTAAGACTCATCAGCTTTTGAAGTACAAGAACTAAAAATTACAAGTTCAAATATTCCACCAGAATATGTGTGGGTATGAAGGTCTCTGATGGAGTAGTTGGAATATTGCTGGTTGAGAAGTTCCCAGCAGTGTGGCAGCATGTTCAAATCCCACTAGAGACTAGAACTGCATCAGTGTGATCAATCTTGGATGTTACACTTCATTAAGTCAAGCAATGACTTTAACCCTTATGTCTCATCAACATTTGAAAGAAAAAACCTAAAAATTACAGGTTCAAATATTCCACCAGAACATGTGTGAAAGGCTCTGTTGGCATAGTGGAAGTGTTGATGGTTGGGAAGTTGCCAGTAGTAAGGCAGCAGGTTCAAATCCCACCAGTGACTGTACCTGAGTCTGTGTGATCAATACTTGAAGTTATACTTCACAAAGTCAATCAATGACTTTAAACCTTGAGACCCATCAACTTTTGAAGGAAAATACCTAAAAATTACAATTTCAAATGTTCCATCAGAACATGTGTGGGTGTAAAGGGCTCTGGTGGTGTAGTGGAAGTGTTGATGGTTGTGAAGTTGCCAGTGGTGAGGCAGCAGGTTCAAATCTCACTACCTCCTGAGCCTGGATCAGTGCAACCTACCTGGGGAGGGGGCCTACTCCCCTCCCTGACCTTCACAACAGTGAAAACTGGGGGTTATGCTGACCGGCAAAGGTCTGAACTACAATTTTGCTGCGCTTCAGTTTTTGTGTTTTTTGTGTCCCCCTCTGGGGGTGGGTGAGGGGCCCTTGGCTGGAGCCAGCCTGGTCCCTGGCCCCACGCACAGTTAGAGGTAGGGAGGAGGGGTATTCATGGGTAGTTTCTGCTCAGTAAGCAACAACAGACAGATAGAATTTATAAGCTTGACCCTCCCATATTCCAGTCAGAATTGACAAAGCTCCTCGGATAAGAAGCAAAACGTATTCAAGAAACCAAAGTACAAAGTACACCTTCATTCGAACCCCTTTGGGTGACTAATGGGAATTTAACTTTAAGATAAAGGTTTAATGTCCAAAACTTTAAAGAAGAATGGATGTCATTAGATTTGACCACATCTAATTAGAGGTTTAAATGAATTAGTTGTATTTTATCACATTTTGTGATCATAATTTTCTACTTGGTGTGATGGGATGTCCACTGATATACTGTTATACTATCAATTAAACAAAAAATTTGTCAGATGTATGTTTTTGATCAGATTTTTTAAAATAGTATTCAGTCTCAGATTTTTATTTCAGATTCAGATAATTATGATCATCCATCACGTTAGAGATTGGGGACAGAGAAAAGTGTTGCTCAGCCATCTAAAGTTTAGTCTTCTTTAGTCCTGTTCTCCGAGCTTTGAGGCTTTTCAGCCTCCTGCTTGAGGGAAGGAGGGTGAATAATTCATGGGTTGTATAGTTTTGTAGGTGGGTTAGGATATTATTAGAGATGGATGTCACCCAGCTCACTCAGACTTCCGTATTCCTGGTGCCCACTTCTGTTTCCTATCACACGCTGTAATAGAGGGAGCACCGGCAGTATGAGTGAGCGACAGCAGAGTCTTTGTGTCTCGGTGAAATGAAATTTAAGATAACACTTTAAAAGCATTAAAGACATATTAAATATCAGTGTGGCTCGTATATGGTCAGCCTGAATGAGTTCTGACTCTCTGTCTGTCCTCACATCACTGGAAGAGATGTAGAAAAAAGTGGCATTTGAAAAGAAATTAGACCCCCCCTCCATGCCAGTAAGCTTACACACACAGATTTACTGGATTCATGCCCCCCCCCCATACTGCCAGCTCACTCTGTTTCTCTCAATCTTTCGATCTGTGTCTCTTGCCCCCCCTCCCCTCCATTTCTATTCCCCAAAATTCAATCTTGTTTTTGCGTGTGATGGAGAGTAGCGCTGCAGCTTGATGCCGAGCGCAGAGGAATATATTAAAATGCAGGAAGAAAAAATAAAAGGGGGGGGGGTCTATCTGTCCTAGTTTCTCTTCACTGAATGAGCATGATTTGGTTGTGTGTGCCATCTTATTTACTTATTTTTTTATCTACTGAATGCATTGCAGTGCTCTGTGAATTTTGTCACAAATATTGATATTGATTGCCTGAGGCATGTGTTGAAGGGGAGGTTCATGTTGTGGAGAGAAACTTATGGAAGGAGGGATTGTTATCAGATGAATTATTGGCATCTTCTGAACTGTGAATAAAGTGTTTTGAACATCAAAATAGAAGTCATTGATGACCTTCAACGCATAATCCTGGTGTTTTATAGGCATCAAATAAAAACTAAACATAAAAGAAAAAGGAGGTTTTAGCTTATTTGAGATGAATTTTAGTCATTTATTCAGGAACATTTTCCTTTGATTTACCTTAAAGGGACACTTTGCAACTTTTTCATATTTTTAAATCATGCTCTTGAGTCAGTATGTGCTAAAATGACCCGTTTCCTGCATGTTTTAGATCGTGAACACAGCTGATTTGTTTGATTTAGTGATGAACCGCTCCTGTAGACACTAATGAAGGCTGAGGAGACATTTCAGCTGTTAGATTAAGGTGGAGATAAGTTTTTTTACTTTCACCAACGGACACTAGGGGGTGCTAAAAACAAGCCAAAACTGACTAGTGTCCCTTTAATGGGGAGTGATGTAAACATTTTCTGCATCCAGCCACTAGGGGGTGTTTCAGTGCTTTCACCCTCTACATTATGCTCCTGTGTCTCCTCAAAAAAAACGTATTAAACGCCCTGAAAATCTTCTGATGTTGTCTTTCCTTTGATGCATTTAGAGAAACATTCAATATTTTTTCTTTTTCTAATGAGTTATTTTTCCACCATCATTAAGAAAATTGATAATTTTAACTCTCCACTTCACTTTTACTACTTGTGTATAGAGCTTACCATCTCTGGAACACTGGCACTTATCTGAGAGGCTGTGCAAATGTTATTCTAGCTTTTGTGTGTCTTTCTTTCAGCAGTCCTCGGTTTTCTCCCATGAGGATGTGACTTGCTTTAGTGTGCCGAATAATGCAAAGGCTGAAACCTCCACCCCAGATTGCTCCGGGTCAGCCTGAAGCTCTTTAGATGTCTGACGTGCTGTTTTCACACCAAATCTCACGATCCAAACCAAGCTGCTCAGACTTCTTTTACAAAGTTTTTTTAAGTATCCTTATTCTCAATATTCTGTAAAACCATAAACTTATAGAATATTGAAACAGAACCGTTTGAGCCTGAACTCTAACTTTTTGAGTTTTCAAATGTTCAAACTTGTGAGAAGTAGCAGTAAGTTCTATTTTATGCTGAAAACAATCACAGATTTTCCTGAAATTATGAACGCTGATTATCAAGCAAATCTGAGTAACATCGGTGGTCATGAGATTTAGATTGTGACCAAAGTAATGAAATCCTGGATGTAACGGCTGAAATTATCTTCCCTAGTGTCCAAGCTCAGTCTCAGAGATAAGGTGAGGAGATCCATCCTCTAAGGGTGGTTGGAGGAGAGTAAGAGTGGTACAAGCGTCTAGAGGTTTTATTCCTAGTGGGTTTGACCCATTGGGAGGAAATCCAGGGTCAGAAACTGAACTTGCTGGCCTGGGAATTCCTTGGGAATCCATATCAGTACCTAAAAAGTGTAATTTTCAATAGAGATGTCTAGATTTCAATCCCGAACCCGTTATGTCTGCAGCCTGGATAAGTAGAGAAAAATAGATAGTTGTATCTTCTTTCGAGGATGACCTCACAACAATAAGTTCTTTTAGAACAGTCCTGGATTTGGGCTCTGAAGTAAAACTTTAGAGTTTATGCGTTCTTATCTACATTAAAGCAGTTACTGGCTAAGTTTTAAAACCACAGCCTCCACGGCTGCATGTGTCAGGGATGCTCATGCTCTATAAAACCTGAAAAAGCATTCATTGCTTCTGCACAAACAATCTTTCATGTTGCCGCACATTCATAAACAAGATCCACGGTTTGGCTGCACCTTTGATAAGTGAGCTTTTAAATCTGACCCCTGAAATTCTACCGGAGGGGAAAAAGAAACATCTAGCACAGTCTGTTTCCAGCTTCTGTATGTCTTTGTGTGTTTGACGTCGTCAATGTACAGAATGATGCTTTCACTCCATTTAAAAAGCAGGAAATAAAGGCTTAAATTAACAGGTCACTTTGGTATTGGGTGCTCGCTTTCTGGCAGCACGTACTTAGCTTTATTGAATCTTTTGCTGCGGATTGTAGCAGCAGATGCAGCGATGGCGAGATGAAAAGAGGAGGAGGGAGAGCGGAAGAGGAAGAAATTGAATAAGGGTATGAAAGCAAGGCTGCAAGGGAAGATGAAAAGAAGCTTCACAGGGTAGATAAGCTTCAGGAACCCAGGTGCAGAGGTCTGAAATGTGCTGCTAAAGACAGAGATAGCAAGAGAAGGAAAGAAAAGGGAGGCTAAGGACAGACGGCAGGGAGGGATGGCCAAAACAAACAAATAGCTACGAACTCGGATGACAGGCCTGACGGATGGAGATGGGCAGCAGTTATTGAAAGAGAGTGCAGCCAATAATCTCCCGCGGCTCCGTTGTCAAGTCCATATCCACAGCCAGCAAGGGAGCAGCTGTAATAGGACTACCCCATTGACCAGCCTATGGGAGGCAGGTGAAAAACCGTGGAGCTATTCTCCCAACCCTGGTAGGAGGAGAGCACCAGCTGACACCGTGTACATTTATCAGATTTGTCCATGCTGCTTTTCCCACCTCGCTTCCCTCTCCCTGTCATCCCTCTTCCTTCTCCTCCCATCTCTCTCTCTTTTCTCTGCTTCTCTTTTTTTCCCTGATTCTCCTCCCCCTCGCGTTCTGTGTCTCAACACAGACATGCAGCTCTGTCAAGGGGCTACGATCAATACCTCATGTGTCTTTTGCAGTCCTGACACTGCTGTGAAATAGAGGAAACAGCAAACGGTAACAGGAGAGACAAAGGCTGCCGGTTATTTTGATTCAAGGGAAGAGTTATCCGTATTGTGGGTATCCATGAAAGGTTCCTCTCTTCTGACTAACGCTGCAAAACATGACCTGCCTTCTATCCTGGAATGCAAGCCTTTTCTTCTCTACTATAACCACCTGAATTTTTTATAACGGAGCTGTCAATCCAACGTCAGTGCATGCCCACTCACTTCCCCGTGCTCAGATTTACTTTTTGCTCTTCTGCACCTTAAACAACCACAACAACAACAAGAAAACATCTTTGTGTGTGTGTTTCGGTGCGTGCACAACTCCTGGATATTCTGTGTTTGCTTTCGGTGGATGCTCGGCATCCCAGAAAGCTTCCAGCACCCTCAACAGGAGGATGCATTACCGCTAGTGCTATCTGCTCCTGTTGACAAGTCAGCCGTCACTTGTCTAACAAGAGACTGGTGACATCCTGACACCTAAGTTTCACACCAGTGATGGCAGAGCATCATGGATAACAGCACACACACGCATCATGCCATGTGTGCAGTTTTAGCGTGCTGTGAGTGTATATAAGCCATACTGTATACGCACAATCTTTCAGAGCTCTACTGTTTATTGAGAGTATATATTATCTCCTTTAGGGCTGCTCACAAACATGATCCTATCTTTTAAATCCGTCTTTTGCCCAGCTCATTTCCTTCCTTCTCTCTTCTGAAAAAATGACAGAAGCAAATATTTCCAGTGACGCAAAAGAACGGATATATCAACAGCACATGAAATTGGGCAAATTGGGTCCAAATGATATTGCTCTGTCAGGTGAACCTTAACTTCTTCTTTACCAAAGCTGACATTTGGAGTGCATCGTGAGGATGCTGATAGTGCTCCCCTCCTCCATTCGATGCACTCATAACTCAGTAGATAGTGTTTTACTGGAAGATTGAGCCTTGATCATTATTCCTTCTGAGTCACGGATAAGATTCCAATCCTAAAGATAATGCACATCGATGCTTAAGTTAATTTTCCCTTATCATCACAGAGTTTGGAGGTTGTGTGTGTGTGTGTGTGTGTGTGTGTGTGTGTGTGTGTGTGTGTGTGTGTGTGTGTGTGTGTGTGTGTGTGTTCTTATTTGTAACTTGGCAGTTTAGCAAAACATTCACCTCTAAATTTAGCAGAAGTCGTACACATGAATCCCCTCTAGCATCAGGAAAATGTTTTATTTCAGCAGCTTGAGACAAAACCACTAAAAGGTTCAGAGATTTTGTTTAGATTTAAACCAGAAGCATGATGCCAACGAGGGAATGAAAGAAATAAAACTTCCTTTCATTTCTATGAGTTTGACAGTTTGGGAGAAACAGCTAAATTACTCATTAGAAAGGTCAAAGCAGACCTAAAGGGGGTTTAACAGCCTCTGTTGAGAGAAGTAGTGTTTACGTTCAAGAACACTGATAATAATTGTGTTTATTTTGATAAAGTAGCTTGGCTGAACAGCAAAAAAAACATTTCCTACTCTAGACTTAACACGGCAGCTATCTATATGTAAGTATCCACATTTAAAGCCATGCTATGCAACTTTTTCATACTTTTAAATCATGTTCTTGAGCCAGTTTGTGCTAAAATGACCCTTTACAGGGTTAATGAAATGTTACTCAGACCTCTACCGCCCTCTGTGGCCAGAATACCGCACTTGCAACTTCAGAGTGGCAGGCTGCCACCTGCTGGACTTAGAAAAAGGAGCTGACATACCTGGCACTGCAGTCTGCTTTCTGCATGTTTTAGATCATGAACACAGCTGGTTTGTTTGATTTAGTGATGAACCGCTCCTGTAGACACTAATGAAGGCTGAGGAGACATTTCAGCAGTTAGATTAAGGTGTTAAAAAGACAAACGCACAGCGAGGAGATAAGTTTTACTTTCGCTAACAAACACTAGGGGGTGCTGAAAACAAGCCAAAACTGCCAAATGTTCCTTTAAAGATGTTTACGGCCAACATAAAATACTTTGAAAGTTGAGTTGAGCTGAGTGCCTTTTTTGTCATTGTACCCAGAACAACAAAATTGGGTCGAGCAGCTCCATAAAGGTACATAATTAATATAAGCGTAAAAGTCAAAAATGATTAAAAGATAAAGGGAATTAAGAATTTCCTGCTAGACCGAACTCCTGGGAAGTTCTTCTGATGACATCATTGCTTGTAAGTAAGCATGTAAAGTGAAATGACAACTGAGGAAATCATGTTGCACAAACCGCTATGAGATTTTGGGTGACTAAAGCTGTTTTTAGACGACAGCACTTTGGTCTTGGCTGCACTGCTTAACCTAAAAGCTTTTTCTCAGAAGAAAAGCTGCCAATAAATGTATCTGTGATGGGTATGAATGTCTGTAAAATCCCTTTTATTCATATGAAAATGTTACGAACCCACAACAGCTCTTGTACAGCGTTTGAGCTTAAATCCACCTTCACCAGAGTAGAAGAAAGAAAACCCCAGAAGTACCCAGAAGACGTGTTTATGATCTGAAGCTTCTAACATAATCTGTAAAGCACGTAGACGTGGTATGATGGCAACGGCACGCATGACCTCCACTGACACCGGGTCACTAGTTTTTATTGATGATGTGACAGAAGACAGAAGCAGCCAGATGAATTCTGAGGTCTGCAGGGATATACTGTCTGCTCAGATTCACCAAAGGCACCACAGCTGATTGAAAGGTGCTTCACTATACAGATAGACAGTGACCCAAAACTCATTGCAAAAGAACCCACAGAGTAAAGAAGTGCAGCATGCAGTTGTCAAATCAGCCAACCTGATCCTGTTACGTTTCTCTTTCTATGGGAAAAATAAGTTTTCCTTCATGAACTAACAAAGAAATGTGCCGTGAACTCCTCACAGCACAACAAAACACAGCTTCTGGGTGATGGCTTTCTCACTTTCTCCAGCAACTGTGTGTAGATAATAATTTGGGAAATTATTAAAAGTTAACATTTACTATAAAATTAGTGTTTTTTCCCCTGTATGTATTTGTTCAAATTAGGGGTGGTGCTCGATTAAAAAAATTAATCTAATTAATTAGAGGCTTTGTAATTAGTTAATCTTGATTAATCGCATTTTAATCGCTCAAGAAAATTTGCCCCGAAAGCAATTTTTTAAATGAAAAATCAAACAATAGACATAGACATTATTATTGTAAAGTTAAGCTCTTTTAATTTCTAAAAAATTATTTTAAATATTTCAATTCAAAACAGGATAATAAAGTTGTTTTGAACTGCTGCTGGCTGGAGCTGTTCCAAAAGCTTCACTACGCAGCCTTCTATCTCCATGACTGCTGGGTCAATTTGGATGATTGACACCTCTTTTGGATCGTTAGGGCCAATAGAATCAAGCGTTACTCACCAAAATTAGATTGACAGCTCAGTCAGCCAATGAAACTCGTCGTAACACGGACATACACAAACCAGGAAAGAGAAAAGTCCTACTGAATGTTTGAGTTTGAAGCCTGTTTTTTTTTTTTGGTGAAAATTACTTTGTTTTCCATCTTAAAGGAACTAGAGGCAGGAAAAAAGAAACGATGCTCACGAGCAACGCGCCCGGCTCTGCGAGTAACTGCAGCCCAGCACGGGAGCGTGCACAGACGGCTATGTTACACAAACACAAAAATACCATTACCTGACCCTCTTCACACGCTCTCACGCCACACCTCCAATATCTCAGAAAAGGCAACTCCCCGCCGCTCTCACGGACAATATTGCGGCGAAGCAATCCACGCTGCAGCCCTGATCACAGCTAATGCTACTACTGTAGCATGATCACAGCTAATGCTACTGCACGCTAGCTCTCTCTGAGTCATCGTGAGGTCAGATCATTGTCATATCATCTCTAAACACAACCTATAATGTTTCTTACCTGCTCACTAGGAAATGAGCCATGGCAGCATCCTTTTTGAGTCCCAGATATAGTTGAAGCAGCCTCCATTCGTCAATCACGTATCCGATATAGATTCGGGTCCCTGCCTGTCTTTTACCATATTTGGTTTTTGACTCACGAGATGCCGCTGAATAAACTTCCTTTGTGCCACGCTTGGTCGTTTGCTGGTTGCAGTAGAATCCATTCCCACAGTTCTTCTTTTGGAGTTTGGCGGTTGGCAAGCAACTTAAGGTGCAATAGCGCCACCTACCGATCTGCAGTGTCGAACACATTTTCTTTCTGTTTTGAAGCTGTCGTGAACGCGCAAGCAGTGTCAATTGACGCCACATCCGTAGGGCAGCGCGGGAAATTTGTGACCGAACTGCAGCGCATTTTGCAGCAAACAGCCTGTTCAAGAAAATGGAACGATACATGGGTGGCCTCATTCTTTTTGGTTTATAATGCTTCATCACCCATTAGCTTTGAAAAAATGAACATACATGTTTAATTTTTTACAGATTTTTTAAAGATCCTGCCTCTAGTTCCTTTAACTGTTTTCAGTGTGACACAAGAGCTAGGGCTAATAGTAAACAACAAGAAAGTCTGGATAAAACAAACTTTTTAAAATGAAACATCAAAGGTATGAAACTTTTTTGGAGATCTGCTGGGACAAAACAATTTCTGTTTTTGTTGCTCTCTGGCTTCTATCTCTGTGAAACGTAGGTGTAGTGTTGGGAGATAGATATGTACAGGGTGGGCCATTTATATGGATACACCTTAATAAAATGGGAAAGGTTGGTGATATTAACGTCCTGTTTGTGGCAGAATAAAGTTACGTTAAAACCAAGCACACCATTGTTTTTCTTGTGACATTACCAATAAGTTTGATGTGTCACATGACCCTCTTCCTATTGAAAAAACAAAGTCCATTTTATGATAGGAAAAATCACCTCTAAAAGGCTCCAAAAGTTCACATTTCAGCCCATTTTTCCAACATGTTTCCATTTTATTGCTTACTTTAGTTATCCCTGGGCTTTCCACAGCGATTTGCATAGTCATCTTTAAATATCCTTCCTGCTGAGCTCCGGGGCTTCACCGTGCCGCCACCTTGTCACCAACCTTCCTTACAGTCCAAAGCACTGCTAAATACTCTTTTCCTAAGCTAAGATTAGTGTAACTCCTGACACTCCTGAGCTTGACAACACCTAAAGGAGGAAGCCTAACGGAGACGGTCTAACTGAGAAATTCAGATCCCTTCCTCAGGATAGACCAATGCTAATGTTTTTTATTATTATTTTGCTGTTTGTGCCCAGACTAAGCTGCAACTCCTCCAGCTCGTTTCGGGACTTTTTGTAATTAGTGATCCAGTGATGCTGAGCTACACCTCATTTGAATTGCATGAACAGTCATGGAGCAAGTGTGGGGAATGAGTGTGACTAGAAAAGACAGAGGAAATGGAGGCGATATGAGAAAACCACACCAAAAAATAAACAGAAGCATATTTCAGGAGAATCAAATTAAATCTGCAGACTTTGACAAAACATCAGGAGAAAGCAGAGCTTTGCTGTACAGCTGTGAGGTTGTAAGTAAAAGCGTGCAGCTTTTTTATTTTTATTGTTTATCTCATCCACATAAGAGCAAATTTATAGTAAAATGGGAAAAGGGCTTAAGTCATCCTTTTCTGGTACAGTCAGATAAAATACAGACCTGCAGTCCTCCTCCAGTGGAAACAAGAAAGAAAAATGTAAATGTTCCTCTGACAAGGCGGTCTCGACGGCCCAGAAGAAAACACTGGTTGTGACGTTAGCAACACGACTCAAATCTCAGCCACGCTAAGTGTTGAGCGGCTCAGCAAACCTCTCAGTTGCACTGCCTTACATGACCTTTTAGATTCCTCGTGTCGAAACGTTGGCTGTAAAATTTTAACAGCTGAATTTGTTTTTGGCTGTTCCTCTAATTCTGCATCCTGCATCGTTTCCCTGTCAGACCCGGTTGTGCCTTTGAACTCCTGCCGGTCCCGACTCCAGCTGAGGACAAACTGCTGAGTCGCAGAGGCGAGGAAACGGCATGTGCGTGATTGCGTGCGATTTGTAAGGGATATGCGTGTGACAGCAGAGGAGTCTGTTTGACAGCAAGGACGTATGATGATGACAGCTCCATTAGTGGCTCCAGAGAGGCCTTCTGATCAATCTGGCACCTGCTTGGCCCTTGGCCCCTCCTGAATCGGCGGCCCCTAAAGTCCACTTGGCATGCATCACTGTGCTGGAAGGCATTATTTATTCAAGGACGACCGTACACACGTACAAAGATATAAATATTTCATGCATACACAAACACACACTTAACAATTAATAGATGCATCCGGGCATAGGGGGATTATGAATATGCATTCATATATTTCCATGGTAATTATGTGCATGCATATATATCCTCTAGACACACACACACAAACACACAAAACACACTGATAAACAAATAAAGCTTTGATCTGTTTAACTTGTGTTAAAAATTGTTTTCATAAATCTGGCTAATGATTAACAATATGAAAGTAGGCAATGTTGTCCCTAAAATACACGTCCTAATGGCAAATGAGCATATTAAGATTTAACAGAACGTAGAGAATTTATATAC
The DNA here is from genome assembly GCA_006937985.1 of Aphyosemion australe. NCBI lineage: Eukaryota > Metazoa > Chordata > Actinopteri > Cyprinodontiformes > Nothobranchiidae > Aphyosemion > Aphyosemion australe. Next base: position 3,136,489 of record SSNS01000001.1, read on the forward strand.
ATTCTGTATTTTGTAAAGAAGGTTCTGCAGTAGTTTTAAATATTTGGTCAGATCAGTTTTTATTTTTATCTTTTTTAAAACGTTTTTTTGATCACAGTGAGGTCAAAGGTCACCAAATGAGTGTTTTTTGGTCCCCCCCTGTCCCTGCCTTGTTGTTTGGCCGCGTGTCCTGCTGCTGCATCTGCAGCAGATTGATCTCCTGAAAATGTGAACTCATCACCTACTGTGTGTGTCAAATTGCCTGTCAGAACCATTTGTCTTGTTTATATGAGCCAACGGGGGACGTGTGTGGACCCACACCATGAATTTCTTAGAGTTCTGAGTTCTCCCGTGGTAGGAAATAGTTTGTTGGTGCCGTTGCATTGATCATTCCAGCAGGACGAATGTCCCTCTAATACTGAATTGATGAATAAACAGAAAACCTGCAGTTCACTTGTGGGGAAGTGGCTTTCAGCAGATGATGAATTTGCATCTGGCTCTCACCTTTCGTACACCCAGAGCTTGTCTGCAGATTTGTTTGTGCTTTAATTTGCTTTTATTGCATCTGCCTCTCAGATTTTATCCTTCTGTTTTCCAGGTTATGAGGCTAATCCCCCACAGCTCCTCCTATATCACCAATCTCCTTTGCTGAGTTTAAATTATGCATGGAACCTACCTGACAAAGCAGCGCATTACATAAGCCCCCCTCCGTCCTCTCACCTGGATCCCAGCGGCTTCATTATTCTGTGTGAGAATCATTTGGCGGTGAGTAAGCCCTGCCCCACCACACGGGAGCAGACATTCATATTTATTAGGAAGAGGTTTTTTTGGGCAGCGGAGACTAGCAGGTAAAGAGAGCAGATTTGGTTAGGAAGAAGAATAAAGACCAAAACAAAAAAATAAAACTTTCCTTTGGTGTGCATCCTCGTGCGTTTGACATCTTCAGGTTGTTGAGAACAGGTTGGGCAAGAGGAGAAAGGTTTTTAGCAACTGAGCAGGACAATGAAGCCATCTGTTTCTGGTATTTTTGTAAATTGTTTAATTTTTCATATTTCTGGGTGGGGAGAAAGATAATAGCGTGTGTGTGTGTGTGTGTGTAATCTCCAGGCTAACAGCATGTTGGGTTATTTATTCATTATTCGACACAGAGTGCCAAGAGTGTCCCCATTCCTCCATTTTTTGTAGAGGCTGGCTCCGGCTCAGCCTTTCTCCTTGACCCAACCATATGGACGGCTGAACTTTGGCATCAAGAGGCTAAAAACTAAACTCCAGTGAGAGGAAAAATGATAATTACTTCCACTTTTATTTGAAAATGGTTAAGTACGTTATATCTACATAATTTCCTCCCCAGATGTATTTTACAGACACATAAACGTGTGTTCATTAAGCATTAATTTATTAGAATTTATGTTTAATGGCTCATTTGCCCCTGCTGCTAACAGGTGTGTGCTTTTATTTTGAAAGGTATTTTCAGGTACGTCCACGTGGATGTGCACTGATGACTCAAGAATGATAATATTTATTTATTTTAAATGCAGTAAACAACATTAAACCTTCACGGTTTGCTCTTATTGGCTTGTCAAATGTTTTAAAGGAACACTTGGAAGTTTTGTCTTGCTTTTAGCACCCCCTAGTGTTCGTTAGCAAAAGCGAAAGTAAAACGTATCTCCTCGCTGTGCGTTTGTCTTTTTAACACCTTAATCTAACAGCTGAAACGTCTCCTTAGTCTTCATTAATGTCTACAGGAGCGGTTCATCACTAAATCAAACAAATCAGCTGTGTTCATGATCTAAAACATGCAGGAAACATGCTGGAAGCAGACTGCAGCACCAGGCAGGTCAGCAGGGAGCGACCCGCCACTGTGTGGTATTCTGGCCACAGAGTGCGGTGGGAGTCTAAGTGACATTTCATTAATCTTATAAAGGGTCATTTTAGCACAAACTGGCTCAAGAAAATGATTTAAAAATGAAAAAGTTGCATAGTATGGCTGTAAATGTGGCTTGTTTTACTTTATTTCTATACCAAGCTTTGATTTTGAGTTTTTGAGGGATTTATGGCATTTTTCTGCAGGCTATAATGTTTGAATCTCCAGTTTAAGAACTTTTAACTTCATACACTTGAGGATTTGTTCCTTTTGCAAAGTTGTCTGCTGCAGAAATACCTGCCTGTAATTAACCGAACCAGCAATCAAGCAATCAATTAGTTTTTGTCAATTTTTAGAAAAGACTCACGCAAATGTCACATTTTCAATAAATAACCCCCCAGAGCTTTAGTATTTAAGACTTGGGTAAAAATGACAAAAACTAAAGTTTGAGAAGATTTATTATTCTAGTAAAGTTTTTTTAATTCTTGTGATAATACAGTTACATGGCAACGTAAACATTTAATAAAACTAGAAATAGAGAGAAATATATTTGTCACTTGAGTCATGACTACCCCGCAGTTTTACGTGGGTTTTTAATTATCTCATTGTTTGTCTTCTACTATTTCTTTTTTCTCATAATTCTTTATAGTTTTGTTATAATTTCTAAACTTTGCAGCTCATATTTGAAAAATCTTATTTTTCTGCAAGATGAGGCCTGTGAGCTTAGACAATTACAAATGATGAGTCATGACTGAGTCAATAGGGATGACAGCATGACGACTTTAAGGCGGGGTCAGGGTTCATACAGATGAAGTTGTTATTAGGATTTATTTAGCCATAAACAAAAGCATTCGTCCTCATCCACAGATGCTGAGGCATATGGTCGACCCGAGCAACAGCTATCTGTTCTTAAGACTGATGGGATTTTTCTCTCCCAGCTGCTTGCAGGAGAGTTCTCCCAAAGGCTGAGCTGCACAGTGACAGCCAATCAAAACGAAATCAGCTCTCACCAAGCAACCCTTGTCGCACAACATTCAAACACGGTGCTGTAAATTCAGTTTACCACTTTGCGTGTTGTTCCAAGTGCAGCGAGACCTACCGTTTACATTCTGACACGTTAAACACATGATTAAACTTGACAAGTTTGCTTTTCTGTTGTTTTTCAAACCTTTTAAAAGCCATATCTGGTGTCAAAATGTAATAAAATAGAGTAGAGGACATTTGTAAAAACTGCAGAGTGATGCCTTCTTTTTTTAAAATAATTATAGATTCACTCATCAAAAACAGGTTAGTGTTAAAAACAGTATAATTGTCATATTAATTAGTTTAGGTTGTTTGTGACTGATTTGAACTGTAGAATAATGGGAATTTAGTCAGTTTTATTTAGTAAAGTTTTATGAATGGTGCTCATTAGTCCACGTTTTAATAAAAATCAGAGAGTTTTTGGTTGTAATCACAATTATTTGTTCATCTTTAACTGTTGCTGCACAATGCAACCACATTTTAAAACACAACTGTAAAAGTTAGCTGTAACTAATAATTAGCTGCATTATCCTTGGGTGCTAGTAATGCTAATATCTTACCACAGCTAACAATTAAAGGGAATTTATTATGACTTTTAAAAGTTATAATAGTTCTATGGTCGAAACAAAACATGTTTATAAAAGCTGCAATGGCAAATTTGGAAAACAAATTAGCTTAAAACATTATTTCATGCCTCTTACCAACATTCTAACATAGTATAGCTATAAATATATTGTGGAGATTTAAAAAAAATCTTCCGCATTTGTCTAAAAACATCCACCAATAACACATTTTGGACCATAAAGCAACCATTAAACCAACTGGCCAAACTTCCTTGGGTCCTCCATTCATTACACACTATTTTGTAACAGAACACCACTGGTGTGAGAGGTTCTCTGCTCAATAATATCAGAGAAGGAGAAACAGCTGGCTGCTACCACTTCTACTTTAGGACAAACTGCCAGAGTCCCAAAAAGAAAAACTCCATTTGAAGTCACGGACAACAAAAGACTTTTAGACCTAGAAAACAGCGACTGGTGTTTAGTGCTATCTCGTTTCCTCTTGAAATGCGGGTTTCTGGTTCCAGCAGAAGCATCTCAGGGAAGATACTCGAGGGGAGGGGTGAATGTTCCATGACCATGTTTTCTTTCAAAACCTAGCTTGTTTCTATAAATTTGCTAAAGCAGCTTTATGTTCTTTACACACAGTCCCTCTCACATAAAGCGATTTCTTAAGTTTTATTCCTGACCTTCCAAAATGAGCCGTTTCAGGGATCTATCACTTCAAATCAAATAAACTGGAGCCAGCCACGCCCACCCATCCCCTGATTAAATGCCTATAAGCTTAGAAGCTAGCGTCTCGTCTAGAGCCAATGGTCTTCCGTCATTGTTGTGTGTGTGTGTGTGTGTGTGTGTGTGGAGGGGGTGGGGTCCTTTTTCTTATTTTCCTTATTGTGACATCACAAATGGGGACTTTTTTTAACTGTGGTAGAAGTCACAAACTCACTGTTATGTTAACAGACTAAAGCTAAAAATCATTTCCATTTAAACACATCTTTAGCGTTACATGTTTTCTTTTGATGAATACACACTAAAGTGATCGGGCTCAGACTGTGTCACATCTAAAAGGGTCCGGGTGGAAACAGTTGTCTGTTCTGCATCCTTCTGTATTGCCCACCCCTGCTCAACATTATCTGGTTGACATTCTTAAATATGTTTTATTTATTTATTTTACTCGTTTTATTTCGAATAATATTGAATATCTTAAATATGTTTGCAAATAGTCTGCAGACCACTCTTTAGACACAGCTGATCTAGAACCTCCAGCACTGTTTATTTAAACCTTTTAGGTAAAAGCATGGATGTGACCCTGTGTGGAAGAAGGAATATCTAAAATAAATTCATAAGCTGAAATACCATCCATGCCTTTGATGAGTGTAAACCTCTGACCACATTTTCTGACAAATTTTCTGGCATTAATATGACAAGCCTAATTTTGATTATTGTCTGTGACTTACAGCTTAGTGGTGTTAAAGTTTGTCTTCTCCGTTTAGATTCGTTTCAGCGAAGCTCAGCAGGTTAAATTCAGAACCCACTGGTCTGATTTAATCAACTGAACACTGACTAAACTTTTCATTAGTAAGTTAAGAGAACATGTTAAAACTTTTACAGCCGCTCATTCACCAGGACTGTTTCAACAGCCTAACGTCATGTGAAATGTTGTCAATAATTGATATTCTCATAATTCTTTCATTTATAAATGAACCAGGTCCCCTAAGGGTTTGACCTCCACGTATGTGATAAGGAACACAGATTTGATACAAACCTGACAGATTTAGGTTAGACTCGAGGCGATGGCTAAGCTAAACTCTTCTACAAAACATTCCCCTCAGTTATTTATAGCTATGACATTAGCACAGGTAAAAATAGGATCACCTACAAGTGTATATGTGTCTTTATACACATCATCCTGACACGTGTTGATAAAATATTTACTACATCTTGCATGAAATCCCTGCAGCTTGAATAAATTAAATGTAACATGTACTCATAACTCTTCACTGAAACTACGCAAATGTGAGGGAATGTCTCGAGTTTCTTCTGACGTCTTCTCTTAATTGCAAGTAGCTCATGTCAGCGCACCTTGCAAAGCCATCGCTGTGCATATGTCAAGACGGTCTCTGGAAAACTCCATCCCCTGCAGCCACCTGCCTGGAGGCCTGCAGCACTGAGAGTCTCATTAAAAAGATATAGTAGGTTTATGCCATGGGGGCTGGGGGAGCACTTGCTCCACTTTAAGACTATAAACCTCCAACTAATTCCCATGAAGGCTCTGTTGATGCTCGAAGGAAGCCTGGGGAATATTGTGGCACGCTTTGACCACAGTTACGTTAGAAAATAGAAACAAATGACAATGAAACTAAAAAAAGATTTAAAAAAATAAAAACACGTTTGATATGATTAAAATTGGGTATTAAACTAGATAGATATTGGAACAATATTTCTCACCATATAGGACCACGTTTGCTCTTACAGCTTTTGTTTTCTTGCATTCATGAGATTACAGTTGTGCATACCTGCTGCCATAATTCTATAAGCCTTCACATCCGATGCAGAGCGTGAATTAAGTAGGAGATATTGCTACTTTCCAACTACAACATGCTCAGGAAACAGTGGAGAGTCGTTGTAAATGATATGTAAACATGAGCATTTGAACTAGAACACACCAAATATAAATCTGTTAGTTTTTCATCCCTCCCCTGTTTTTCTGTTAGGCTTGTTTTTCTTTCAAACAGCTGACCGTGAAAGCTTTATGAAAGTGTTTTATATACTCTACATTGCCAACTCCAGTAAAAAAATTCCCCTATTGTTGTTCATCAGCATGCAGATGAGAGGTAAATGTATTCATCCCCCACAGAGCAGAAGCCTGATCTGTATTCATATCTATATTTGCATATTTCCCAATGATCTTTCTTCGTCGACACTCTCGTTTGCTCTCTGTTTGTTTAATCAAAAAAGGACTGACACTGAATTTCACATTTTTTCTCTTCATTTCAGTCACTTTTTAAAAATAATAGAGTTTGATATCAGTGGAGCATAAAAAATAATACCTTTTAATTAAAGCTGCTGCGTAGTTTCATTGTGTATGCAGCAGATGTGGCAGACAGATCAATGCCATGTCAGAAGGGAATCAGAGCAGTAAAAACAACATTTACATGCTGAACAGGTCACAGATCAGCCACAAGATCAAAATCACTCTCAGGTTAAGGGGGAACATCAGCCGTGCAGTGGTTAGCAGGAAACGTTGGGTCATGGCTGCTATGTGATTGGTGAGAGTCATTTGTACTCATAAAATCCACTGAGATTAACCGTGTACAAGATTTTCTCCTTAAGCCTTCTCTTGTACCTTTACAGTAAGTTGATGAATGTTCTAAGTCAATTATTTTTGAAAAATGCATTCATTTTTGAGCTAGCAGAAGACAAAGAACTGCAGCTTAGTGAAAAAATTTTACTTTTTGTAAAATCTTCCCTTAAAACACAAATTTGTAAGCACTCTTAAAATCTTAAAATAGCTTTTAAACCATGCAGCACACTTAAATTGAACTTGATCTTTTAAGAGTTTTGAGCCTCTTTTTTAGAACATATTTATTGTGGCACTGATTGGATATGTAGATCCATCCATCCATCCATTATTGTCAGCTTATCCAAGGTCAGGTCACGGGGGCAGCAGCCAAAGCAAAGAGGCCCAGACTTCCCTCTCCCCAGCCACTTGGGCCAGCTCCTCCGAGGGAATTCCAAGGAGTTCCCTGGTCAGGTGAGAAAAATAGTCCCTCCAGGGTGTCCTGGGTCTTCCTTTAGATCTCATCCCGGTTGGACAGAAAACCTCACCAGGGAGGCGACCAGGAGGCATCCTAACTAGATGCCCGAGCCACCTCAACTGGCTCCTCTTGATGTGGAGGAGCAGCGGGTCTACTCTGAGCCCCTCCCGGATGACCGAGCTTCTCACCCTATCTCTAAAGGAGAGCCCAGACACCCTGCGGAGAAAACACATTTCAGCCGCTTGTGTCCGTGATCTCATTCTTTCGGTCACTACCCAAAGCTCATGACAATAGGTGAGGGTAGGAACGTAGATTGACCAGTAAATTAAGAGCTTCACCTTCTGGCTCTGCTCTCTCTTCACCACGACAGACCGCTACAACGCCCGCATCACTGCAGACACAGCACCAATCCACCTATCAACCTCAGGCTCCATCTTTCCCTCACTCGTGAACTCATAGATATGTAGATATGGGTTTAAATGGAAAATTGTGTATGTGGGTGTTTAAGCTAACGCTGTTTGTCTGTTAGCAAATATCAAATAAATGACTGATTTGATTTAAATGAACCTCAGATTTATCATTAAAATAAAAAATGGCTATAATTCAGTCAGTTTAGCTAAGATTCACAACAAATACTCCAGATTGCACAAGAGCTTGCAGAAGGTTGACCTAAATGACTAAAACCTCAGTGAATTTTGGCGAGTGATACGCTTCTCTTCAAGGAACGCCATTAATATTAATGCGAGCATCCTCGCATGTCAGGTGACTAAAAAATTCCCACACTTTTTCCTTTTTTTACAACGCAGCGCTTTTAGATCCACATCAAACATCGCTTCTGTGTGTGTGTGTGTGTGTGTGTGTGTGTGTGTGTGTGTGTGTGTGTGTGTGTGTGTGTGTGTGTGTGCGCGCGCGTGTGTGTGACAGTGAAAGCTCCACCACAGCTGAATGTATCCTACTCCAATACATTATTCAGGACTCGCTCCTATACATATTCACCGATCTGGAGTCAATTGAGCTGCAAGCGGGTACGATTGCTGAGATCTTTCCACTCAGCCAAGTGAAAGGAACACGGGGCATCGGAGACGAGCTGCTGAGAACAGTCAAACGGTGGTAAAACTTACTGAGAATTCCTTCCATGAAATGAAAGGCTTTTCAGAGAAAACTCTGGCTTCACTTAAACCACTGGCCATGAAATTTTTTTACTTTTGAAAACTGTTTCAGTCAGGAAGTCACAAAGTAATTTCATAATTCAACCTTGAAGGCCTTTTTCATATTGCACTCTATTTTTTTTTTCAAACGATAATAATAATGGATTAGATTTATAAAGCGCTTTTCAAGGTACCCAAAGTGCTTTCCATTATTCATCCACTCACACGTTCACTGCTGGTTATGGTAAACCATGTAGCCATTAGGGATGTGACTCTCCACCACCGAGGCCGAGTCGATACGTATCTCGATACGCTACCAGCGAAACGATACATTAACGATACGGTGAAACCCTCTGGCGATACGATTCGATACGATTCACCCCTGCTGACGATTCTTTAATGATTTGAAAACGATTTTCGATTCGATCCATTTCATGATGCGATTTGAAACACATTAAAAAGATTTTCCAGCCTACATCTGGTTTTTAAATATCAAAATGATTTTCCCTCTCCTCTGTGAAGGATGTATTTGATCCTCTATTGTTTTTGATTCATCAATAAATTCAACATTAAAAGACAATGCACTTCATCAGTGATATTTTACATATTATACATATTTTTATTGCTACAATACTTGAAATAAGGGAGTTGAAACTAGGTTTAGACGAAAAAATAAACCAACAGAATCAGAAAATTATTAGAGTTCATCATATAATTATTATGAATTATTACGAAACACAGTAAAAAAAATTGAAAACACTTCTAAATATTGTAATGATCCATATGTGGCAATACTAAAATCTGTTGTAGCCTAATGTTACTGTTCCTTCAAGAGAAAAGTCCAAGTGAGTTCATCTCAGCTGTTTATTGGACTTCTCTGAACCAAAATGTCATTCTGTCTGGTGTTTAGTTCTGCACAAATGTTACAATAATAAGGAATTATCTTAAATTACCTCACACAAAGCTTTAGTTGCACAGATCAACAAGAATGCGCTGAAGAATACGCTGCTGCAGAAACCGGTCACGCGGACTTCAGAAAGTTTTATTTTGACAAGACAGGAAGTACAAACGTCGGTTAATATTGCCCCACGATGTTTTTTCTAACTGCAGCTGCGCACCACCTGGACTCAGCTAAAAGAGAAGGATGGTGCGTTCAATGCGCCTCAACAAACGAGGACGTAGCAGGTAAATAATGAAGTAATCGACCATAGTTTTAACCGATGAGAGACACGTACGTGAAGATACACTGCGATACAGCCGTCAGTTATAACCGATGCGCACTGAAGCTACCGGTGCAGTCGCATCGCTAACGTCATGAACGAACCACCGGTTCAGATCGGTGAATCTCTCCATCCCTCGTAGCCACAGCTGCCCTGGAGCGGTCTGACAGAGGCTGCCATTTTCTGCCATCGGTCTCTCTGGCCACCACCAGGTAAGTTGGATGTCTTGCCCAAGGACACAACAGCAGAATTCCCTAGAACCCTGCCAGCACACATAGGTCGGCCCCATATGGGATCTATATGGGCAAGCCATATGGGCCCCAACAGGGTTTGTCCACGGGTTCCATTATGGCCCCACAGGGGTTTGCCAGTGTTTGAGTCAAACCCACTGAAAACCCATGTAGGGCCCATTAAAATCTATGTGGGCAAAATTCTTTCTGGGCAAACCCCCATGGGGCCACCATGGAAACCGTTTACAAACCCTGTTGGGACCCATACAACCTGCCCATACAGGTCCCAAATGGGGCCCAGATGTATGTGTGCTGGCTGGGAAGGAGCTGGGATTGATCCTGCAACCCTCCGATCACCAGGCTCTACGTCCTGAGCTAGCTGCCCTGCAACAGCAACTCTGTTCTGCGGAGCTGATAAATAAACGTGCCATATTCAGCCGGTGAAGGATTTGTCGGTTCTAATCATCTATTCCAGTATATTTGACACTGTGACGTTTTTTGAAAAATGAACGCGTTAAAAGGATCCACAGGCTGCAGTGCGTGACCGCTTCACACCCGTCCTCACACTCGGAGCCATTGTTTATAAGTGCTGCACTTCCCAGCTCGAATCAATATTCTTTGAGTCAAATGTCAACATTTGTTGGAAAGGATGCAGCGAGCAACAGAGACCGGAATCCAGAGAAAGCCGACTGATTCATTAAATTTCATGGTTTGCGACATTATGCAGGGTATCTGTGGTTGGGAGCGTCCGAAAGGGCATTTCAATTCATTTGTCGGCATAAACCGGAAAAGGTGGACATTTGTGATGTCATTGTTCTGTCACTCAAAGATTCTCCTGACACAAATCTATCGGATTCAACAAACAGAGCTCGGTATCGATCACTTCCAAGAGACTTCATTAGCACGGTGCTTACTAGTAGCTGCATGTTTTGTTTGATTACTCATTAGCAACCAATCATTAATGTGTCTGAACATTTTCCCTTTTATCTTTTGAACAGATTTATCTGAGGAGGCGTTCGATTAGCTGAATGCAGAAGCAGCTTTCTGTGATCCAAACTTGTTATCTTCTTCACGAATGCCTTCACTGGATCTGTTCTTAGGCTGCAGATTATGTAGCAGGTTGAAGCAGAGGAGGTTTTATGAAGGAGTCTCGTGGAAAAAGGCTTTTATCTTTATGTGCAGTCAGATTTTTCCCAAATCGGACATCTAAGCCAGACAATAGATCATTAGCGTGTTTTTGTGCCCGTGCACAGCTTGTTGCATGGTTTCTGCTGTATATGTGTGAAATTTACTTCTGAATTAATAAGCTTGCATATGTATGTGGTGAAGCAGACAGACACATTTGCCGGTAATTAATTGGATCTCAGCTATACCGGTTTGACATGCAGTGGTGCTCATCATTAGCTGATGTGGTGTATTACACCTGTAGCATCATCATGCATGAATGTTTACTTCACCTTCCTCAAATTAATTCTATCTTGTAATAAAAGCTCAACTGTTTATTTTAATGATTTTTCTGCTCTTTTTTTCCTTCTATCAACACATTCCCTTCTTCTGCAATAACTCCTTTCCTGCAGCTTTAACTCATTCAGATATTCCCTCACATCTCCATTCACTGCCCTGTTTTCTTCACTACATCCGCCTGCATTTTTCCAGAGGCAGCAGAGTCAAAAGTGAGCAAAAGCTGCAGCCAGGACCGCTGTGATTGATAAATCCCTCCTTGCCAGTGACAGGAGGCTCCTCAGCTCCAATCACAGTACAAATTGGCTAAAATGCCAGCTGGTGTTTATGCACAGCCACAGTTAGAATACTGGTCCAGAGAGATTTAGTAGGTATGAATGCAACCATTGAAACTGGGAGCCAGCTGTGCAAAAGGCTTTTTTTCCCCATTTGAACATGCTTAGGCATGAATTGATTTCAGATTCTGACTGTAAAAATCTTTGTTTCACATGACTGTGGCAAAACAAAACCGAGTTATATAATTAGATTCTCTTTAAAGCAACAGAGTGAGAACCAGATGCTGGGGTTTGGAACAGCTGTACACAAGGGAAGAAAACAACAGAAAATATTAAAATAACTAATTGACTGTATTGATGTGAAACTGTACTTGGGCAGAGTTTTGAAGCTCCAGCTTGTGAAGTGTTGTTGAGTCTAACAAGCTAACGCTGCTAATTTAGGTACAAGGTGAGTCTGCAGGAGGCTGTTTTAGTTATTAGGCTGCAAAATATGTCGCAAATAATTGTCACAAAGCATGCAACATAAGTATTTCAAAGAACAACTCATAATGTTTTATTCCTAATGGTGGGATTCTCACTGCCCTCCAGTCCCACACTTGGTTTCAATCAGCGGTGTCCATTCTTGGTCCTCAAGACCCTTATGCAGCATGTTTTAGAGGTTTCTCTGCTCCAACACACCTGATTTTAATCAGTGGGTGATTAACCAGCTTCTGCAGAACGTGATGGCGCGCTGACTAGGTAATTCAACCATTGTGTCAGGTGTGTTGGAGCAGAGAAACAACTAAAGCCACATTCACACTGAGTGCAACAGATGCAGACCGGAACCTGTGCAGTTTCCGTACAGAATTCCATTTACACCGGCTGCAGATAGCGTGTGGAACATTTCCACGACGTTGCTCAAGCGTGCATGCGAGTTCTACGCCACACGCTACATGTGTGTAGGGAAGAGCAGGTTAACAAAAGCCACACTCATCTTCTCAAACTATCAGTGTGAACTGTAATCCCTGTCATTAACAACAAAAGAAGCCAACATAATGATGCATCACAAGTTTTATTTTTAAATAAACCGGATGCACCTCTCTGCCACATATCTCGCTTCCTGTCTGGCTTTCTTCAACTTCAAGATGATCCGCATGCAGTGCACACCTGGATCTTCTCCTGGTTTAAGTCATAGTGTACTAAAGACAGAACACCGGGAGAGGGGTGTCTGTAACCAGCTGCGTTTTTAGCACTAAGAAAAATTATTTATTTAATTTTTAATTTTGGCCGTTTTACACAACGGACATCCTGCTTACACCAACCATGACAAAGAGGCAGTGTTTCTCATTTACTGCATGCAAACTGGGAATCGTAGTAAATTCTGCCCATAACAGGCTACAAAAGTCACCTAAAATGTTCCAGAAATGTAGTTTTTGAAACTCTAAACTAATTTACAGGCAGGTTAACTACTTGACAGACCTTAATTGTAGTCTCTCTCTATATAATTAAAGCATGCACTGAAATTAACTGAAAAAGGAACAAAAACATACTAAACAAATATTAACAAAAACCACAGGGATGTTTGAATAAAAATTAAAGCACAATTACCCTGTAATATTGTTACCACAAAATTAAAAGGATTATCATTACGTTACATTATAAAACCTGTCACCTGAAGAAATAAAACATTCAAAAATGTGATATAGCATGAACGTTTAAAGAAATGAAGATAATTAGGAGATGTTTTCTTTTATTTTGCCTCTTTTGGCTAATGTTAATCCAACAATTGTTATTTTAATATGATGAAATTAATCCATCCATCCGTTCTCTAATGCTTATGTGGAGTCGGGTCGTGGGGGCAGCAGCCTAACCAGAGAGGCCCAGGCTTCCCTCTGCCCAGCCACTTGGGCCAGCTCCTCTAGGGGAATCCCAAGGTGTTCCCTGGGCAGATGAGAAACATAGTACCTCCAGCGTGTCCTGGGTCTTCCTTTGGGTCTCCTCCCAGTTGGCCGTGCCTGGAAAACCTCACCAGGGAGGCGTCTACGAGGCATCCTAACCAAATGCCCGAGCCACCTCCTCTTGACGTGCAGAAGCAGCGAATCTCACCCTATCTAAGGGAGAGCCCAGACACCCTGTGGAGAAAACTTATTTTGACAGCTTGTATCCACAATCTCGTTCTTTCGGTCACTACCCAAAGCTCGTGACCACTGGAGGTCATTGATTAAATGAGTCAGAAGAATATACTAATCCTGTTAAAGAGGAAGAGTTTTTTAAAAGCATAGAAATATCAATATTTAATGTTATATAGTTTAAAACAGGCCAAATGTTTCATTCCATTTTTCTATAATACCAATAAATATGTAATGTACTGTGAAGTAGGAGGGAGGGCATGTGTGATAAAGTCAGACTCCCACATAAACCATGCAGCCCACAGAGTGTGTCTGCATAGCAAAAACTGCCAAATTCCCCAAAACTGGCATGTAATGTGAGAGGCCGCGGGCTCTGTGGGAAATCTAATAAGCTCCCATCCTTGTTGTGGCCACATACCTTATCACAGCTCTTTGGATAACAGCCATTTGGCCTGTGACAGAGTTATGATCGTTTACGATTTATCAGTCCATCCCCGTAACACACTGACACACATCCCTCTGCATCTGCGTTCCATCATTCCTCCATCTTCTCTTCTTTTACACCGCCTGGTGCCAAACATTAGCATCGTCCACGTAACCAACGGGCCTCAAAGTGGGACCTGTTCCATTTCTTTAAAAAGGGGGTTAATACTATTCTTGGGAATAGTCACCAAAAACAGAACCTGGCAGGACCATCTCCACTAATCAGTGTCAAAGTCACATTTACATGCTTGTGTACCAAGAGCTGGTGTTTAATCAGCATCCTGCCACGATGGTGGGATCATTCTGGGATGGTTTTATTTCTGATCATTAGTATTTGATGAGATTCTGTCTTCAGAATGTCCAAAGACACTGGAAACACAATACAAAGTGGCAAGCACGAGCTTCTAGTGTGCACAAATGAATGTGCCCAATGCAGGGATTTAGTTAGTTATATAATTATGAATCATACCAGACTCGAGCTTTCAGTTCTATTTCATTATGTGAGCATCATCTTTATTTCAGTGCTTGTATGTGTCACAATCTGTTTTGTCCCTCAGTTCTAAACAGCTAATAAAAACGGCTCTGTAAATTCCACAAACTCTGTTCCGTTGTCACTTCATCAAATCAAGACTTATTGTTTAGCCGTGACAGCCTCAGGTTGGGTTGTTGCCTTCAGGGTGGAGTTTCTCTGGATTAAAAAGATACACAACCAATACACACAAGCTCCCGCTCAGCTCCTTTGCTTGTTCGGTGACGCACAGAGCCGAGCGCCAGGAATAGAACATTTCGGTTATATTCTTCTCTAGTCCCCCCAGGATTAATGGGCTCAATTGGGCAAAAACATGTTTCCTGTTAGTTAGCTAGCTTAGTTTTTCTGGGGGTGGTACTGAAATTAGGAATTGGGTCACACAAAGCAATGATCTCAGCGATTGTAATGGCAGGAATAAAAAAAGTTATACAAAATGTGTATTATAGTAATTCAAGTAGCTCTTCATTAATAAGTTACACCTCCATTTATGATTACTGATCCTTTTATGTCTGAAGAACAGACACATGAGCACCAAAGAGAAGACAGAAAGTTTGTAAATGTTTATTACCCACTCGGCTTTTCTTGTTCTAAGTTTCAGAGTGTATCACATCTAAACCACTCCTTCATGTTTTTTTTGTTTACTTTAATCTTTGGCTGTAGATGATAGTTTCTATGTTTATAATGGTCGTTGCGATTTTTGCATCTCAGAAATGAAAAGAAAATAACGCTTAAATATATTTTTGTCCAATAAATTAGTATTATGCTTATCTGAAAATGTAAAGCTCCGCTTTTTGTTTTTCACACTTTGAACAGCTGATTGGTGTCTCCCTTTCTTCTTTTGTTGTATTTGATCTACTTCTCCAGGTTTTGTGTGGCATACATTAGAGTGGTATTTGCAGAAAACTCAGCATATTTACACATAATAGATCAGAATCAGCTCATTTTGACTTTTTTCACATTTTCATTTGACTGAAAATCATTTCCTGGAGCAATATTCTCTCTATTCAAGATGTTAAGTATTTTCTTTCACTCCGTTTGAACAAATAAAGGCAAAGTTTAATTCCAGACTTGCAACCCAGCAATTGTAGGTGAAGGAGGGCGTAACATGTAAAGCAGGAGCAACAAATAGACAAAAGTAAACAGTTTATTTGCTAAAATTAATTAAAACAGGAGAAACTTGAGGGCATAAATGGCTCGGTCTCTGTATTCAACTTAAAACTACTGCATCTGCGGTGAACTCAGAAATCACAAACACAAAATATAAAGACCACACTAAAACCCTATAACGGGTTCTGACCTTAAAATGTAAAAGACGTCAATATAAACACTTTTAATCAAATTATCATAGGAGGATTCAAAGTAATCTATCTATATTTATTGATTGTTTTTAACTGTACCTGTTTTAATATAATTTTTTTGTGATTGTTGCCTGTGCAGCGCTTCGGTCAGGTCACATGCTGTGTTTAAATTGCGCTATATAAATAAAACGTTATGGTATGGTAATCCTAAATATAACTGCAACTTGCCTTTAGGGCTTAACCACTAACAAAGTCTTGCAGGTACTCAAATATTGTCACTAACGTTCTGTAGCTGGCAATATGATACAAACAGAGACTTCCACATTAAAAGGGAATCTTTTAAAACAACTACTTAGCCAATAAGATCACTGACGCCAGGCAGGCTCAAAACAAAGTGATCTGAGGATCTTAGAGCTCCACTTAGTCCCACACGGGTCTGGTTCTCTGAGCTTTTTGAAGACTCTTCTGGTGATCACTAGTTGGGATCAGCTGTGCAAGTTGCAGAGGGAGGGAGGAGGGGTAAAGCAGAGGCATTTTACAGCGCTGTCCATGGTGCTGAACAGGGTGAGCAGGAGGAGTGCTGTCCAGGCATTAGAGTAATTAAAAGAAAACAATCACAAACGTAGGTGAATTAAAGGCCTAGAAGGGGTGGGGGGCATTTTATACATTTTACTAAGACCCTCTAGGTGAAATCTTGAACATAGGATTATAAAGAATCTCACATGCGATATGCATTGACTCTCACAATGCCAGATTTTAATCCAACATTGGTAAAACTGACTGATTTGTCACCAGTTTTGTTTTAGCTAATGTAAATTGGTGGCCATCTTGAATTTACTCCAAAGCTGAATACGTTGTAGATGTCTATTCAATAAAGACTTTCCAAGACTTTTACAATCTGTCCAGTTGTTTGAGATCTATTGGCAGCATCATGAGAGGGTGTTGCACCCAAGAGCAGGTGAGAGATCCACGGGAGGTAAGCAGGTAAGCTCAAAGATAATGTAATAAGAAACTGGAGCACAGGAAACACTAAAATAACAGGAAATGACAAGAAAGCTAAAGGAACAGGTTAACAAACAAACAAAAGAGTCTGACACAAGAGAATAAAAACCGGGAGAGGGAGGTGATCTTGGACAAGGAACAGGTGAGATGACTACTGACTGAAGGCAGGTGTGCATCGTTAACAAGGGAGCTGACGGAAAAAAACAGAAACACAAGGGACACAAATCATGACACCCTTTTGGTAGAATTACCGCCAAATCGACCTTAAGGCTGCACAAAAGAGAAAAGAAGTTGCTTTTTTTCTTTTTATATAATAAATGTTTTATGGAATTTGAAATCGTGATCACACACACACGCGCACACACACACACACACACACCATAAATATGATTAATGGTATAGGAACATTTTAAGCTTGCATGCTGGGAGCAATCAGATGTTTCCCCCTGGTTTGGGTAACCGTTTTGAGGATCTGTGTTTCCCGTTTACAGCCAGGATAAATCGGTTTTGCCTGTTGTTTTAATTTCAGGTTTTGTTTCTAGTTAGTGATCTTTATGTCTCCGTCTGTTATTGCCTATATTTCAGCTCTTTGAAGACAATTTGCAGGCCCAGCTTGTTCGATCCAGCCAGTTAATTGAAAATCAGTTCACATTTTCGTTTGAGTGGCACTCTTAAAAGTTCATGCATAATAGCCTGCTGATTATATGGAGACACGAGTGGTGGTTGGATATGCAAAACTAAAACCCTTCCAACTAGAATGATATCAGCACTGCGTCGTACCAAACGAAGGACATGAAATCAAATGGAAATCAGTCAGAATATCAGGCCGTTTTAAAGCTAAATGTGCACTTCTTTGTGAAATGCCTGCACCAGTCTGTGCAGCAGATGGATTATAAAACTCTCTTCTGCTCTCAGTAAAGTCATCAAAAGGAAAAAATATTAATTTTGAGCTGTAATCTTAAAGGCTGCAATAAAGATTAATTTCAGTCTTCAAAAAAAGTTTAATAATTCTCATTCTCAGAGCTCAAAGTGACCTTTTATGTCACAATTTGTCAGGCTAACTATAAACAAAGAACAAGATTCAGATGGTTCTTGTGAAAAATCACATTATCTCTTAATTTAACGCTTAATTGAAAACTTTTTAATGTGTAAAATGCAATCATTTAATTTATCTCGTGATTATCTGCTTGAGTTTTCTCATTGCAGAGCAGAGTTCTGATCCAGTCAGATTCACTAGTTCTGGAAAAATGATTGAACTTCTTCAAAAGTCACAATAACCCCATAATCATGTATTAGATTTGTTAAGCTAATTCTGTGCAGCAGCTAATTTGTTTTGGAACCACAGGGGGTTCGGGATCTGTAATTATCTCATAATTTCCATTTAAACATGACGAGATGTAAAAAGAGTGTAGCAGCATTTTAAAAGGTCAGGAGGGTGAGAGGAAGACAAGCAGGCGTTCGCATCATGAGTCTCATTATACCAACGCCGGCCTAGGGACATTTAGTTCTCAATTCGGTGACATTAGAACGTTTCAAAAGTTTAAGTGAGGAATTCAATTAAAGTTGTTTTATTTTAGCAATTAAAAGGCGATGTGAGCAGAATTGGATGTAGTTTGACGGATCAGTTCAGATTCAGCCCCGACGCCAAAGAGGGACTTTCAGGCCTGAGAGTTTAAAATGTGAGCAGGCTGGAGGAGCATCAGCAACATTTACCATGATGGAAGAAGATGATCTGTCATTAGCGACTGGAATCTGTCCAGAGTCAGTTAACCATGTTTATGTTCTTTCTTGGTAAGTTTTTTAGATATTATTATTACATATCTAATAATATATATATAATATACATATAAAATTAGGAGTGGGACTCGATTTAAAAAATAATCTAATTAATCGGGCTTTGCAATTAATCTTGTTTAATCACATTTTAATCGTTCAAGACAAGTTGCCCCCAAGCCATTTTTTTATTAAAAATAATGTCAGTGAGGCACAGATGACTTACCCACACTTTAAAGCGGCTGTCTGGAGTATTTCTTTTATCTGATGGCACCATCTAGTGGCTGACAAGCATATCACACCAAGAGTCGTTTGATTCGGTTATATAACATGGCGACTGCACGTTTCTTGTTTATGAATGTGCTTATGTAGCTGACAAACAGAGCAAAATCACATTGTGTTACAATTATTATTCTCATGTCATGTTGTATTTTCATATATTTATATTTTAAAGACTTACTTGTCTGTGAAAAGTTCATCAACTCTGCATCAGCCGAGGTACTTCCTTAACTCTATAGCATGTAAGCGGTAGTCTAACGCTATTGGTTAATTCTGACCGGCACTCAGTTCATATTGCACAGAGCTCTACGGGGCAGGGAGCGGGCTTAGCAAAAAAAAAAAAAAGATGTATTTCTTACATTATATCACAGTACATGATATGACAATCACTTTTACGGATTTCTGAAAAATCATACATAATTCCTGAAAGGGGAAAACTCTGGACAGAGTATATTTCTGTAACCACAAGGTCTGTTTGATTACTTTGGTCTTAGTATAAAGGTAACCATTGTGGGATTTGTTGGGATGTGTAAATGTTAGTATATGTGGACAGTCGACAGTATACATGGACATGGAACATTGTAAGTGTTGTGTAATGAACTGAACACTAGGTGGCAGCAGAGCACTGCTAATATATATATATATATATATATATATATATATATATAGAGAGAGAGAGAGAGAGAGAGAGAGAGAGAGAGAGAGAGAGAGAGAGAGAGAGAGAGAGAGAGAGAGAGAGAGAGAGAGAGGTGTAGTGTAGAGTTCAGGGGAAGTTCTTTAGGAGGGTTACAAGATAAATGCTGTGTATGCTTGTCCCTCCTGCTGTAATAAAGTTCATATAGATAAAGTTACTGCCTGTTTTCTACCAACTACAAAACATAAACAGTAAAAAAGATTATTTTTTATTTCTTTTCTTCATGAAAAACAATTTGTCATGATTCTTTTAATTGTAGTTTTATTTGCGTTTGGAGCACGTAAACGTTCATATGGTGTTGTAGCCCAGGCTCTGCAGTTTTTTTAGAGGTGCAGCTTGATGATATTTATTGATATATAGGGCATAAATTCTGATGCTAAACTTGTTCGGCCTCCAATTGGGGTGCACTTGGCCTCAAGCGTTAATTAAAACTCTTACCCTGGATTTCTAGCATCTTCCCCACGACCTCAGTGTTGCGTTCTTTCCTACTTGGAACATTTGAGACATGCAGCACCTCCAAATTTGTTCTGTGCATCTGGTCTCACAACATCATAAATTCACAAGGGACTTGCAAGTTTACACGAGATTTTGCCAGTTCTCACGATAACAAGCAAGAAGAGAGAGATGGCAGCATGTATCCAAAAGATCTGTGGTTAATTTTTGGTTCCGTTTACCTCCTCCGGGTTTAAATGGTAAATGGTAAATGGCCTGTATTTGTATAGCGCCTTCTTAGGGTTCTACAACCCCCCAAGGCGCTTCACAACACAATCAGTCATCCACCCATTCACACGCTGGTGATGATGAGCTACATCGTTGCTACAGCTGCCCTGGGGCGCACTGACAGAGGCGAGGCTGCCGAACTCTGGCGCCACCAGTCCCTCCGACCACCACCAGCATGCAGGGCGGGTTAAGTGTCTTGCCCAAGGACACAACGACAGCGATAGACTGAGCGGGACGCAAACCTGCAACCTTCCGGTTGCAAGGCGGCCACTTAACTCCTCTGCCACAGTGCTGGTGTGTTGTTTTTTTATAGTTAAGCAATGGGAAATCTGCATATGTTTTATTTTTTTAGATCCAGGATGTTTTATACTGCTCCCATGTATGATTTCCTGTCTGGTCTGATCTGTACAGCGTTCTGGAAACGTTGCACAGTAAAACATAGATCTGGTGAGTAAAATTAGTGAAGCTCTTAGTTAGAATAAAGTCTAAATCTAAGTATATTAAATAAATTTAGAATACAAATAAAGTTTTACCTTAATGTTTAGAATAAAATCCAAACATCTACATTCAAAGCTAAAAATTGTGTCACATACTAATATTTACAGGCAGACCTAAGTATTGAAAATCACAATTAGCCTTTCGCCGGCCCCGCCCCCAGAATGGCTATTGTCCAATCACACATCATAGCAACCGTTACTATCCGACAACTCCAAACAAAATGATGAAGCTAAGCCTAATTTACTACTAAGCATTAGCCTCGATAGTAGTCGTGTCTCCTTTGTTTCCCTTCAGAACCTCCTCATCGAGCTCAACCAGCAGCATGAGTGCTAACCCCGCCCGCGGCTGGGCGGAGGTCCGCCTCCCAGACTATCCAAGACCCTTTATAAGACACACTGTGCCAGCAAATCAGCGTAATATTACCTCAACCGTGTGTCTTATAAATGCACATTAAGCCTTGGCGCAACAGCGGGTGGTGTCATGATCACATGATGAATTAATGCCGAGCTCCGGCCGGGAACTAAAAATGAAAGTAAACACGGGCATAAAAAGTTACATTTTATAAACAGACTCAGCTGAGATGATAAACTGAAGCGATGCAGAGCGCTGGGAGCTTTTCTCCGCTAGAGCTGCCTGCAGCTCAGATCATCTGACAGCTCACAGGGACACCGCATCGCCGCCACCACTCCTCGGATCCACGCGTCCCCGGACGCCGGACCTTCTCCCAAACTTCCAACTCCTTGTTCCCTGCTACGCTTCACTCAGCGGAGCCGACACTAATATATCCCTCCACTGCATCCTGTAACCCTTTTTGCCTTGATCTGGATGATATTGAGGAGAAATTGCTCCAAAAAATGTCGCTGACACGCATCTGTCTACTTCTTTCCATCGCGGAAATCTGCAGAGCTGCAGTATTTGATCCACTTATTGTCAGAGTTGGCAACAGTAACTAAGGGGGGTGGGGCTCGGTGAGAGGTCAATTAAATATATGAAGGTAGATGTTTGAAACAAAAAATTTTAATTTTTGATTTTTATTCAAATTCAGAGTACTTTAAAATGGTAGTCGCTCCATCAAAAAAAACCGCTGAACTCTCACATTAAAATTGTAAATATTGATGTTTTTATATTTGCATAAATGTAGCTGAGTTTTTTCCTGTCTTAGTTTCTTCCTGTGTCTTCCACCTGTGTGACTAGAAAACTTTATTTTTAGGAAGAGAGAGTGGAGTCGGTTGACCTGGACACAACAACCCATCTGCACTTTTCACAGTGTGGCACAAACATCAGAAAATTACAGTTTTTGGAACATGTGTCTGGTCCTGCACCGCTCCTGGGAACGAAGCTGCAGAGGATGAGTTAAATCAAAGTACATGAAAGCTCACATCAAAGAGGGGTATGAAATGCCTGTGTGTGTGTGTGCGTGTGTGTGTGTGTGTGTGTGCGTGTGTGTCTAGAAGGAAATACATCTAGTCTGGAAGCTCCTTCTAGTTGTAGCTTTAGAAGAAAACACCTCATGGGGTAGTTTATCACCAAATGGCACAGGGCAGCAAACTGCTGCTGCAGTGGGCTTTGTGAGTTTGAGCTTTCAGGCAAGTGGCATTAGTGGCCGAGTCCTGCTGAGTGATGTCACAGAGCTTGTTTTGCCTTTGACCTAAGAGGGCCTGCTGTGAAAACACTGATTGGACCGGGCCCGGAGCGTACTCCCCCTTAAGAGACTGCTCTGTCAGCAGTTTTCTCGATGTAATTTATTTTCACTTTACACATGGTTGGTGTGTTTTATTCTTTATTTTTTCATAGATCCCTTAATGTAAAGTAATGGATACTTGTTATGTTGTCCTTCTCTCGCATGATGCCAGTTGAAACTCTCATTATTGGAAACTTCATTCTAAAGCTGCTGGTATTGATTTCAGCCTTCAAAACCCACTTGGGTTGAATGCTACTTCTTATTGATTTTATGTAGGTTTAATACAGCACTTCTGTCTCTTTTGCATTAGCTAGAAATGATTATGTATGTTCTAAGTGCAGTCAGGCATGCGTCTTGTGCGTGTGTGCTGTTTATGGTCTGTTTCTGATATTTCTTTTGCATAAATGCGAGCAGGCAGATCTGATGGAGCCAGACAAGGCTGGCAACTAACCTATGTATCTTAGTGAAAGGGCAGCATGTGCATAATGCTGGCACGGCAGAGTATCAGGGTCTATAATCTCTTCTGGAGCAGTGTCATCATGGCGGGGTCAGAGTTCTCCCTCCTCGGCAAGCATCAGAAGGAGAGTGGAGCTGACAGTCTGGGCACTGTGGGGCTTTCTCAGTGGAGCTGCAGGCCAGCTAGGCACAAGGACAAAAGACACGTTCCAGAACACATTAGCATTTTTAGTTTGGCTCAGCAATTAGTTTGAGTCAGTAAATATTGCAGATTTGCCATACGCATGTGACTGGCTGTCAGGAAACTCTTCAGACGTCTTAAGGAAGCATTCATAAGTTTCTACCACACAGTCTTAGGAGGCTCTATTGTTAAGCCTCTCAGGGTTGTGTTGAGTAACCTGCTGCTACGTAGCTTATGCTAGCACTTAGCTCAGCACAATTCAAGCAGCGTTATGGAAATAGATTTGCAGCAACTGCAGATGTTACAACAATGTTGAGAAGTCAGCCTTGGTATTTGTGTTTTTTTCCCTCCTCCTCAGATTCGTACCCCAATAAACTGATGGTGCATATCACGAGGAAGAGGAGGGGATGTGGAGCGGGGCTGCCTTCAGCACACGCTGCTGCTCACACCCCCCCTTTTTGCAAGTCGACAATTTGAACCTTCGCTGAAGCTGCTTGTTTTTATTCTCACTCATCTCTCTTTCCTCCTTAAGAGCGCTTGCTTCTTAAAATATTCATCCCATTTTTTCCTTCTTCTCAACTTTTTGTCAAAAGAACAATTTCTGGTCTTTTTTTTCTCCCTCCTCTACATCTTTACATCTTTCTCCCCACTTTCTTGCATGGACTGTTTTGTTTGCCCCTCCAGACTTCAGCTTTCTGCCGTTCTTATCTGGGTCATTTTGCAAACGGAGTTTCTTTGCAGCTTTTCAAAATTTATTTTTCCCCCCTTTAAACAACAAAAAAAAAGGAAGCCATCTATTCTTAGTGCTGCACCGGTAACAGAGGATGTCCTCCTTTCATTATTCTAGGTGACATGAATATTGCAAACAAGAGGACTTACTATGTGGGGAGTGAATTAGTGCTGTTTTTCCACATGAGAAGTGTCTGTCAGGTTCCGTTACACACGTGCACCAGATTTCCTCATGCTCGCTTTCTCTCCTTTTGTTTTTGTTAACCTCCGCCGTACAAATTTAATGATGAAAGTTTTATTATATGTATTTTTTATTTCTCGTAGTTGGATGGAGGCACACATGAGAGAGGCATTTCCGCACTACCTTTGTGACATTCCCCCGGGGTTTTACCAAGAATCGAAGCATGGCTGAGAAGATTAACGCTTGCATGTTTTATATTATTCCTCTAAACCCTAGAAGGTGAAGGCAGAAGGTCACTATTGTATGCTGTATAATATAAAATGTGCTTGCCATTGTCTAGGATTAGGGCCTGTCCTGTGGAATAATAATGCCTCTTATAGCCTGCTTATTGTCTTTAGTTCAGACATCATGGCGGTGGGTTATTGTTTAATAAAATATGCTTGTTAGTCAGACTTTTTTCCATTAAATTCATCATTTTTGAACGCTAAAAATTTAATGACGTTTCAATCAAGGGAATTGGAAACTGATTGGGAAAGTGTGTTATCATGGCGGCTTACGATAACTCAAACCCTCTGCAGATACGCGGGATTACCTTAATGAAAGGTCAAACTTTAATTCGGAGATTAATTTCACTCTATTTCAGTGTTTTACTGGAACTCAACTCAAGTCTGTTATCCAGAAGCTCACTACAGCACCTGCTGTTCGATTGATTGAACTTATCTGCAGTGCTTTTTTTAAAAACTCCCAACACCTCCTCCTTTATTGCCTAATTGCTTTGCTTCACCTGATAGGTTTTGTGTACCGTCAATATTTCAGTCAGAGATTAATTTCACCTCCAAATCTGGGCACTGGAAAGCTCTCAGCAGTCAGATAACGTTTATAAAGTCGTGCTCGACCCTGAGTGTGGAGGATGAAAAGAAGCTGAAAGGCGGGGTTAGTTTATGTGTTTCAGGATGGGGGGGGCTGCAGCTCATCAAGCAGAGGATCTCCATCTGTGCAAATGTGACTCAGTAAGAGTTTAAGCTTTAAAATGAAAACATTATTTCACATCTTTTAAATTGACTTCAGCAATTAATATTTTACTTGTTGTGAAGTGCACATTGAACAGCTTCAGTTTGGAGAAACAGAGATATGATCAAACAGTTGTGGCCAGTTACAAAGTGTCCTACAACAGTTAAAATCTCATAGCGGTTAACGCAAATGTTATTTTTTTTAGCTTTTATGTTGCCATAAATCTTACATTTCATGGTTATTCTGGCAGATTTATTATAAAGTTCTTTCCAGAAGTGCTACAGCCTCAAATCAGAAACAAGTAAGCACAGACATCCATCCATCCATTCTCTTCCACTTATCTGGGTCAGGTCGCGGGGGCAGCGCCTCAGAATTCCCTCTCCCCAGCCGCTTGGGCCAGGTCCTCTGGGGGAATCCCAAGGCGTTTCCTGGCAAGCCAAGAGGCATAGACTCTCCAGCGTGTCCTGGGTCTTCCTTTAGGTCTCATCTCGGTTGGATGTGCCTGGAAAACCTCACCAGGGAGGCGTCCTGGAGGCATCCTAACCAGATATCTGAGCCACCTCAACTGGCTTCTCTTGATGTGGAGGAGCAGCGGATCTACTCCGAGCCCCTCTTGGATGACCGATCTTCTCACCCTATCTCTAAGGGAGAGCCCAGACACCCTGTGGAGAAAACTCATTTTGGCCGCTTGTATCCGCGATCTCATTCTTTCGGTCACTACCCAAAGCTCGTGACCATAGGTGAGGGTAGGAACGTAGATCGACCGGTAAATTGAGAGCTTTACCTTCTGGCTCAGCTCTCTCTTCACCACAACAGACTGGTACCCCGCCCGCATCACTGCAGACGCAGCACCAATCCGCCCATCGACCTCCCGATCCCTCACTTGTGAACAAGACCCCGTGATACCTAAACTCCTCCACTTGGGGCAGGACCTCATCCCTGACCTGGAGAAGGCATTCTACCCTTTTCCGATTCAAGCACAGACATCTGTGTAGATAACCACATAATATGAAAATTTTCACCTGTCCATTCAGAATTAATTTGCTTCTCTGAACTGAGGCTGATCAAAGAACTATCTGCAACAGGTTACACTTTTTCTTCTTATAGAAAGAAATATCCAAAGGTCTGAACCCACCAGGAGATTCAACCATGATTTCTAGCTTTGAAATGCCCTTTAAGGACTTCCACTAAATCCCTCTGATCTCTGATTGGACGATTTGAATTTGTGACAGAATTGTTGCCGTCCAGTCACTTTGCAGTAAGAATTAGGTCAGAATTCCCAGTCCCAGAAGTTTTCTGCTTTGCAACAACAAACAGAACAATCTTTTATTTTTATTTTTTAATCTAAACCATTTCTACACATGCACAGGTGTGTCTCACCTGACTTGACGGACAACCTCAAACTCTGGAATCTTTTGCAAACATTAATCAACTATCTCAACATCTTACTGACACAAATTTGAGCCGGTAATCCTCATCTCGTGGTTTGACAGATTGACCAGCTCTGTAACATTAACTCATTACTGCTGGACCAGATGCGTGCCCCCCACCCCCACACTCCTTTACCACTAAACAGTGCCTGCTCCACCTCTTTTTCATACCTATAAGCCTAATATTGACTTTTCTCATTTTCACAGAACATACGGACAACATCACGTTAATCCTTTGCTAAGACTACGCGGTCAATCATATTAAATCCTAATACTTCCAAGGTGACCTCAGGCATGGATTTCACCGGGCATCTGGTCCCTTTTTAAGCCGTGATTCAGCGATGTGCAGGGAGGGGGAGACTTTTATCTTTTCATTACATTTACATCAGTGTAATTCACGAATGCAGCACAGGCTATTATTGTTTCCATCTCCTCATAAAGCAGACGCGTTGGGCTCAGATCCCCACTTTCTGCCCTTCACACGTCTTTTGTTTTGTTGCTCCTCCTAAATGAACGAGGCGCCGACCAAATTAAGCCAAGAATTACATGGCATGTGGAAAACAAAAACAATTACATGAAGCCAATAAAGGAACCTACCCTTCCAGCCACTATTAGCTTCAATTAGTTTGCTTTGAAATTTAGATTTTCCTCACTGAGGGCTGCGATTGTCTACCTGCAGCAGAATAATTGGGATTTAAAAGACACCCTTTATGACAAAGGAGTGCGTATTCAAACAGCCAAACAAATTACGCCCTGCTTGTTGACTCAAAGCCCCAGAATGTTGCATTCAACGCAACAAAAACAGCGATGCTGCACAGCTGAGGAGTATTGACCAGGGAGTCCCATATATATCATCTAGTGTCATTATTGACAGTGTTGACCCAAGAGAATTGTGCGGGTTTGTGGGCTGGAAGAGTGCGTCTTTATCCCGCTGTGGTTGATAGAGGTGTTGTTTTTTCTCTACACAACAGCTGACGGTGCCTCTGTTGTTTGTGACTGGAATGATACGATGTTGCAGAACGCTCGGTGCTGCTGCTGCTGCTGTAGATATTGATTTCCGGACATGATTTATGTTCAGTCTGCCTTATGTAATCTTTAGGAGCCACTTGAATGTTCAGCCTTTCAGTTAGGTAAATTAGTTCCTCCACCTGATTGTAGGGAAGAGACGTAAACACAAGATTTAGGTGAGATTGGTTTTCCAAGCATCTTCTAGCAAAGGGTTTACTCTTAACTTCCTGTTTTAAAACTTTATTGTTTATAGCATGTAAGACAGTGGTGTCCAACGTGTTTTCCTAGTCGACCACACCTGATTCAGTGGTTGAAACACCTGCAAAAGCCTGTTAATCACCCACTGGTTAAAATCAGGTGTGTTCAAGAAGATAAACCTCAAAAATGGGCAGGTTGGTGGTCCTGGAGGAACAAGGTTGCACACTACTGTTTTAGATGAGTACAGGTCAGGAAACGATTGCTGAGGGTTAGCTTATTGGTGTAAGGCAGTGGTACTCACTCCTGGTCCTGGAGGTATCCAGCATGTTTTAGTTTTAACTCTGCTTCAACACACCTGATTTCAATCAGCAGGCGATTAACAGGCTTCTGAAGAGCCTGATGAGCTGCTGCACAGGTGATTCAACCACTGAATCAGGTGTGTTAGAGTAGAGAAACAAGGAAAACATGCTGGATACCGGCTCTCCAGGACCAGGAGTGAGTACCACTGGTGTAAGGCAACCTCCTTTCCTTTCGCAACGATAAAAGATTTAAATACTCAGAAAAAGTATCCAGACGACTCATATTTAACATAAAATCATGCCAGGAATGATGACACAAATACAAGTGGCCACTTTCTAAAAATCAAGTTTACTCATATGTTTAATACATGTGCAGTTCTAGTAGGAATGAATGTCTTGTAAGTCATACTCTGGGGAAAAAAAAGCTCCGGTGCACCTGTTTGAGGATGTAGAATTGAACCAGAGGAGGAAGTAGCTTCAGACAGGATTTGGAGTCTTATTTCCTGATATTTGGACATCTCACCTCTGATTGGCTAACAGCAGCACAACTCTACCACTGACTTAGTTTACTTTGAAATGTTGATGTTTTATCTCTACAAATAACACAAGCCTGGAGGAGTTCTGCTGTGTGGTGGAGTTGCTAATGCTAACGGTTAGCTTCTACTAGCCCAGACGTTCTCTGCTGTTTCCTGGACGCTAAACCAACAACAGCCTTCCCTGTCGTGAGTCAAGATGGGTGAGTCCATGAATGTTAAGTGACAGTGTGACGTAGATCTGTCAGGATTTTCTAATCCTAGAGTTTCACCATCTATTTTCTATCAGAAGCTAATGCAGGAGATAGGTGGAGGAGACTATTTTCATGTTCAGCCTGCATGTTTAATTTAGAGTGACCGATAATTTTCAAACGTAACAAGTAAAAATTGTTTCTCAGTGAACTCCATTAGAACCACACGACAGAACATTGAGAAAAGTCTTCAACACTCCCTCATATTCTTCCTTTATTGAATTTCTGATGATAGTATCTTCACTGAGGTCATTGTCGTTATTTCTTTAATAAAATTTCAATAAATGAAACACTTGGCATATTTTGTGGCTGGCAGCACTGCAGAGTTGTCACTCTGCAACATCTTTAACAACACGCAGAGCAGATATGGAAAACGCAAAATCAATAGTGAGTTGAACTGAATCAAAACGCTGTCCCACTTATAGATCAATTGATGGTTTGTTAAAGGCCATCACAGATAGCTTCTAGCGTGTGACAATTCCCGGCCCAACTTTCACCGCTCGGCCTAATCAATCAGATTCCGGTGGATGGAAACAATGACCACCGAGATGAGGGCATTTGTGTGCTCCAACGATCCACATTAGAGTAACCGAGGTGAGAGCCTCAAAGATGCATTACTCCGCAGTATTGATGCTCAGCTGACAACAAGGCCAGAGGCCAAGATTTCACAGCCTTACTGTCAGACTAGTCTGCCTCTGGTGTATCGATTTGTTCTCAGGTGCTGCCAGACGTTAAATGTGAATTTCCACCGATGACACCTGAGATCCTCAAATCAAGGCCTGCACTTAGAAGTTTATCTCACTGCTTTACCACTAGTAAAATAACTACTTTAGTTACTCTAAAGAATAGTTCCATTTATTCCAGTGCCATTATGCCATTTCGTATCGTGTTATTGCCCACCACTGTACCAGTTCAAGATGGCGGACAACAGAGCCGGCCCTAGGCATACTCAAGTGAAGCGACTGTTTGGGGCCCCCACACCACCATGGCCCCCCCAAGAGCACCAAGATAGCATGAGAAGTTTTTTAAAATAACTTTTAATAATATAAATTAATTATATTGAACACATAGAAACAATGTATATATTATTTTGTTTAACGTAATTTGTGTCATATTGGTTATATTTTGTAGTGATTGCTCATTTTACACACATCTTTTCCAAATTTTAAGAACAAAAAATAGTATAATTACCTTGTTTACTGTAAATTCAGTGTTTTGTCTGCTGATGTTACTTTCAAATATCTGAATTAATCCACCACAATTAAATCACACTCATAGAAACACCTGCTTAGGGCCCCACAAAGGCTTGGGCCGGCCCTGGCTGACAGCCATTCGAATTTAGCCAAAACAAAAATGGCGATAAGTCAGTATTTTTGGATTTTGAGCTAAAATTTCATGTCTTAGTAGCTAAAAGGTCATTGACAACACCTGCTTCTGACAGATCATGGAAGATTTTACAAAATTAAATGAGATCACACACGTACGTGCTCCAGGAAAACATTGTCGGACATCGTAGCAAACTGCCTCGGCCATCAGACCGTAGAGAACAAACATCAGGTTTCATTCAGAAACCCATCAGATGTCTGATTAAAGGGCATCAGAAGAAGACTTGGAAAAAAGCCGTCAGACCAAACAATCTCAGAGAGAAGCATCCTGATGGTGGCGCTGTTGTCAGTAGTTTATTTTTAACTTTAACATATCCCAAAGGTTTGTGGACAAGTAGTTCACACCGCTAGAGTCTGCTCATGGCCTAAATTGTCATGTTTTGTGGTAGAGACCAACCCATGACATGCAGAATCGTGCACAGGACCACAGGTAAGGGATAAATAAACAAAGTTTATTAGAAAATGCTCAACTAAGGGTGCCCTGACAAACGCCAGTGAGAGGGCCTGCAGCATCTGGAAAAACAGTCTTTTAATATCAAGTCTCAGCCGTGAGTCGAATAGAGAGCGAAACAAAGGGTCTTACTGCAGATGGGGAGGTTGGGGACAAGAGGGAGGGATACCAGGCCTGAGGTTGATCTAGGAAGTCAGGGTAAGCTTAGGGAATCCATGTGGTCCAGGTGGGTGAGCAGAGGGAGAGCGGGTCGGTCAGAGGGGTGAGAGGAGACGCGGCCTGAGGTGATGTCGGTGGAGTTATGGAGAGCAAGGTACCTGAAGTGATGCAGAACAAGGAGTCAAAAATCAAAAAAATCCAAAGTCAAAACCCGATTAGAGATACTAGACTACTAGAGACGAGTTAGTGGCTCGAGCTAATCATCCGGCGAGTTGAAGGCGTCTCACTCTCCCCTTTATACACAGCCAGGTTGATGGTAGATCTGTTACAGCTCTCCGGCTCCGCCCACCTGCAAATTAACTCAGAAGCGGTTACAGGAGAAGAGCTCACCTCAGACCGTGACATAAAGACGTCATCGGCGTGCGACAGTGACAGATAAGATTCAGGCGTCTGAGAGCGTTTGGTCTGATGGAGTTTTTCCTCAGACCTTTCTTTCTGATGCTTCTAAATCAGAAGTCTGGTGGGTTTCTTAATTAAACCTGACGTTTTCCTGAGACCTGAGGATGTACACATCACGTTCTTCTCAGCCATACGTCCATCTTTAAACTTATACTAATAATTTTTGAAAATGTAACTAAACACCTGCAAGAATCTGTAGCAAAACTAAGTTAATTTGAAAGATTCTTGTAAAGACCTTTTAATAATGCGTGCACATGCAGAGAATAATCGATTTATCTATAGAAGTAAGTGTATGACTGACTGATTTCATCTTATCTGCCTAAACAGCTGATGTTGCTCTCACATGATGCATTTATGATCATCAGTATTCACCGACCAACCTGGATGGTGGTTTATAGATTAATGTCTAGTCGAGGTTCCTAATTCCTTCCAGTCAGAAAAACTGCAAACTTTTCACTGGCAGCATGGAAAGGATTACAGCCTAGTCTGGTATTCATAATCCAAGTTTTTGATTAAAATTACCGTCACATGCATGTGTCACACCAATAATGCCCTGTGGTTGTGACAAAGTCAGTTTTGGAATAACAGCGCTGGCAGGAAAGCCACCACCTCTGTTATTGGACCGCCGCTGCTCTCTGCTCATTCTGAAACATTGAAGATTGATGTGTTCATTTAACATTAGCCTCCAGCACCACAAAGAGGATAAGCACCTGGGCTCTAAAAATACCTTCTTTTCAGATCATCCAAGAAGGAGAAAATCAGATGAGTGAAATTACAGCCCAAATGGAAAACCGTTCTTATTACGCTGTCCTCCCTGCCAGCGATCTGCTGTGTTCACAGCTACGCCTCACTTGCTACCGAGATATTGATATTCATATGGAAATGCTACCCTTTATTAACATAATAACATAAACAAATTGAGGATTTGATTTAAGTCCAAGGAAAAGAGTTAGTGGGGCACTTTTGGCAAGCTTACCAGTCAACAGCTGTGCATCTCAGATCAGCGTGATGCATGCTTATTCTGCCTCGCTCCAGAAGCCTTTGCAGCTGCAGCTGGATGACGTGTGTGATTTTTGGAGGGTTTAGTTTAGCTCCATCCTGTAAAAGTAGAAAAAGTGCCTCCTGGGAATTAAAAATACAATAGTCTGAGCCGTCTGCCTTTTTTTAGGACCTGTAAAAAAAATAAAAAGATTTGCATTTAAGCGGATTATTTTCACTAAAACCAATTTCTATCTGAATTTGTGTTTGTACCAATGTTTGTGCAGCTGTTCAAGGCAGAGTGCATGACTTAGCCTGACCAGAATTCAACAAGCATGTGCAAGTGGCTCAGTAATCCTCAGCTGCACTGGTCGCGAGTGTCACACGTCTGAAGCAGATCTTGCCTAGTACGGGTAAAACACCTCTGCAACAACAGAAGGACTAACTAGTCCAGTGTCGTGCTTTTATCTTTTTATGGAGATATTATTCAGCAGCTGTGTCGCCTCTCATCACTCAGTGCTTCTGTCCATGTAAGTGAGATGGAAAGAACAGGCATGTGGTCAGTCAGTCATGTCTAAGAAGACCTTGGAGGACCAGGGAGCTTTGCCGCCGGGACTTGACAGCACAAAGCTGATAGATTGGTTCGCTCAGCAGACAAGTATGGGCACAAAAAAGCAGGACACCATGACCATATCTGGAATACTAAATCACTCTGGAATAAGATCAGAGTGGTTTCTCTTGTGGGTGGGGGATGGATGGCCACAGATGGGTCCATTTTATACCTAAAACAACTTTGATTGCATCAAAAATAACAAGAAGTGACAAAAACATTAAGGTAGATTCATGAAACTAAAATAAGATTTCAGTATGTAGACACGTGACTGGTACACGTTGGATTGTGTTATGAATCTTTAAGGACTTTAAATCACAAACAAATCCGTTTTTATTTGATAAGTTTATCAATGTCCATGAAATTTGCTCCGGTCTCTGCCAGAAACAGCCTTTTACCTCTTTTGCACTTGTGTCACACCTATCATATCTATCATGCCAATTATTTCTCCCAGGGACTGCTATACTGACCATTACAGCAAGAAAGGATGGCTTATGGAGGTCCACATTTTCTGATAAACTCGACTTTATCTGCAACTTTTTTTTTCTGACGGAACAGCAGGAGCCAGCCCTAAACAGCAGGAGAGCTCTGCCAGCTGCTGATAAAATGGCAGTGTTGAATTTCCTTTATTTCTCATCTTGATGTTTTTGTCAATTTTTGAGCCTCTAGTGCAGATGTCTCTGTCTGTTTTATGAAAAGTTAATTCAGAACTGGGGGGTGTGGTGGCTCAACAGGGGGAGTGGGAACCCTGTGTCTGATGCAAAAGGCCTGGTGTTCGGTCCAGACATGGAGCTTTGTATTACAACTCATCCACCTGCTAAAGCTTGATTAACTTTCTCTTTATCACACTTAAACTGCTGAATAACATCCTATATCATCTAAATTTATAAATGTATCATTGTTATTGTTATTCCTATTATTTGAAGGACTGACTCTGGTCATCTACCTAGTAGAGTATCATAAAGGTTGGTTTATGCTTGACGCATGTACATTCTGCGCGGATGGAACGCGCATCGGAACTTGCAGCGTTTATGGTTCCTTCCTACCTTCTGCGGCTTGTCTTGGGCATGCATCCAACACTACACCATAATAGAAGTAGAAATCACTGTTGTTTGACAATTTTTTACTGCTTCCTCATCTTTTCCGAGTGTAACAGCAATTTCTCTCCACAAATTATTAACAATATTTTGATCACGGTGATCTTTATGGGCCGAAACTTAGAGTTGTTTGTATTTACGAACCTCCGCCACTACGAGCTCTTGCCAGTCCGCCATGTATTTCCGCTCGGGACTGTCCGCGTGGTTGGAAATTTTCCAGGGTGCGTGGTGCAGAAAAATTTGGATGCACAAAGGCCACGCGGAGGGGCGTGGTTGCTAAAATGACACAATTTGGCCACGCGGACCTCGCGGACGTGTCAACCATGCTTGAGTTTTCTTCACACTTAAAGGAACACTTGGCAGTTTTGGCTTGCTTTTAGCACCTCCTAGTGTCCATTAGCGAAAGTGAAACTGTGCGTTCGTCTTTTTAACACCTTAATCTAACAGCTGAAATGTCTCCTCAGCCTTCATTAGTGTCTACAGGAGCGGTTCATCACTAAATCAAACAAATCAGCTGTGTTCATGATCTAAAACATGCAGGAAACATGCTGGAAGCAGACTGCAGCGGAAGTCCAGCAGGGAGCGGCCCGCCACTCTGAAGTTGCAAATGCGGTATTTGGGCCGCAAATGGCGGTGGGGGTCTAAGTGACATTTCATTAACCTCTGTCAATGCCTCTCGCCTCTGTCAGTGTGCCCCAGGGCAGCTTTAGCTACATTGTAGCTCATCCCCACCAGCGTGTGAATGGGTGGATGACTGATTGTGTTGTGAAGCGCCTTGGGGGGTTGTAGAAACCTAAGAAGGCGCTATACAAATACAGGCCATTTACCATTAACCCTGTAAAGGCTCATTTTAGCACATACTGACTCAAGAACATGATTTAAAACATTAAAAAGTTGCACAGTATGTCTTTAATCGAATGGAGTACATGGACACACATTTCAATTTTGGTTATTTTTTTTATTACATAACATGATGCATGTGACTTTTTAGTATCACCATGCTGAATCCATCTCTGCGGCAGCATAACGTTTGGTTTAGCACCATCAAAGAGGCAGCAACAGACGCTCTTCCATCTGCCCGATATGAAGGACGAATCACAAGAGTTCATTTGACTCAAATGCCCCCCGAGGTCTCAGAAGCCCCCGACGTTCCACCATTCATCCCGAAGCCATACCTCTGTCATTAGCTTCAGGGGTACTGCTTTCCCTTCAGACTCATCAGTCCTCGTGACGTCTAATGGATGAAGGCAAAGTGGAGGATCAGATTTTCTAATGAGGCTGATTTTAGCATGTTCGTCCTAATCCGAGCTATCCACACGCTCCATCCAACAGCTAAATGACCTGTGAGGAGTATTAATTGCAATCTGTTAGTTATACATCTTAATTAACACCCTCTCACCCTGCACCACAAGCAAAATAAAGCAGTTTTTTTGGGATAAGATCGATAGCTGAATGTTCCTTCTCTATACTGCTTGTTAGTGTGTTTTCCACTTAATTGTTAAATGCCTGAGTAAGACAGAAAAAAGAAATGAACCAGCAGGTTTACTCCGTCTTTAAAAATATTCACATATAAAGATAACAGAAGTACAACAAATAAGAGAAAATGATGATAAAACATTTGTTTTAATCTTTTAATTGTTTCCCAGTAAAGCATAACATTGTTTCACATCATAAAATGAAAAACAGCTTTTGTTATTTTGCCCAAAAAAATAATTTATTGTCAAGCAAACTTATTTCTCACAACACAGATTGTCTCAGATCTGGGTAATCAAAGGGGCAAAAACAAAGTCTTAAGTTATTCCTGACACGGACAAACAGGACGAGGCCTTAAAATCCAGCAGAATCACAAAAAGAGACGTCTCCACATGCAGCGGAGTGGACAGGTCAAGGCTCCTGTCAGGACAGAACGCGGCGACCGCTACTCGAGCTGACAATGTGAGGTTCTCTTGACATTTGTGATGGATTTTCATTGTTCCATGAATGTTAAATGACCCATTCTCACGGTGTGGCACAGAGTAGATGGATAATGCTCCCGCGGTCTGACATACATTTTGGAGTAAAAGTGGATAAAAGAGATTCACTCAAACACTTGGCAACAAATAGCTGGTGTTTTGTTGCCATTTGGATGCGTAGATGTGTGTTTATAAGCGATTTCAGCTTAAAGGTCCCTCACTGAGAAACAATTTTTTACGTATTATTTTTGAAAATTATCAGTCACTCTGAGTGTTTCATGCAGGCTGAACATGAAAATAGTCTCCTCCACCTATCTCCTGCATTAGCTTCTGATAGAAAATAGACGGTGAAATTCTAGGATTAGAAAATCCTGACAGATCTACATCACACTTAACATGTCACTTAACATTCAAGGACTCACCCATCTAGACTCACGACGGGGAAGGCTGTTGTTGGTTTAGCGTCCAGGAAACAGCAGAGAACATCTCGGCTAGTCGAAGCTAACCGTTAGCATTAGCAACACCACTACACATCTGAACTCCTTCTTGTGTTATTAGTGGAGATAAAACATCAACGTTGCAGAGCAAACAGAGTCAGTGGTAGAGTCGCGTTGCTGTTAGCCAATCAGAGGAGAGATGTCCAAATATCAGGAAATAAGACTTCAGATCCCACAGACATATATACGTAGACGCCTCGTGGACTGGTGCTGCATATAGCAGCTGCCGTAGTGGCCGGCCGCCATCTTAGTTGGGTCTCCATTCACCCCCAGTGCATTCATTTCTACTGAGAAAGATGCTTACCCAGCAAAAAAACACATTTTGTCAAACTTTTTCACAAAATCAGACACATGGTATGGTGTGATAATTAAAATATAAACATAATTAAACTAAATAAATTTAAATATAAAATCAAGTAGGCTAGAAAAGTCAATAGTAATCCCACGTGATCTGTTTTCAATAGTACACCGGTTGTTGCAACCGTAGGCTGCACAAAAACGGGCATAGTCGCCTACGCTGCATTGACTTTGGAGAATGAGGAGACCCATCCAATATGGCGCCGACCCTGTTACGCTCTCCAGCGACCAATGGGGCGTCTACGTATACATGTCTATGCCAAATCCTGAAGCTACTTTCTCCTTTGGCTGAATTCTGCGTGCTGAAACAGGCACATCCGAGAGTACGACTAACAACATTCCTACTAGAGCCCACTGCAAATGTATTAAAATAAGACTCTTTAAAGCACCTCCAGTGTAATATTAACTTATTATACAGTGTCACTTTAAGTTTTTCAAAATCATATTTATGTGAACCTCATTAAAATTAAAACTTTACTCCAGATAAAATCTACTGAGCTCTTAAAAACTGCACCTAAGGTGAAAACTGTTAGTGAAAAAGACAAATTGATTTTGGGTTGCTGAAATATTCTCCCAACGCTGAATGACAGTGAGTTAATGAAATGCTACAGATTAGATTGAGTAGGGATAATGTTTGTGGTGGATCTCATTAAAGATGCGACGTGTCTCCCACCCGAGGCTCTAACGGCAGGAACAAAAGCAGTCGCGTTTGCAAGGTACCTCTGTGATATTAATCAAAATATTTATAGGTCTGTCGCTCTGTGAAAAAATATGTTTTAACATTCTGAGAATAAACTTGTGACGGTTCCCACAGAGGTTCGTTAGAAAAACAGCTCTTGTAAATGTTATTTTATAGTTGTTATTTTTTATTTCCCCCATAATATTTAATAATAAAAGGTAAAAGCACCTCATAACGTCTTTAGTTTTGCAGAATCGCAGTAAAATCAACAACCAGTGTTTGACCGACTGATTTTCCAAAGAAAATCTGGGATGCTTTTGGGATAGAGCCCTACAAAATTAGTGTTTGGTTTTGTGTTTTTGTGTAAACTTACTTTCTCACCAACTGGATAAATTCCTGAACAGCCTCAGTTTGGAAAACTATAGTTTACATCCAACAGGAGTCATGAGCTTATCTCTAATAATCCAGCACACAGACTCTTTACCCTCCTGGCCTCTGGGAGGCGCTACAGGAGCATCCGGACCAGGATCACAAGCTTCTTCCCTACAGCTGCTTTCTGATATCTGACCACATCAAAACTCATGGACTGATTATAGGAGGATCTTTTGTGACATGAATGTTTATGTTTTTCGCATTGCATCATGGGACTTGGGTGGCAATAAATGGCATATTTTGCCTATAATTCGATTGTTTTGCATGCTTGGAGGAGGATTTAGCGAAGCAGATGGATCATTCTTGTGTGGTTGATCGTTCGGCCCGTGGGAGGCTTGATAAAACGTTTTATTGGAATTTCCTCCGTAAAGGGCCACGAAATACGAAAAAGATGATTGCGGGCGACCCGGCTGTCTGAAGAAAACCTGGATTACTGCAGCAACGGACAGTTTGTGCGGCTCATTTGTTCGTGGTAAGTCCTTGTGACTAAGTATTTGTTAATAAGAGAAGAAAATAAAAATATTCATCTTTGTGTAGTTTTAAATCCACAGTGTCATATCATTTTTGCGTTCTGATTCAAGTGTCTCAACCCGCGATTATTATAATAATAAATAAATGAATAAATAAATAAAAAATAAATAACAACATTGATTAAATGAAGACTTACCCGGCTTTGCAGTCGCTGTGAGGATTTATCCGTTTTCTTTGACAATCACAGGTGATGTGAATCACGCTGTGACTGCTCGCCGGCCGGTGCTGACCTGCTTTCAGCACAACCACGGGTTTCTGTTTTTGCAGATGAACTCGGCCAAACTTTCCTTGAAACAAAAATAATTGTAGACCTTCAGAAGAATTTTTCATGGGTGAAGAGTCCAGGGCTTTCTATTAAATCGGAAATGTTTCCCCAACAAAGTTGTGGAGAAAACACTGGCGAATCAGACCAACGTTTACCGTAATCCAAGTGCTCATAACTTTATTTTTGTCTTCGTTACAGATTTTAAGCTTCTCTCTAAACCTCCTCCTGTCTTTAAATTAAATATTTTGGGGATTTCGCCCGTAAACTTGCATGAACGCGTACGTCGCGTATCGATAGCAGGCCATACTGTTTGTGTTGTTGCCACACAAGCACTCGCGCATGCTCACGGCGATGAAAAAAATGTGTCAACAAAGATCCTCCTATACACACACACTCACAAATGACTCACAACTGTCCAAAAATGAACACACACACAGAGACTAAAAACAAGCAGTCGATGTTCCCTCGTTTAAACAGTAAAATCATGGGCCACACATATCTATGTTCTTGCTAGGCACTTCTGGATGGATGCAAACTGCATGTTGTTGCTTTGTACTGGTGACATGTGCAATGACTATAAAGTTTAATTCTATTCTAATTTTAAGATTTTTTCTTATTTCTAAACCGGTGGG
The DNA here is from genome assembly GCA_006937985.1 of Aphyosemion australe. Taxonomy (NCBI): domain Eukaryota; kingdom Metazoa; phylum Chordata; class Actinopteri; order Cyprinodontiformes; family Nothobranchiidae; genus Aphyosemion; species Aphyosemion australe. Next base: position 3,175,833 of record SSNS01000001.1, read on the forward strand.
TGTACAATAATTTAGCATGAACCTTTGAAACATTGGAAATTTCAACTTTTTTGAGACAGAAACTAAAATAACACATTCTGTGCATGGAGAGCTACCTTTATTAATAGTGCAAAGATTGCAGAAAATACCAACCACTTAATGTGGGTTTATGACTTCTTTATGCCTTGTATATCTGCAGTTCTGCTTCACAGTCCCAAAGATCAGAAGAACTGTTTTACACATGAAGCTTGCTTTCTGCAGCACTTACAATGGAGCATTTACTTGATTACTCACATTTATGCTGTGTCACAGGGTACAGTATGCATGGCAAACCCTCCAACACAGCTGATTTAGTCACTTACATCTCTGTCGCTTCAGACCTTTTGCTTAAATAATACATAAAGACAATGTTGTCAACCAGCATTTACCAGCCGCTCCGTGATAAGACTTTGCACAGAGTAGCAGAGAGTTAAAGGTCATATAGGAGCGTGTCTATGGAGCACAGCACTGCTCAGTAACAGATTTACATTAGTAAAATGCCAAACATTCAGCTTAGTGAGATTTCTTGATGTCGGGCCAGTTCTGGCAGAGTAATCATTTTCTGCAGCTTGAGAAGAATTTGTGTTTTTAATTTAAACGTCTCATTGATGAGTGAAATATTAAAGCAATCAGAGTTTATTGTTAAATATTTATAGTTTTTACATGTTAAAATAAATTGATTATGAACACCTGTTATTGTGTTAGATGCATGTTGGCAAAGAAATGCCACTTTCACCAGATTATCGGTCTCAGTGGTTCTGTTTGATGATGGTCACGGCAGCAGATTCTGCAGATCAGATGTCCTCATCACTATTTTGTGAGTCATGCTAGTTTTTGCCTCATGGAAAAATGTTCTTATTCCAAATGGCTCAGATTATTCTCAAAATCCCCTGAATAGACAGCAGTCGTGACTGCCGTATTTTGAGGAGAATGAGAGTAATTATGTTGTTTGAATTTATAGTCTTGCGAAAAATAAGCATCTGGTTTTTCTAAGAAGTGTCTTTGGTCAGCCTCTCTCCCTCTCTCTCTCTCTGGTTTTGGGGAGTGGTGTCATGTGCACGTGTGTGGGAGGATGCAAGAGCTCATGTCCTTGGCCTTTCAGTCAAAATCTCCATTTTTGTATCTGTGTGAGTTTGCAGATCTCAGATTTTAGACCTTCTTTTGCAGACTTTCATGTGCCAAGCTGTGCTCAGAGCCATAACTTTCTCAAGCAAGTTTAATGCATGCATGATGGAAGAAAACATGTTTTTGTGTTAAAATGCAGACTTGTGTCCCCTCAGCGGCTTGTGTCGCTCCTGCTTAGATCCCATATGAGCTCAATCTAAAGTGAGCAGCACTGGCCTATCCTCTAGCCTCGGTTCCTCTGTTTTATGGCTGGCTGAGTGGCGGTAATTGCCTCCCGCCCTGCCAGTTCAGGCTTTGACAAGCCGCTCAGAATGCAGATGCAAACCATAGTTCCCATTAGATTACACTAAGCAAGAAGGCGTGTCCCAAATGCCAGGTTAGACTGCTGTCCTGCAATATGAGCCTCGCTATACGCTGAGGTGTGAAAAAGCATTTATTGCATGCATCACAGTTAGTATTTTCTAAAGTAATATGATAAGATAAGAGATGTTTAGTAGCTTTGACAAAGGCCACTTATTGCCCCAGTCTTGGAGAGAGGGAGAATTATTGGAGAGAATAAGGAGAAACAAATGTTTTTTGCCCTGCAGATCTCTATTTCCTCTGCAGGAGTGAAACTTCTAAACCAAGGGCGGTATTGTGAGATTGGAGGAAACAAACACTACCATATAACAAATATACACAGTGGGCTTTTTTCATTTCTTTATAAGGTTCAAACTGCTAGAATATCTCAAACAGCCCTCAGGCAGTAAGTCATTTGATTTCCGAATAATATTGTATTCTCAATATATGATGGTGTGATCCTTCTTCTGTGCAATTCAGGCTCAGACATCTGTTTGTATGGATGAGTACATGAAGCGGAATACTTCACAGGCTCTTGGCTATTGAGGAAAATGCTTGCATGACTTCCAATCGCCCTAATGTTTTTATTGTCTGCGCTTCTGGCCGTGCGTAACAGACCCACAGCTTTAAACTGATAAACGCTTTTGCACTTTAAGGAAGGAGACTTGCACTCAAGTCACACTTAATGGTAAAAACGAAAACTTGAAATTTGACTTGAATTTGTGATCTAAAGACTTAAAAATGTGTAACTTCACTTGGATTTGCACCTCTAAGATTTCAGACTTGACTTGGACTTGTGTCTTGAAGACACAAAACTTGACTTAGACCTGAGAGTTGATTTGGATCATCCATCCATCCATTGTCTTCCGCTTATCCGGAGTCAGGTCGCGGGGGCAGCAGCCTAAGCAGGGAGGCCCAGACTTCCCTCTCCGCAGCCACTTGGGCCAGCTCCTCCGGGGGAATCCCAAGGTGTTCCCTGGCCAGCCGAGAGACATAATCTCTCCAGCGTGTCCTGGGTCTTCCTTTGGGTCTCCTCACGGTTGGACGTGCTCGGAAAACCTCACCAGGGAGGCTTCCAGGAGGCATCCTAACCAGATGCCCGAGCCACCTCAACTGGCTCCTCTCAATGTGGATTTGGACTTGCATTTCATTTTCTTGATAATTCACTTGGACTAGCACCCCCAAAGAATCAAGACCTGACTTGAACTTGCACCTAAAGGATTTCAGACCTGACTTGGACTCGATTCTCAAGAACTCGTACTTGACTTGGATTTGTGTCCCAAAGAGATTTAACTTGGAACTGCATCTCATTGTCTTGGGACATCACTTGAACTTGGACTCTAAAGACTCTAGATTTGACTCAAAGAATTAAGACTTGTCTTGCTCTTCATAGACTTGAGACTTGGCCTGGACCTATTTCTCAAACGCTTCACTTGGAAAAACATGTTTATGAGAAAACAGCTACAAGACAAACTCAAATTTTTCTCGTTTCTGTCACATCTGATGCAAAAGTATACATTTTGTTGAAGTTTGTGAATTCAGAGAAAGATGAACGTGGTTACAAGTTCAGGCATCCGTGCAAAAAGCAGCGAGCCAAGGCTGCAGTAGAATTGATGTGTGTGTGTGTGTGTGTGTGTGTGTGTGTGTGTGTGTGTGTGTGTGTGTGTGTGTGTGTGTGTGTGTGTGTGTGTGTGTGTGTGTGTGTGGTCTAAGGGGATGGCCCCCTTCATCCACCACCACCAGCAGCTCATCAAAGTAGCATATTAAAATGAGATGACTCAGACTGGTGATGACGCTGTGAGACTTGCTGTGCCAGAAGTGTAGCAAACTATAGCATGTTTGCCTCAATCTTGTCTCCCTCTTGCCCGCTTTCATTTCATGCTAAGTGGACTTAAACACTCATGCACTCTCAGAAATAACTAGATGTTCTGATTATGCGCGAGGCAGATCTGATGGTGCAGATTCTTGGGCGGTTGCTTCCATTAAATGAAGAAATGTGTTATCAGAATTCACTGTTTATAGCTTTATACCTGAGTGCCTCACCACATGATACGGAGATCTAGGAAGTTGTTGGCAATCAGCCTCTGATTTGTCAAGAAAGCAAACAGCCATATTTCTTTATGCACGGCTTAAAATCTACACTGAGAACAGAAAATAATCCAGAATTACGTAACAGCAGCTGCATAACAGATGTTGTGACCCACTTGTCTACTAATTTGAGTAACATTTATGGTTGGTATGGATTTACAGTAATTATTTGATATCAAATTGGATTTGCATGAGAGATTGCTGCCAGGTATGGGGGAATGGTCTGAGGTTATGTCCACAAATATATGAACAAAAATGTGTTTGTAAGTTTTTTCCCCCAAATGGATTCTCATCATAACCAGTCTGACGTACACCCACCGGCCACTTTATTAGGTACACCTTGCTAGTACCGGGTTGGACCCCTTTTGCCTTCAGAACTGCCTTAATCCTTCGTGGCATAGATTCAACAAGGCACTGGAAACATTCCTCAGAGATTTTGGTCCATGTTGACATGATAGCATCACGCAGTTGCTGCAGATTGGTCGCCTGCACATCCATGATGAATCTCACGTTCCACCACATCCCAAAGGTGCTCTATTGGATTGAGATCTGGTGACTGTGGAGGCCATTTGAGTACAGCGAACTCATCGTCATGTTCAAGAAACCAGTCTGAGATGATTCCAGCTTTATGACATGAAGCATTATCCTGCTGGAAGTAGCCATCAGAAGATGGGTACACTGGTCATAAAGGGATGGACATGGTCAGCAACAATTCTCAGGTAGGCTGTGGTGTTGCAACGATGATCAATCAGTACTAAGGGGCCCAAAGTGGGCCAAGAAAATGTCCCCCACACCATCACACCTCCACCAGCCTGAACCGTTGATTCAAGGCAGGATGGATCCATGCTTTCATGTTGATGATGCCAAATTCTGACGTACCATCCTAGAAATCGAGACTCACTAGACCAGGCAACCTTTTTCCAATCTTATTCTCCAGTTGTGGTGAGCCTGTGTGAATTGTAGCCTCAGTTTCCTGTTCTTAGCTGACAGGAGGGTCTTCTGCTGCTGTAGCCCATCTGCCTCAAGGTTCCACGTGTTGTGCGTTCAGAGATGCTCTTCTGCATAGCTTGGTTGTAACGAGTGCTTATTTGAGTTACTGTTGCCTTCCTATCAGCTCCAACCAGTCTGGCCATTCTCCTCTGACCTCTGGCATCAACAAAGCATTTTCACCCACAAAAATGCCGCTCACTGGATGTTTTCCCTTTTTGGACCATTCTCTGTAAACCCTAGAGATGGTTGTGCGTGACAATCCCAGAAGATCAGCAGCTTCTGACATACTCAGACCAGCCCGTCTGGCACCAACAACCATACCACGGTCAAAGTCACTTAAATCACCTTTCTTCCCCGTTCTGAAGCTCGGTTTGAACTGCAGCGGATCGTCTTGACCATGTCAACATGCCTAAATGCACTGAGTTGCCACCGTGTGATTGGCTGATTAGTCATTTACGTCAACGAGCAGATGGACAGGTGTACCTGATAAAGTGGCCGGTGAGTGTATGCTTATGTAATTAGAAAGAGGAGTGTCAGTAGTATTTTTCTTCCATGGTTGAATCACAGTTCTAATGAAATACCTACAAATGAGTTTCCAAAGTGTCATGAATCTGTTTTGGTGTATAGAGCACCGCGCCACCTCCTGCAAAAGACAACATGACTCACCCGTTGTTCCATAAAAACGTAAAGAGTTAACTTTGCTTTCCATTTTTTCCAACATGATTTTAAACTGCTGCCACCAACACTGGGAGTCTCTAAAAAGCCATCATGGAAATAAATCGTTAATAACCCTTAGGTCCCTAAGAGCGCTCCTTACTGCACACTCAAACCCTCAGTGATGGGCACTGCACAGCGGAGTGAGCAGAGCCGTTCCACACTGATAGCACTGAATATATGTGCCCTTGACATGACAAAGAGAGGTGGAGAGCTGAAAGTGGTCACATTGCATTAGCATCGAGCATGCATGAGCGGCTGACAGGGCAGTCTGACTGGAGCCCCAGTGGTGGTTAAGGCAGCACGCAGGAGGTTAGGGACGCGGGGTCTGCTGTGCTCCAGGCATTACACGGGACAGTCAGATAGGGTCAGTCAGCAAAACCAAGCAGCCACCCCTCAATAATTAAATCAGTCACAGTCGATATATTTTGGCATGAGTGCCGAGCTCTTTGATCACAGACGGAAGAAATTAAGGAGCATGATTGACAGACAGCGAGTGGATGCACACATTTGTTTGAGATATTTATTTTTATTGTATCAAGCCAAATAAAACTTTAGATTTTTTTAAGTGATAGCATGCACAGCAATCCGCCCTCTGGTTTTTACATGGAGGGTGGCTTTTCACCAGAGCGCTGGCCTTCTGTCAAACTAGATTAAAGGATGCTTACTCATTATTGACAGGAGCTGCTTGCCGTAATGACCCACAGTGAGAGAGACATTTGCAATGGCTACGTTGCACATATCCTAAAGCATGTCTCTTCAGGAGGAAGATTTGTTAGATTTGTGTGAATTATTTGATGTTTACGTCGCATTCCATTCAGGTTCTGACCAGCTTCCATCTAAAAACTGTCTGTCTAATGTGTTTCTAGTCCCCATTCCCCTTCCTCGGCCCAGCCTCAAGTCTGTTGACAGAAAGGTTAGATTTCACAAAGCCTCCTGAGAGCGAGCATCTCATGTGTTTGACTTGGAAATATGACAGAATTCACATTTAATTGAGGGCTTTTTGTGTCAGCTGAATAGATAAGTGGGTATGTCATAGATGGATGATGTATACAGGCTATTTTGTCCGTTTTATTCTTAAGAAAAGATACTATTAGACTCAGAGCACTGGGGATTCTGCTTTCTGTTTCTTACATTGTCTGCGGTTTTGTTGCTGCCATAATGCGCATGTTTACAGTGATCTGTTTGCACACCTGCTTCAGTTTGTGTTGTGCATTTTTGATTGTAGACTGCGCCAGAGGCCCAGAGCTGAGCAGCCACCCTTTACAAACAGCAGGGACTCCAATGAGATGCTAAAGAGGAAGCTTGTGTGCAGCACTGTGTGATTAACACTAGTCAGACTGCCAGAGGAGGAGGAAGCTATCTGCCTCGTGTAACACTGAGAGCTCACTTTTTAAAACAATTCAGTCCACTTCTCTCTATTAGGAGGCAAGTCAGACAAACGGCAAGTCGTTCTCATGCTAATGTTAAACTCCTATTTACATCAGAACTGGTGAGAAAACGCTGCGGTGGGAAATCTCTATTGGTCGTGGCACTTTGGCAGGAAAAACAGTTGCTAATCAAGACGGAAACCGAGCCGCACATGTCCTTGGGGCTGTATATTCTGTTTTCAGACATCCCCACTGCAAGCAATTATGTAGCTCAAACTGTTACTATGACTCTTACTCGCTTCAGTCCATATGATACCCCTGACCTTTCCACGGCAGCCATAATGGAAGCATTCCTCCTGACAGCATGGTAACATTTTGCATGATTTATTTGTATACTAATAATTTTCATTTCCTTTGACTCCAAGGTGTTTTTTAAATCCATCATATTTTTTTTCCCAAACCCTCTACAGTCCAGGTTTTATTGCCAGCTGAGGCTCAGAGGCAGGTATTGCTTTCCAGTCTGAGACTCTGGATGTGTATTTACATGTTGACATGTCACACTGGTGACTCTCACGGTGACTGGAAGAACAAAATATAATTATTTTGTCAATCTGCGTGTGGAGGTCTAGCCTTCAAATGGGGTCACAACCTTGCAAGATGCAATACAACCTTAACGTGTGTTTAATGGTTAAGATGAAAATAAAGTTTGACACTGAAATATGTATCATGTAACTGCTTTGTTTGTTTTTTGTTGTTGGTGTCACATTTATTTATGCCTGTCCAAAAGTCAAACTCAAAGCTATCAAGTTAAGTTAGCATTTCATTTTTATTTTCAAAGATTTTAAAATACTTTTGAGCACACTCATACAAATGTATAATGCTTCCAGTTTTATCCCTTTTCCTATTACAACAAAGGACTGTAAAAACACAAAAGAACTAAAGAAAAGTTTTTCTGCAGTATTGAAAATGCCACTGAGCTCAGTAGGTTGCATTAAAACACTTTTTTAAATTTTTATTTTATTTATTTAACCTTTATTTAACCAGATGAGAACTCATTCTCATTTACAACGACGATCTGGCCGAGGCAGCAGCAACAGACACATAGTTAGCTTTACACAAACAGATAAGATAAAAAAAAAACAGATAAGATAAAAAAAAAAAAAATGTTTAAATGCCGATAAGATTAAACAGCTAGAAATAAAAACAAGGGACTGTTCTCATATATAATATGTACAAGCCATCAAAACAGACTTAAAACAATCTTTAAGTACTCAGAAGCAGGCACATTGATCAGAAACTATTGAATGCAATGAATTATTGAAGGTAGATAATGGAACGTAGGTAGTGAACTTTAGTGATTTTCGCACTTCATTCCAGTCATTGGGAGCAGCAAACTGGAATGAGGAGCAGCCAAAGGAGGTTACTGGAACATAAATTGCGCTGGTTGTTGGAAGTGATGAGTAATGAGCGAAGATATGACGGTGTTCTACCGATGATGGTTTTGTATATAAATTGATACCAATGTAACAACCTGTGGGAATGGAGTGATGGCCAGTTAACGCGTGAGTACAGATCACAGTGATGAGTAGTGAAAGGGGCACCAGTGACCAAGCGGATTGCTGAGTGATAAATTACATCGAGTTTATGAAGAAGGTTTTTGGAAGCAGTCCTATAAATGATGTCACCGTAATCTAAGATGGGAAGGATTGTCATTTTGACCAAGGTTTGCTTTGCAGAATGAGTAAAGGATGACCTGTTGCGGTATAGAAACCCAATCCGTGACTTGACTTTAGAGAGTAATGAATTAATGTGAATGTCAAATGAAAGTGTGCTGTCACCCAGATACTTATAGGAACTGACAAGTTGTAGTTCTGTACCATCCAGGGAAACAATACTAGTGTGGCAAGTTGATTGCGGTAAGTTACGGTTGAAGATCATGAACTTTGTTTTACTTGTGTTTAAATGAAGGTGAAGGTTGGAGAAGGCATGTTGAAGACAAAGTTGTGCTGCAAGGAGGACAAAGCTGCATTCAAACAAGAACTGCATGCATATAAAATGGTGTCGTCCACATATAAATGTATATGAGAACTGTCAACAGCATGAACAATGTTATTGATATAGATTTTGAATAAGGTTGGGCCCAGTATTGACCCTTGAGGAACGCCCATAGTTAGAGGTAGAGGAGCAGATTGGTAACCCTCTGTTCTCACTGTTTGCATACGGCCTAAGATATAACTTCTAAACCATGCCACGGATGCCTGAGAAAGTCCTATATGTTTGAGCCTGCTGAGTTAGATGCAGTGGCACCTGGTGAATTTTTTTTTAGGTGGGGCGCATTTTTTTATTTTATTTTTTTTATGTTAGTTCTTGTGAATGGTTTTTATCTTGAGAGGCGCTATATAAACGGTCGTTTTTTTCTTCATTTTGCAGGTCAGTTTTTCAGATGCGCTAACCACATATCACCACTAGGGAACGCCAAATTACCATTCTTATGCGTCACACAACTTGAAATCTACGGACCGGTCCAGGAGCACTTAGCTACAAAGGTGTTCCAAAAACATGCTTCATATTCACCAATATATCAGACATGAAAATCCCTCACCTTTTGGCGAAATTCGCCGTTTTGAATCCAAAATGGGTGACCTACGTGATTCGTGCAGATCCGATGAGAAAATATTTGGGGGGGGTGATGATGATTATTATTCAGCAAGGCGGGTTTTTGCGGTTTGACAAGTTTCACTATTAACCACGGAATATACCAGAGGACTTTAACATGAACCAAACACCACAAACTGTAGAATAAATAAATAAGTCTGTCAGAACCGGTGACGCGCGACACGCACGAGCGCATCTCGTCTGGAGGTCACCTGTGTAGACCTCAGGTTAAGGGCTCTTCCCCACTCTTACGATCCTAGCCCGAACCAAGTGAGCCCGACTGCTCGGGTCGGATTTGGGTCGATTAATAATTGAGCGTGTGGAGTCGCACGCACGCGCGCGAGAGAGAGACTGGCGGGAGCACAATATGAGGAGATGAGGACGCGCCTCAAACCAAACAGTGCTCATTGTTATTCCGCCATGGTGGTAAAGAAGCGCTAAAATGTCTCTGTAATGATGTCGGCCGAACTTAAACTCCCGTCGGGTCATTTGGGTTTCAGTCTGGGGCTTTTGGGGACTCTACTGCGCTGCTCCGTGGTGCGCGCGGAGGGGGTGGGGTGGGTGACGGCGCGGAGGAGAGGAGAGGAGCGCTCAACAAGAGAACGGTCAAAGTGAAATAATATTGTTCTGATGTGTCCGCCTGTAGATGTTCTTACTAAACTTAATTGTTTCATGAACCAGGATGACTTCAAATGATGTTGAATTCAACTTAAAGAAAACTGGGAGAAAGCTTTAGTTTACCTTTTGAGTTAGATGTTTGTTTTATCTGCTCCTCAGAGACACCATGGACATGAGGAGAGAATAAAAGTCAAAATGTCCCCAAAGGACAGGTGGTGGGAGGGTTAGTTAGCTGGTTAGTCAAGGAGATCCATCAGCCAGGTATCATTAAATCCTTATTCAGCCCACAGCCTCCTGCTGGTGTTGTTGTTATTATTATTATCAGCAAAAACAAAACAAACATTTTATTGGAAGTTTAGGATTCTTTATGGTTTTAGTATCTTCAGCAGCAGCAGAGCTGGGTTCATTCTCCATCACATTTCTGAAACGAGACCATTGGGTTCTAACAAAACAACAAACCAGACCAAACCTGACAGTTCATGCTGATGTTGATCTGATTTCATTGATAACTGGTTTAGTTTTTAAAGCTTCACTTGTTTAAGTTGTTCATTTATAAACAATCATTTAGATATAATAAAACAACCTGTTAAAAATCACTAGAATGCAGGAAATGACATCTACTTCACTAAAATGTTTCTGTGGGGCCTCCAGACCTACCCCCCCATCACCCCAGATCCTCTCTGTCTGTCTCCTTCCTGAGAGCTGAGGACAAAGCTGGGACATGTGGTCAAACACGTCTCAGTCTTGTCCTCGTCTCAGGAGGAGCAGCAACTTGTTAGCAGAAGGTAAACAAAGGCTCTGCTACTCTGTGTTAAAATAAGAATCCCAACTTGATATAGAGTCAGGTGTGTCTGAGCAGGGACACGTAGAAAACATGCAGCCACTGTGGCCTTCAAGCACCAGGTCTGACCCCCTGTTAATGTATAGAGGTCGGTCTGATTTCTTCTAATGCTCAATGTGTAGCATGTAACTCTGGTAGATAATTTTATTCCATAAAGTTCACCAGGTTGATGCTTTTAAATCTAAAATGCCCCAATATACTTTCAATAGCAGAAGATTTAGATGAGGAGTGAGGTTTTTTTTATTTGCCCCGGGGGGGGGGGGTGCTCACCTTTTTCACCCTTGACCCGTTTTCATGTCTGTATATGCAAACCGCGAGAGGACACGTGACAGGAAGTACGTCGACGTTTCGGCCGTGTTAAAAGTATTAACTTTTGGATGGATGGATGGCATATTTGTGTTAAATCAAGATGCTGGTTCTGTTGGTTCTCTAAAAGCTTAGGTTTCTTTTCCTCGTGGCCCAAAGAGAGCTCTTAGAGATACAATAAATGTTTTTACTCTGAAAATATCTTCTGTGTGCAGAGCTGGTTGTAAACATGCATGTGGCCATTCGATTTCACACAAAAGTCCTGCATCCTGTTGGTCCCAGCAGGTTCATACAGACTGCTATTATAATCACCTGATCCCTCTGACGTTGCATGGGTAGAAGAAAATCTAGCAGAGAAAGGACCTGGTGCTACAGTCAATTACAGTTGAGTCAACCCTGAAAGGGGAAAATGGCATAAAGTATACATGACAGCATCCAAGCTCACTTTTACTTAAGCTTGCCAACAGGTATTCAAATGACTCAGACTAGGAGAAGCAAAATCTGATCTAATGTAACAACAATGAACTATTTCAGCAGTGGCATAACAGCTTATGGAACAACCTGGCATCAAGCCACTGGCACCATCTCTTCAGTCCAAAATAGAGATGGTGTCCATACTAGAGACTACTTAGTGACAAGGATATTTGGATTATGGAGCTGCTGTTTGTTCTTTTTTGGGGATGTGGTTTTATTTTTACTGGCTGTCAAAGATCTCTGCCATGGACTACTTCTTCATCACTCCATCAGGCTTCAATACTCAAGAGAACCTTTGCTGCAGTTTAACACACATGCACCTCTTTCAGACTCACTGATCCTCCATTTGGAAAATCGTTTGATCCACAAACTCAATGGAAGTTTTAAAGTCACAAAAACAAGAGGGGAAGGATGGCCGGGGTCTGCCTAAAGATTATTTTCACCTGACTGCAAAACATATTTCCCTAAGGGGACATTAATACAGTGATACATTAATACTGATATACTAGGATCAGGCTGATCTTAAGTGATTCTGCACAGCCATCTTTATAGTTAGGACCAAATATTTTAAATCCTTTTTAAGAGTTTGAAATACAACAAAATATCAATATTTAAGAGTTTTGAAAAAATAAAAGTCACCTTACTAAGTGTCAAATGGCAGTAAAAAGATGCTTCCAGAATTACGTAATATGACTCCTGCAGAATGTGGCCTGCGATGTTCCCTCAGTTACTAACCTACTTCCATAAGTTATGATCTTCGTTGCAGGTGCTTCTTCTATATTTATTGTCACTTCCTTTGAAGTCTAGAGAAAAATTCTGAAGCACCATTTATATTTCACTCATTTCAGCTGTGTCTGCTGGCTCCATCACCCTGAACCAAGTTGCTGTGTGTGTTTGAGGAAGAAACAGATTTTGTGAGATTAAAGGGCTACAAAAAAGGTGATTTCCGCTGTAGAACAAACAACGTTGCTCCGCCTTTTGCCCCCTAGTCTCCATAGCTAGATCCAGCACCAGTGGAAAACAATCTGGCAGGTGGAGTTAGAAAAGAGCATGTTGTTGTCAAACAGAAATCAGATTTTCTTCACTCTCCATTAGCCTTAGCCCCTTCACTCCCCCCCTGGAGATCACATTAAATAGCGTCTGCTTTCATCAGGATAACTCATGTCAACTCCATGAGTGGAGTGCAGATGCTGGGCAGCAGATGATGGTGGAAAGAAAGTGGAGGAAAAGGAGATACCTGAGTAGTGCTCATATCTACATTAGAGCTTGTTAGGCCTGTCACGGGATATAATTAACATATAAATCGGAGCAACTTCATAAACCAAGCACATGGTATAGCGGAGAGCAGGTTTATACCTCTGGGAGCTAGAGAAAGACTGTGTTCAAGGTGTGTAACTCCAGCTCTAACAAGGTACCATAGGACATCAAGCATGTGATCAGGAATTCTGCATGTTCCCTGAAGCGTCTCTGAGGAATGTGGTTGGGTTTCTTCGTCTGATAAAGGAGTCCACTGACTGACAGCAGAGTTGTCCAAAGTGGCGATCCATGACCTGGTATAGGAGCATCAGCCACAAGCGAATAGCCCTCTTATCTTCTGAAAATACCATTTAGAGAGCTCACAGTCTTCTATCTGTCTCCCTTTTCTGCTCGTTCAATGCATTTGTCCCTCCCCTTTCCTCTTGGCACTGCAAACAGGCACTTCTGCTCACTTGGTAATGAGAAGATGGCTCTCTTTGTCACAATGCTTCCTCATCTCCCTTTTGATGCTTTTGTGAACATCTGTTTCTATCTCTTTCAGCCCCTCAAAGGGCTGTTTATCTCATGTCACCTCTTTAACAGCAGGTGTTATCGCTGCTATGCCTCTAAGAGAATGAACTTGACTGCCCTTGGAACATATAGGCTTAACGTCCTGAAGACGTCTGAGCAGTCCTGCTTGCATTCCTTTTGTAATCTCAGTTACAGTATTTTGCAGTGCAGTGTGCGTGCTTCGTGGGTTTACGCTGGCGTACGCTACCTTCAGGCTTCTGTTCAGCAGCTGAATGTGAGCTCCATTTTTTCTGAAGGAAATCATCAAAAAGAATCAGCAAGAAAAGAAAAGAAAACAGCCGCCATGTAGCCAGGACCCAGACACTTTTGGACTGAGGCGTCTGCACAGGCGTCTGATTATAAAAGAACCGTGGACATTAATTGGCCGGCTGATGTTAGGTTGTCAGCAGTAGCTGATGGCTCATTATGCTGCTGGAGCAGAATAGAAAGAGGATAAGCGATGAGTGCACCCCCTCACGCTTTCCATTTTGGCCATCCTTAAACCATGCACACCCTGTAATTTCAGCATCAACACATCATTCAAAGTGTCTGGGGTATTAGATAAATAAAAGCTGTCATTCCCATGGATGCAAGCTCGGTGGGCTCTGTGCTCAAGAGATGGCTGTGATAGTGCATGTGTGTGTCTTTGTTTGTGAAGCAGGGATTCATGGGGACAGTTTGCTTGGCTAATGGGGTTGGCGTGCAGCACAGTGCTCTCCCAGGCGAGCTGCTAATTAGCAGAAGCAGATGAGAACATAGAGAGCGCGTGTCCAAGTTTCAAAGACATGCTGCTTAACCAACCAGGATCACGCCGTGTCCCCTCCACCCAATCAGTGGCCCTGAACTGATGACTCCGTTCCATGTTTAGTGCCCACCCAGCCAATCGATGGCATCTTAACCTTAAAGGAACTCCTCCGCCTCTTCAGCCAAGCTTCCATTTGCCATGGCAACGGCATGTGTCAAATGACTACTCGGCCCTGGGGGGAGCTCACAAAAACAGAATCCATTAAGTTAAGGGTCATTTAATGTTCTCATTGCTTTTTGCAGATGAGCAGTTGGAATTTGAGAATTGTCCTTGAGATAAAATTGAGAATTTCTGTGCAGTAATATTGGAGAGCAATAGCGTAAACCATAAAATATGTTATCAGTAAACCATGTAGTGCAATATACACGGCTCAAAAAATAACGGGAACACAAACGTAAGACATCCTAGATCTGAATGAATGAAATATTCTTGTTAACTACTTTGTTCTTTACATATTTGAATGTGCTGACAGCAAAATCGCACAAAAACTATCAATGGAAATCAAATTTATCAACCCATGGAGGTCTGGATTTGAAGTCACACTCAAAACTAAAGTGGAAAACACACTACAGGCTGATCCAACTTTGATTTAATGTCCTTAAAACAAGTCAGAATGAGGCTCAGTGATCTGTGTGCGGCCTCCACGTACCTGTATGACCTCTCTACGGGTCCTGATGAGGTGGTGGATGGTCTCCTGAGGGATCTCCTCCCAGACCTGAACTAAAGCATCCACCAACTCCTGGACAGTTTGGATTCAGGTCTGGGGAATGGGCGGGCCAGTCCATAGCATCAATGCCTTCATCTTGCAGGAACTGCTGACACACTCTAGCCGCATGAGGTCTAGCATTGTCTTGCATTAGGAGGAACCCAGGACCAACCGCACCAGCGTATGGTCTCACAAGGGCTCTGAGGATCTCATCTCGGTACCTAATGGCAGTCAGGCTACCTCTGGTGAGCACATGGAGGGCTGTGCGGTCCCCCAACAAAATGCCACCCCACACCATTACTGACTCACTGCTAAACCGGTCATGCTGGAGGATGTTGCAGGCAGCAGAATGTTCTCCATGGCGACTCTGTCACGTCTGTCACATGTGCGCAGTGTGAACCTGCTTTCATCTGTGAAGAGCACAGGGCGCCAGTGGCAAATTTGCCAATCTTGGCAATCTTGCCTCTGGCAAATGCCAAACATCCTGCACAATGCCCACCTGTGGAAGTTAGGCTCTTATTTTGCAGGGCTCTGGCAGTGCTCCTCCTGTTCCTCCTTGTACAAAGGCAGAGGTAGCAGTCCTGCTGCTGGGTCGTTGCCCTCCTACGGCCTCCTCCATATCTCCTGATGTACTGGCCTGTCTCCTGGTAGCACCTCCATGCTCTGGACACTACGCTGACAGACACAGCAAACCTTCTTGCCACAGATCGCGTTGATGTGCCATCCTGGATGAGCTGCACTACCTGAGCCACTTGTGTGGGTTGTAGACTCCGTCTCATGCTACCACTAGAGTGAAAGCACTGCCAGCATTCAAAAGTGACCAAAACATCAGCCAGAAAGCAGAGGAACTGAGAAGTGGTCTGTGGTCACCATCTGCAAAACCACTCCCTTATTGAGGATGTCTGATAATTGCCTATAATTTCCACCTGTTGTCTATTCCATTTGCACAACAGCAGATGAATCTGATTGTCAATCAGAACAGAAGTGTGATTGACTCAGAGTTACACTGTTGTTTAAGTGTTTCCTTTATTTTTTGAGCAGTGTATTATGAATTGTTGAGATTACAAGTTGTAAAATAGTGACTTCCCTCTGAATTGTGACCACATCTGCCTAAAGAAGTGCATGTATTTTTCTAATTTTTCTCCACTGAGATCGTGGGGTGCACCTCAGCATCTCTCTGACTGACACAAGAGCAAAAGGGTGGCATTTCTCTCATTTTTCTTGGGTAACCATGGCAATGAGTGCTGTCTCCATTAAAATAGACCAGAGCTTGTTGCAGATGCTGTCCTCGTGAGAGAAGAAAGGAGCGATGCTGTCGTTAAACACGCTGTGTGAATATTATTTGTTCCTTCTAAAAGCGTAAAGGTCTTTGTGAAAACAGACAATAGATTCTAAAACTGAAGTTATGGTTCTGCTGGAGGAGACGTTGTTCTTTCCCCCTTTAGAATTACAGCAGTGCTGTGACAGTGACCTCACTGACAGCTGTGGTATGGGTGAGGATCGCACGCAAGACCTCAAGTTTAACAGCTCATTTATCATTCATCTGAGGTTGGCCCAAGCCAGGCAGAAAATGTAGGCGAATGAGATTTCCTTGGCCTCTGGGCAGCCTATCTATGGGCATACAGAAACCTCAGACAGACCTGCAAACGTTAGCAAAACCATTTTTATCCTCTTTTCAGATACGAGCTGCTCATCATGACACCTTTTAATGGTGGAATTCACCTGAACGTTGAGCTGGCATCCCCCAGTCCTTTGTGTATTTTTAGGCTAGCACACTGCGGGTATTCAGAAGCAGGAATTTGGACATTATTAGAGGTTCCAATCCTTTTTTACAAAAGTGCTTTTCTTGACCTCAGAAGTGAAATATGTCCAATATTGCATCGATCCTCTCCCATGCTTTTGTACGATATGCTCCTCTGTCCCGGGATGAAATCCCATCATAGGACTCTTCCATGTGTCTGGCTCCTGTCTGTGTCACTTTCATACCCTCATCTTTCTTAGAATCTCTATATCGTTGAGATGACTCGGTGTGAAAATAACTTTTCCTCCAAACCAATTCTTATACAGTCATGGTGAAAATGTAGTTTTTCATTCTTTACTTTTTTCAATTCTTAGTTCTTGTTGTCTTTTTTTTTCTCCATTCTTTGTTTAACCAGGAAGGAGAGCAGAGTTGTTCTTGTTCCCTGGAGTCTTGGGAGGGTGGACATGTGGTGGGGGACATTCTAGGTTAACTCAAACTCCCACCAACTCAGATTTAGAGCTTTGGACACGTCTTATTCAGACAGTTCTGAATAAATAACAGCTTTTGTTTGTGCTTTGCATGTGTATTTTATATATGTGACTGAGTGACCACACACATGCTAAGATACATGGAAGACAGATGGAATTACAGAAATCATCATAAAAAATAATAATTTACTGAAAAACATGAACATTTGCTGAAATTATTAATATATGGGTGTTATCTAACAAATTCAATTTTTATGAGCAGTTTTTTTTTGTTTTGTAATGTATCGTCATATATTGGTTTCTGCATCCTCTCTATGTGTTATATGATTGGAGGGGACAGGCGGGACACGCTACAGTGAGCTAAGGTGAAGATGTCTTCTACTGGTGTAGAGAAATGTCTACATTAACACTGACCACAATGTTTATAGCAAAACAATTAATGTTGATGAAATCAGCGTTTTACTAGATTTTGTTGGTTGGGATTATAAAAAATATGATAGACGAGATGACCAAGCTAGTATAATTTAAGATATGTGAACATTTTTGTAAAGAAAATATAAATATAGTTCATAGTACTCATAGTACAATTTACAATTGGCATATCAGTGCTGCCCTGAGTGAACAAATAGCATCAGTGCTGCATTGATATGGCTACTTCTCGAGCAGCATCCACAGTACAAATCAAAAATCTTCCTTCAGTCACTTTCAAAATAAAAGTCTTAAACATAACCACCTACTCAATGCATCTTTAGATTGTAAACATATTTTATACTAATGTTATTTTCTGGAAATACTCAAAGCTATTTTTGACATTTTGACCTAATTCTTAACACACGCATGCATGCACATACACAAAAATAAAATTTTTCTAAATATTTCAACTTATTTAGCCTCTCTTGTATTTTTTTAATTTAAAGATCAACCTTTCTCATATTTTAATACATTTGCAGTGGTCTCTAGTAGGAATGATCTTGTTAGTCATTCTCTGGGGGAAAAAAGCTCCGGTGCCTGTTTCAGGAACTAGAAATGAGCCCGATCAGAGCTGAGCCTCAGACGACAGGATTTGGAGTCTAATTTCCTAATATTTGCACATCTTGTCTCTGATTGGCTAACAGCAACACGACTCTACCACTGACTCTGTTTGCTCTGCAACGTTGATGTTTTATCTCCACAAATAACACAAGCCTGGAGGAGTTCTGCTGTGTGGTGGTGTTGCTAATGCTAACGGTTAGCTCCTATTAGTCTAGACAGTCTCTTCTGTTTGCTGGACGCAAAACCAACAACAGCCTTCCCCGTCTCAAGCCAAGATGGGTGAGTCCATGAATGTTAAGTGACAATGTGACGTAGATCTGTCAGGATTTTCATATCCTAGCATTTTAGCGTCTATTTTCAATCAGAAGCTAATGCAGGAGATAGGTGGAGGAGACTATTTTCATGTTCAGTCTGCATGAAAAACTCAGTGACTGATTATAATCAGAAATAATCATTAGAAAATGTTTTTTCAGTGAAGTTGACCTTTAATTCTACGTGGCCCTAACATGCCACCATATAAATTTGGTTGTGCACATTTCAGATAAAAGGAACTGAGAGCATCAACTCTAAGAATAAATGTGGAAAAGTCACCTTTGCTGTTTGGAGTAGGTGTTTACTTTGCCAATTTCTTTTTCCTTCAAATGAGTCACTTGTAAGTTAAGTAAAGACACTTGAGTAAAGGGTTTTGATAAGATCCTCTATTCAAACATCTCAACGGTGACAAAATAGTTAAGCTATAAAACCCACGACATCCTCATTCTATGTCCAGTAAACAAAACAGAGTCCATGTGAGACATTCCCCAGCAGGTTCACTGACACTGAGAGGAAACATGGCACAGTAGTTTGTGTTTCACACACACACATAAACACACACACACACACCTTACGCTGCATCTATATTTAATTGGCTGCTATTCTGATGTATATTTCAGCAATGAGAGGTTCTCGATGGTGACTTTTGCAGCACAGCGGTCAAACCAGTTCAACGATGCATCACCCAGCATGTCCTCCCATCATAAGGTGGGATTCTCACTTCCATGTGCATCACACGCTACAGGATAAAACCCCGAACTGCTCCGTCCTCCCTCGTGTGAGATAAGGAAAGATATGCATTTATTATATGTCATATATGTGGTTATGTGGAATGAAGTGGTCGCAGCAAATTGGGCACATTTTATTCAGATGCTAGTCAGTCTCCGAGGGATCCAATTACCACGTCTCTCCCTGAGAGTCGAGCCAAAATAACCAAAATTCCTCCATCTTCCCCTGAGCGTGAACCAGGAGCAGAGAGGAAAATTGTCCACTCCCTGGTTTCCCATTCGGTTAGCCCTACAGACACTTGCTGAAATCACACATTCCCCACATTTATTACCTGCTAATGACTCTCAGTCCCTCTGAGACCACATAGAGAGAAGTCGGTGAGGGGGAGCAGGAAAGACGGGAGGTAAAGGAAGTATAGATGGGGGAAAGACGCTGAGCTGCATCATCACAGAAGATGGATGTGTCCCAGGAGCAGGTGATTTACAGACTGGAACAGTGAACATTGGAGACATTGAAACATCTGATACGGCTGATTACCTCATGTAGGCTGGTGGCTGAGGGTGGTCCAGACCTGCCTGCCTCTGAAAACTGAACTGCCCACACCTGCTACGACCTTCAGTCTAAGTGCAGAGCCATAATTACAGAGGATTTATTCATTTAATGTGCACCATTCGTTTTTATAATTATCCTACTTTATAATTATTCTAAATCAATGAATTTGTGTGGACGGCCAGCTGCTCTGGAAGGCCACAGAAGCTGATAAAAATTATGAGTCCATCTTTAGTTTGTCTTCTTTAAATGTGACAATTTTCTTCCACCCTATCGCCTGGATTAGCTGCAGAAAGGAAGTAGACGGGAAAGCGATTGGGTCAGAAAAAGCCAGTCTCTTCTACGCCACAGGGAAAATTAATGTTCATGTCTGTGTCCATCTTGGCAAGTAGAAGCAATAATGGCAACGCCACAACATAGCAGAACTTTCAGGCTTGTGCTTCTGCTTTTAAGTAAATAAGATCGTGTCCCAGGTCTTTCAACAAAACACAGCCAACCTTAGGTACTTATGAGCCTCTGAGGATTGTTCATTGCCTCGTTGTCGGACACGGCTGAGTTCGGAAAATAGCTAAAAATGCTACTGTATGCTAGCTTTGGCCAGATTTTCATATCATCCTCTGCCCCTCTATTGCAGTAGGCAGAGGGATTGTAATGATGTCCCGTTTGAGCTGTGACAGCTGTGCACTTCATTCAATAATTTGGTTTTCTAACGTAGACGTAAACTAGGATAGAGGCTTCTAGTTTGCCCTAGATCGACTTAGGTGTGCACATAAATGCACTGCATTTTTTACCCAAGAAAGAAGAGTGAACAAAGGCAGCAGAAGAGTCCCGTTGCTGTTAACCAATCAGAGGTGAGATATTTGGAAATCATGAATGTGAATAAATGAGACTCCAAATCCTATCATCCCCCCCCCACCCACTACTTCCGACAAACTTCAACCACAGACACCATTTACATAGATGCCCCGTGGACTTAGCCTGGCAAGCCATCCTATATATGTGAATATAAAGTCTGGCCACGAACCATTGACGGCTCTCAGTCGTGAGGCGGGATCTACGGTTGTCTTTCAAAATGTCAGCACGCAATTGGATAGCGCTAGGACCAATCAGAGTAACGAACAACGTGACGTAATCACAGCGACGGAAAAGCGGGAGTCAGCAATGGCGTCTAACATCAATGATTTCTGTCGTTTTTGTATAAAAACATGTGAATATCAGGTGTACTGGGACATTGCACTACTTTGTTTGATAAAAATAAGAAGCCGCTAAGTATATCAGACAGACTTACGCACGTTGGAGTCTAAATAATCCAATGTTGATGACAAAGCCGTTTCAAACGAACGTGTTTCCTGCGCTGCCGCCATGTTGCTTGGGTTTGCGGCCGCAGCGCTGACGTCATCGGCTACTCCCGCTCTGTGATTGGCCCACAATATAGAGTGCTGTGATTGGCCCAACCAAAACTATAGCGAGCTGTGATTGGACAGCCACAGGCAGCGAGGATTCCTATGAAGCGTGCCTAGACCAAACTCTGCAAAGCACGAATTTGGTCTAGTTCACTAGGCTACCGTGGACTGCCACTGCCTATTAGAGCTGTCGTAGTGGCCGGTCGCCATCTTGGATGGGTCTCCATTTGCCCCCAGTGCATTTATTTCTACAGAGGAAGGTGCTTACTCAACTATAAAACACATTTTATTATGCTTTTTCACAAAATCAGACATGTGGTATGGCATGATAGTTAAAATATAAATACAATTAAATAAAATAAATTTAAAAAATATATAAAAATATAAAATCCCAACAGGTAGGCTAGAAAAGTCCCAGAAAAAGTCCAACGTGATCTGTTTTCAATAGTGCGCCGGTTGTTGCAACCATAGGCTGTAGACAAAACGGGCATAGTTGCTCACCCTGCGTTGACTCCAGTTGGGGTTGAAGAGCTAGGGACCCATCCAATATGGCGCTGTTACGCTCTCCAGCACCCAATGGGGTGTCTACGTATTCATGTCTATGACTTCAACCCCCTGAAACAGGAGCACCAGACAAGTGTTTCCTCTGAAAATGGCTCAGAAGGCATTCATTCATTAGAGACTACAGCATAGTTATTGAAAAAAGAAGTTATAGAGACCTTTAACACAAGCTTCTTCCGCCTTTGAATCCGTGTACTTTAGGGCTTGACTTTTTCAACCAGGAACTATAATCCCAAATAAAACACTCGTGGTATTTCACATTCCCAGTGAAATCTTCTACCCATATCTCCCCAAAGCTCTGTCCAACAACAACCATCAGATACGCAGGCTTTCATTGAAGAGCTCGTAGTCCTTAGATGACATTTGGACTCGCCAAGATCGTTAAATGTTTGACTTCGCTCAGCAGTAAACTAACTCCACACTATTAAATCTCCTCGACTTGTAAAACACTCTCAGATTATGTTTCCAGACGCTCCAAAGAGCGTCTCGCTTTTTTTTTTGGGTGTGGTGATAATTCTCATTAATAATCAGAGATTTTAACAGTAGCATTAACTTGATCTGAAGGACTGGCAGGAGCTTTCATTTCTTTTACAATTTATATTAAAACTTCCCAGACTGGATTTTCTAAACGTGTTCACGCAAGTAATAAACCAGCTCAGCCCGAAACCTGGCTTAAAGAGTCTAAATCCCTTATTATTACATTTACCATGTTGTTTGTAGCTCGCATAGATGTGATTAGAGAAGAAAAGAAGTATTTGGCCGTGTGAAAAAAGCAATTCTGTACACCCACTCAGAGCTTCATCAGTGAGGGGAAATTGTGATTATGTTGCTGTGGATATCAGCAGAATTTCCCCACCTCTGCAGCTAATGATCCACTAGAAGAAATTACTATATTACCTTCATCTTGTACACCAGTAATGCTACTAATTAGAGTTTCATGTGACCTTTCGGTTCTCCCAAAAACGGAATACTTAAGAATCCACTTAAACTGACATAATTGTGACCAAAAATACAACAATTAGTCTGTTTGATGATCTTTAATTTGGATTTTTGACCTGCTGTATTTGTGGAAATCGGTCAAAAGAAAACAAAGATTTTGCAAATTGTGGATGATTTAATGTTCTAATTCCTTCAGTGCTTAGTTTTTCTATTATTTAACACTCATTACTTGTGGTTATGATCTCTTAAAATGGATCAAAATCAGACAGAAACTACTGGTTCATCACATTGTACCACAGAATCCTGAATCTCTACAGAAAAAACAACACAATGTGGAAATTAGTGAAGTCATTAAAGGCCGAGTTCCACCAGTAATTACAGACCAGACTGGTCCACTGTAAATTGAAACAATCTTAAACCATTTACAGTAATTGCATCATGTCTCATCTGATAACGTTTCCGTAGCAACTGTCAGAGGCAACGTCTCCCCACCGCGTCACACGTCACTATGCAGTGTTATATTTACATGTCAGAGAGTCAACTTTCACCTTTTTGACCTGAAACTCCACGGCGTTCTCGTTGTCTCCATTTGTTCACGTTGGTGCAAACCCTTTTCCTCAGGCACAATCCCTTCAACACGGAGGATTGTTTGGTTGCTTTCGCTGCATAAAGGTGGTGACACAAGTGACCTTTCACTATTATTGACCTGTCTCTAAGCAGCCCTGGCTGTCCACAACCCTAAAGTCACCAATCACATGTTAAACAGGAGTTTGCTTTGTGTGCAGCTACTGAAAAGACTAGAAAAGAAGCAGTGAGTTCATTTACAGCTTGTGGCTGAAGCTGTTTTCTTTACATGCAGCTTGTTAGACGACTGTTCACAACAAGCTGTTGCTTTGTTTTAGAGTGTTGGACTACATGTCGCTGCTGCAGGAATAAGGATAATTTGTTTATCTTTACAAATATTTTGCTTATATAAATGTCTGCTTGGCATATGTGGCAAATTGAGGTCTTTTAGTTCACTTTTAAATATCTCCAGTCGTCATGTTGCTGCCAGCTGTGTGTTTTATGACCCATCTAATGAGGATGTCCACTGTCTGTGAAGTTAATGATGCAAACCTTCACTTGTTTTGTTATTTCCGCCTTATTTTTCAAGCTTTAAAGACGGCGAGCGTGCTTGCAGGACACAACAAACATCGGCGAGTGTTTTGCACACACGCTCTCAGGTGCTGCTCAGATGATCGCGGCCTGGCAGTCGCACCTAATAAATTGCAAATTTATGTCATTAAAGTTGCAAACTGAACCTAAGTATGCAGTCTCCGGTTTTTACTGTCATTGTTTATGGAAATATTCTAACCCATTACACAGAGCTGCCGCTCTTCTGCTTGGTTGTGCTGTGACTCCATTCTGCTGATGATCGTTTGTTAAAAACACTGAAAGCTTGTTTCATTTGATGCTTAGATTTGGTTCATTTGACTGTAATGGATGTGACTCATC
This sequence comes from Aphyosemion australe, assembly GCA_006937985.1. Classification (NCBI taxonomy): domain Eukaryota; kingdom Metazoa; phylum Chordata; class Actinopteri; order Cyprinodontiformes; family Nothobranchiidae; genus Aphyosemion; species Aphyosemion australe. The sequence goes on from SSNS01000001.1 coordinate 3,199,936, forward strand.
ACCCAACTCCACCCCTTTTAAAATATATATATTGTCTAATCATTCTTTTTTTTTTTTTCATTTTCCACCACATATCGAAATCAAGGGTTTGAAACATCTAGGAGAGAAGCTCAGGCATCTCCGGTTCCCCCTAGGAGGTTCCAAGGTGCTCACAGGGATATGTCCTACCTCCAGTTCTGGGTAGTCCACTGGGTCTTTTGTCTGTAGGACACGCCCAGAAAACCTGCAAGGGACCATCCACTGAGATGTCCATTAATGTGTATCTGGGATCTGGTTCGTTCAGTCATTATATAAATCCAATTCAATTCAATTCAGTTTATTTATATAGCGCCAAATCACGACAAGAGTCGTCTCAAGGCACTTCACAAAGTAAACATTCCAATACAGTTCAGTTCATTAAGCCAATCAGTAAAAATGTTTCCTATATAAGGAACCCAGCAGATTGCATCACGACACTGACTGTGTGTTGATACAATCCTCATACTAAGCAAGCATGTAGCGACAGTGGGAAGGAAAACTCCCTTTTAACAGGAAGAAACCTCCAGAGGATCCTGGCTCAGTATGAGCAGCCATCCATTACGACTCACTGGGGATTGAGAAGACAGAGCAGGCACACACACACTCCACACACACACACACACACACACACACACACACACACACACACACACACACACACACACACACACACACACACACACACACACACACACACACACACACCATATATATCAAGTAGTGTTTCTATGGCTACACTGTGATTTCTTAGTAGAAGTTCTATTTAGTAAGAGAAACTGTATTGTCTTTATCTGAGTGAATCTATAATTAATTCAATAGGTGAACTAATAGTAGCACATTCTATGTTAAAGAAAGTGAGATGTAACATCAGGAGAGGGAGAATGTTAAGTGGTTGGCAGCAGTGTGTCAGCCGATGGCCCCCTCCATGAGGCCACCACAGCTCAGCAGAACGCCAGTGTAGCTTCTTCTGGGGAGAAAAACACTTAGAGAGAAAATAAAGTTAACAGCTGAAATAACAGGAAATAATGCAATTAGAGAGTGGTGGTAGAAGAGAGTAGCAGAGTGTGGAAAGTGGTCAGTATGTCCTCCAGCAGTCTAAGCCTATAGCAGCATAACTACAGAGATAACTCAGGATAACCTAACCTTTCAGATGGAGGCATGTGGGAGGCAGGGCCAGGGAGAAAAGTCTTTAACGACTGTAGTCCCCTCTGTACACTCCACCTCCCTCTGCTCCCCACTCGTCTAAACCTGGGCTAACATCAGAATTTAACCATAAGCCCTATCAAATAGAAAAGTTTTGAGCCTAGTCTTAAAAGTAGACAAGGTGTCTGCCTCACGGACTAAAGCTGGGAGCTGGTTCCACAGTAGAGGAGCCTGATAGCTAAAAGATCTGCCTCCCATCCTACTTTTAGATATTCTAGGAACCACCAGTAAACCTGCAGTCTGAGAGCGAAGTGCTCTGTTAGGAACATATGGAACAATCAGATCACTGATGTATGATGGAAATTGATTATTAAGAGCTTTATATGTGAGAAGGAGGATCTTAAAATCTATTCTGAATTTAACAGGCAGCCAATGTAGGGAAGCTAAAACAGGAGAGATGTGGTCTCTCTTTTTAATTCTCATCAGAACTCTAGCTGCAGCGTTTTGGACCAGCTGAAGACTTTTGACTACATTCTGTGGACCTCCTGATAGTAATGAATCGCAGTAATCCAACCTTGAGGTAATAAATGCATGAACCAGTTTTTCAGCATCACTACTGGAAAGGATGCTTCTAATCTTAGCAATATTCCGAAAGTGGAAAAAGGAAATCCTACAAACCTGTTTAACATGGGATTTGAATGACACGTCCTGGTCAAAGATTACACCGAGGTTCTTTACTTTGTTCTCGGAGGCTAATTTAATACCGTTTAGATCAGGTGACTGACTAAGCAGTTTCCTTTTCTGAGGTTCTGGTCCAAAGATGATAACTTCAGTCATGTCTGGATTTAACAGCAGAAAGTTTAGAGTCATCCAGATTTTTATGTCTTCAAGACAAGCCTGTAGTCTACCTAACTGATTAGGTTCATCAGGGTTTATGGATAAATATAACTGAGTATCATCAGCATAACAGTGGTTTATCCCATGTTGTCTAATGATTTTACCAATTGGAAGCATATATATAGTGAAAAGAATTGGTCCAAGTACTGAACCCTGTGGTACTCCACAAGTAACTCTAGAGTATGAAGAAGATTTCTCATGTACATGACCTTGTGTGAGGGTTGGAACATAGATGGACCAGAAAATCTAGAGCCTTGCCTTCCAGCTCAGCTTCTTCTTTACCACAGCAGACCAGATCCAAGAACCATGGCTCTAAAATAAGACATTCTTCTTTCTCTTTGGGATTTTCCCTTCAGGGGTCACCACAGCTAATCATCCATCTCCATTTTAAGCCAAGTTTAGTCAGCGGGGATGCAGAGACATGTGCACTTTTCAAAAGAATTGTATTGTGTTTGTTTATTAAAGAGACTTTGTAACACAGACAGAGTTGTCCCTTATTCTCCTCCAATACATTGTTCAGTCTGAAATGAGTGAGTGAGTGAGTGAGTGAGTGAGTGAGTGAGTGAGTGAGTGAGTGAGTGAGTGAGTGAGTGAGTGAGTGAGTGAGTGAGTGAGTTGGTGTGTATGGGGATGTTTTCTGTCTGATGGATGCATATAGTCTGGATACCCCTTCATTTCCTACGGTAATAAGTCTCAGACCTTTCTAACCATTTAAAAGGTCTACCTATATAAATATAGTACATTGTCAGGGTTTGAAGAACGTATAATTCAGTAGGGTCGTTGTTTTTTTCTGGTGGCAAGCTAAAAGGGAGGTTTTTTAGAAATAGAAGCCATGTCTGCATTCTGAACTAAAAGCCAAAGCAGCTGTGCTTTTCTATAGAAGTAAAAGTGAAACGTGCACACTCTAATTACTCTCCACTCCACAGAAAGTATGAGCCACTTGCTCACAATTAGCGTTAAAGCCCGAGCACAGAGAGTGCTGAATTATTGCAGTGGATTTGCTTTATCACCAGATGAGTGAGTTTGGAGAGCAAAATGGACTCTTTTTTTTCTGGTGGGGTTGACTCACACCCTGTTCTCTGCTTCAGGAGATGGGATGGGGGGTGGGGGGGTACGTGATGAAAAGATCTTTTCTGTAAGAGGCCCACTGGGTGCCTCAGGAAGGTGGGAGCATTTAATCTTTTATTGTCTGCCTTTATTTCTGTTTCCAGACTTAGGAATTAAAACGTGTACACAAACACAGCAGAGAGTATCTCTGAACCACCTGTGTACCGTGTAAGAACAGAAATGGGACGCCGTGTGCTTCTGTTGTAAAAATGGTGACTCTCCGCTGACTGGAATGTTTGACCCTGACCGACTTTCTGTCCGCTGTTATTCACTGAGCTCAAACCTCGCAGGACAAACTCTTCTGGCTCCGAGTTTCCTTTTAACACAAAAAACCTGCAAGTGATAAACTCTGACTTCTTCCTTTGTGAGCTCTTTCTCGCTCTGTCCAAACGGGATGTTCTTCAGATTTTCACAGGTTTTGTTTGACAGAAACATCTTCCGTTTATTCTGATTGTATTAATCTGTCTTTACTTTGGAAAGTCTGTTCCAGACTAAAAACGTGGGATGATGAATGATTTTTATTATTTAGCTGTCAGTCTTAAGCTAGTGGTGGTTAGCTTTCATTTGGAGTCACATTAATGCATGCAATGTTTCTGAATTTCAGGAAAGAACCGCTCGCTCCACGTTTTGAAAAATGCACAACACTCTACCAGCCCCTGAGAGGGATCGCCCAGTTATCCTCGTGCACGCACTGTTTACAAGTAGCTGCCAGCCGTGCAGCTCACGCTCACTATAGAAAAGAATATTTGTGTTTTTTCCACAATGTCAGACTTGCCACCAGTAAGTTATAATCCATGTAGCATTACAAGCATCTACATCGCTAACTATGGCATTATAAAAAAGCTATCACTTAGCATATAAGTTATTTTTTATCGCTGATGGGTTTAGAGCTTTCAAGAGGAGAGTCTAGTGGGTTTCAATATGGACTACAAGCCCATGCCCGGTCCATCCTGCAAGATCCAGGATGAGGGGTGCGCCTCATACGGCCTTGTGCAAAAGTTTCACCAGAATGATTGACAGTTATGCGGACCAATGGTTTAGATGATCCACCCGGAAGTAAAGAACATCCGCAATACCTTTAAATTGATACTATTTCTGTGATTTTATAGGTCACATTTGTCTCAGTTCAGGCTTAAAATAAATTTTTTATGTCTGAATCTGTCCATTATTTACCCTGACTTCTTTTGAAGCCCTGTTAAAAACCCCTCCAAAGGTTTTCTCACGCTTCCCTTTCTGAAACAGAAGCTAAATAGAGATTCCTTGGTAAATGGTCTGTATGTAATATAGCGCCTTCTAGGGTTCTACAATCCCCCCAAGGTGCTTTACAACACAACCAGTCATTCACCCACACACATTCACACACTTGTTTTAGTTATTTATTTACTTAGGGGCAGCAGTAGCTCAGGAGGTAGAGCAGGTTGTCAAGTAATCGGAAGGTTGCAGGTTCGATCCCAGCTCCTGACAGAGAATGCTGCTGTTGTGTCCTTGGGCAAGACACCTAACCCACCTTGCCTGCTGGTGGTGGCGCCTGTATACGGCAGACCTCACCTCTGTCAGCGCGCCCCAGGGCAGCTGTAGCTACATTGTAGCTCATCATCACCAGTGTGTGAATGACTGATTGTGTTGTGAAGCACCTTGGGGGGTTGTAGAACCCTAAGAAGGCCATTTACCATATTTATTTATTTATTTCTATTCTGAAGTAGAAACTTCTGCCAAACCAAGCAAACAAATTAGAACTTCAACACATTTTTCATAAAACTTTCCAGTTCGCTCATTAATTCCACTTTCCCAGAAGCAAAGTGATTATTTTATATATAAAGAAGTGATTAAAAATAAAATGTGCCAACATTTTTTTCTGATTTCTAAAAACATTTCTGCACTTGCACTTTTCTTATAATCGTTGGTATTTTATTATTAGCCCTAAAATCACACATGGATCATCTTTGACTTGTTTTCCTGCACAAGGTGTTTACAATCCAAAATAAAAAATCACAGGCAGACATGTCCGATAATTTACTTAAACCTTCAAGTGCCACGCTGTCAATCTTCACGTCCCAATATAGACATGTTTGGTTGTTTGGCTGGAGAGAGGAAACGAAGACAGCAGATACACACGTTTATCTTGTGAAATCATTAAAGATAATGTGGAAAAGTTCATATTTTAAGATGCTTCTTCATAAATCCAACGTGATGGACAGACGATGCAAAATCAGACTTACAGGAAGCTCTTTGTAAACAAAAAAAAAGGTTCAGTCTGCTCTCATTGGTCAGCTCCACCGACCCGAGCGACCTCTGCCCACCACCTACGTTTGCTCTGCTGAAAATCAAAATGAGTCACAAACAATTTCCACTAAATGGTTTTCTCTAAAATATCAGACAAAAGTGGATCCATAGTGTTTGTTTAGATGAGATGTTTCCTTTCAAAGACAACACAAGTCCCACGGACGCTTACATAAAAATCAGCTTTTTGTGCTTCTCATAAAAGCTTCATTCTTGTTTCCATGAAAGCAGAGACTTTACTGAGAAGCCTTACAGACAGAATTAAAGATGAAAAAGCATGTGTTAAAGAGGAGGACATTCTCTAGAAACAAGAATATATTGATCAAGGTTATTATGATGAAAGCAGCCCGCCTTTACTGATTATTATTTAATCATAAGCCAGTTTTTAATCCAAAAAGGGTTTGAACAACATTTAACTGCATTTGTGAAGCAGTAACTCTTAGTTTTATTTGGTAGAATAAAGAAAAAAAGCAATTTAAACAGTTTTTATTGTTACTTTCGGGTGTTTTGCAGCTAAAATAGAGACGATGTTTGTCATTGACGCGCTGAAAAGGACCATGTGAGCTTCCTGTCACACGTGGAAGGTCTCAGCTCGCAGGAATTCACTCAATCCTCTTTTTTATAATTCTCTTAACTGTCTGACTTTTCTTTCACGGAGGTGTGCAGCATGCGTCACCGCCAGATGCAGCTGCATAAAAGTAATCCAACTTCTTTGACACGGCGGAAGTGAGAAACCAATGTCTCTCATCGCAGCACACGTTTTCATTTTTTATTCACTTCATTCGTTTCATTGCATCCAGAAACCAAGGTGAACACGAAGGTGGACAGCCACGACTCTGCCTCTTACCTTGATGTTTCTGCGCTGAATCACGCCCGTCTGTTTGAACAATGCACATTTACCACCTTTTAAAGAGATAATCTCTCTGACGTGATTAGCCGCTGTTTACCATGAGAAGCATTTTGTACACAAGATAACAAATCTCATTTTCAAATGCCTGTTAATTAGCTTTGCTCTGGAGCGTGACTCCATTTATCCCCAACCTGCAGCAAAAACAGCTTTCTTTGCTTTTCCTCCTTTTTTTGAAGATGATTAAAAACAGCAGAAATAGTTAATTAATGCAATCAATCACATAAAGGCTAATATATGCATAACAAATGGCAAGAGGACAGTTTTAATGTCAGGAATCAAAAGGCAAAGATCTGAGGAAACAGCGAGCAGCTGCTGAGGTAGATGTAATTGTTTCTGCTGGAAAACACGAAATAACACGAGAACCGTCCGTCCCTCCCAGATTTTGGAATAGTGGCTGCAGTGCTTGTTGTGCAGCGGGGGACAACAACTCCAGCACTTTATCCATTCCTGTAATCACTCGCCCACACAAACCTGTTGATTGTGTTGCTACAATGCTCGGGAAAAGAAAATAGCTTTTGTGTTCATTTGGAATTAAGGTAAACCTCGTTCAGCCTGCAGGCAGACATGACTCTGGAGTGGCAACAGCTCGGAGTTGCTGCTGTAATTTAGGTTTAATGTGTGTTTGGACTGCTAATCCTCTCTCTCCTTGGTTTGTCTGAAAAACACGATAGAAACCTGAAACATCTGTTCATCTCATTGGTTTCATTTATTCACACGGAGAACTCTTTGGTATTAAAGCCGAGGCCAGTGTGGGAGCAGGTATATAATACATCATATGATAATGCAATATGAATGTATGAGATTTAACAAAACAGTAAGACATGAACGATAAAATGCATAACACACACTGTAATACAAAAATCATACAGTCCATTCATCCATTTTCTTCCGCTTATCCGGAGTTGTACGTCAGAAATCTGCCAGGTGTCTGTGATGTAGTGAGCCGTGAATGTGATGAAGGAGTGGGTTGCTCTGGAAGTCCACGCATCACAGGTAAGCGCTACTCGGTGGGTTTTGGACAAGGCTTCCACACGTTTGACTTTTGTCTTCATAAAGTTGTGGTATGGATTTTTCTGTGAAAAACCGATGTGACGGTTTGCCATACTTGGGCTTATTTGTATGCAACATGAACCTAAAGCCTTCATTCTCTACAATGCTATTGGGGTGATGGTCTTTTCAAGCGATGGATTTACTTACTAATTTAGTGAAGTGGTGCGGTGTGCATTGGTCAAGCAAGGCAGCTGTATGTTATGCATTTTAGACTCTAGCAGCAGCATTCGGAATAAGCTGCAGTTGCTTCACAGGGAAGACCAGAAAAGAGACCATTGCAGTAGTCCAGCCTGCTGGAGATGAACGCATGAATGAGTTTCTCTAGATCTTGTCTGGACATGAGACCTCTGAGTCTTGCTATTTGATGAAGATGATAAAATGCTGGTCTAGTTATAGCCTTAATGGGACCAGTGAAGCTCAGGTCAGAATTGATGAGGAGTTGGTGGCTGCCTCTTTTAGCTCCAGGTGCGTAAGGTGTGGTGATTTGAAGTGTTCCCGAAGTATTAGACTTTCATTTTGCAGACTTTACATACTGATAATATGTCATATCAAGTTCCTTCTTACCCTGAATACTGTAAAATCCAAAGTTCACCCAAGCATTTGCCTTTAGCAAAGATGGGGTGTGCTGTATTTGTTTTTCCTCCTCTGTGCAGAAACATTAAGCTAACATTGGTAGTGCGCCAAACCTGCTGATGCTAGAATGATACAGAATAGAATCCTTTGACTGAATAAGCTAGGAGATGTTTGGAAAATTCATTCTCAAGTAACAAAACTTGGAAATTTTGGATCAATTCAGAATCTTTATAAACAGAATCTCAATTTGGATGTGAATAGTTTTTTTTCCCGGCACCTCTAATGGTTTGGTGGTTGGTGGTTGCGTCCTTCTGGAGGTTTTTGAGTCACGACCCACTCAGCGGAGTCCCCTAGGAAGCCTTGGAACTCACTGGAGAGATTATGTATCCTCTGGTCTGGGAGCCAGGAGTGTCACTAAGGAGAGGGATGTCTGGGTTCTCCTCTCGGATATGTTACGTCTACCACCCAATAACAGACAGACCCATCTATTGACCCAGAGACAGACAGACTATACAATATGAGGCAGTAGGATACAATAGAACACAACTTGTTGTCTTCCTCCTATCTGGGTTGCAAGAAGTCCAGACCGCGTCCTCTCCCCAGCAACTTAGATTGGATTTCAAGTCGTTACCAAGCCAGCAAAAATATATTATCCCTCCTTCTTCCCAAAGGACACATTAGAACCACTTCAGCTGGATTTTCTTGATGTGGAGGAGCAGCAGGTCTACTGAGTCTGAGCTATTCACCCTATCGATCAGCTGGGTCTGGGCACGCTGCAGGGGGAAACTCTGTCACCTGTTCAAGAGCGGTTCTGGTCTTTAGCCAAAGCTGAGGGTTGGACCATCGTTTCCTTCTGACAACAGACCAGTTTAGACGCCCTGATCCTCCTGATGATTAACGGGAGATCCGAGAGGATACAAACACGAACCGCTAGTAAAACATGTAGAATTAACTTGAGTTAGTTTAGATTATTTTCTGCTGAAACCCCACTGAGTCATAAAAATAATAGTTTAAAGGTTTAAGTGGATCAAGGGATTGGACTTTCAAAGCCTTTGTAGAGCTTTTCTAATTTTACATTTTAGGAACATCGATACTTAAAGTTCACGTTGTGGCCTGTAGCCCTGATCTGAATCTGTGTGAGAGACGATTAAAGGGCAGATATTTGATTTATGGAGACTTTCAAACAACAGCCCAGGCAGTTTCACAATAACAAACTCAGTTTCCACAAAAACAGGTTGTAACCATTTAAATAAAATACAGGGGTTTGATAATTACTTGATAATTAGCTGAGTAGTTACAGATATTTATAACGGCTTTAATCGAGTAAAACTTTAAACGATGTAGGGATTTCCTCCTGGTATTATAATGTGATCATTGTGGTTAAAACCACGTGTTATGAGGCTGTTTAAGCTCTCACTGGCCGGGTTAGCTTCTGTAAAGGTACGCCACCAGATGTTTTAGAGAATAATTGCTTATTCCACCAAAGAAACACCAACAAATCTTCCAGAATAAACTCCGTCTGGTTATAAATAACCTTATCAGGTCACACCTGTGGCTTCCTGGAATTATTTGAAGCTTTCTAGGAGAAACAGCTGGAAATTAGACTTCCTAATGAAAGCATTTATCTTCTTAAACTCAAAACTTTCCGACTTAATTGGTATTTTTCTCAGCTTTGTTGCTGGGCCTCTTTGTCTTGTTAAAATCCAGTTTGAATTACCGGCACGTATTTGACATGAATGTTTTTCATTCAAGTTGAGAATCAAAGCAAAGTCAAGGTTTCGTCTCCCTTTGTGCTGCTAAATGAATGACGGGAAAGAAAATGGAACTCCTTCAGATGCAGAAATCATAGGCATCTGTTGTCATGGCGATGGATAAGCGACAGAGACACTTCTCGGGCTAATCAGTGCATTTCTTTGAGCTCGGCTTACATCCTATCTAATGAAAGATGTTTGTTTGTGACGTTAGTTTCATCCCTGGGAAGGATAAAACATGGCGGCCGCGCCTGGATTCCTGCTTGTAGCTTTAGCTCTCACAAATCCAAAGCCGGTAAAGTTACAGCTCTGTGTGTTCCAGTCGTTAACTTGACATCAGTCCCACCAAGTGTGAAATTCCCTTTTCCAGAACTGATGGATGCGGCAGACCCTCTCCGTGGGCGGAGGTTGCCTTGGAGAATCACCTGGTGTTACCGGGGAAACAGACAAGCTGGTGGAATGGCTATTTATGTAAATTCGTCATAGGCATGGATGGAGTGTACATGTCAACACACACACACACACACGCACACACACCTGAAAACAGGGCCTGTTGCTATGGTTACGGAGAATTAAAACTGGATTGAGATGAGGATTATCGCAGCCTCAGAATAGGTAAACATACCAACAGCTGCGCTGGTCTTTGAGCGGAATTCTTTATCCTCCTCTACTCGGAATTGATTAGATTTTTTTTTTTAGGAATTGTGCAAATGAACAACTGATGCACAACACACCCGCAGTCGGAGATTGCTAGGTCTTAGCCTGTCGGTGATAATAGCTCTCCGTATTCCATCATATGCTCAGACGGCATGGCTAGTCGAGTCGGAGCATAATAGAATAAGGATGAAGCCGCCATGACAAAGTAAACACGACTCTAATGTGCTTCTCTTTAAATTCAGGGCACAATGAGGGGTTATTGAGGCTTTAATATTAATCTGCAACTTAAATGTCAAACAAATTTACAGTATGTCCTCACATTAGTGAGTATAATGATGCAGATGATTGGTCTTGGTCCTTTGAAGTGTGTTCCATGCATTTATTATTGTCTATGTGGGGACTAGTAATATCATTTATATTAACGATCTGATAAACAACAGCCCTCAGGATCAAGTTCTGCTGTTTCTCTGCATAATCGTATAAAACTGCAAATTCAAAAAAAGAACATTATAAACCTTTACGCGCAGTTTCAGTCTGGATTAAATGTGTTTCTGTAATTATGCAAACCTGTTTTCAACTTCAGACCTGCAACATGTTCTAGAATAAGCCGGACTGACGGATATTCAGGATTTGCATTGAGGCAATAAACCAAAGAACAAAACATAATGAAGCACATAAGCAGCTTATGTCAACAGGTAAATGTGATCTTAATTGGATGCAACAGCAGTGTCCACAAATACCGGAGCCTGCAGGAGCAAAACCAGACAGAAAGTGTCTAGTTGGTGTGAGAAAATACTAAAAAAGTTTCAAAAACTAAATGTTTTTTAATGTTTATCCATCTGCAGTGAATCGCCGTCACACAATCAAAGCAGTCGGGAGGAATTTTTCTGTGTGAAAAGGAAATGTAGGCTTAAAACAGAGATCTGTAATCCCCTTACCCTACTTAATAAAAACTTTTATAATCTACAGCTAATATGGCTGAGGGGATTATTTTGAAAAACCATTGTTGAGTTTTTTAATATGGATTTAAAAAGAAAAAACTTTTCTGTTTAATAACAGCGACTCATAGAATGAATTTCTGCAGCATTTTATTATTGAAAATATTAATTGTTGTTGAAATAATCAGTATTTCACACCCTGTTTTTAAAAGAAATAGAGAATCAGTGGCATTCGTTTAACACCAAGCACTAGAAGGCCTGTTTTCCACAATAAGAGGCCAAACTAAAATGCTGGAGAATCTTTTTGGAAAATGAATGTTTTTTCTGGTCTTTTGTTGGTTTTTAAAGTCCTTCAAAATGACTTTTTTCAGTGTTGCAATATCACAGATGAAATTCCTGTTGACAAGCGCTGGGTAGAACATGTTATGAAAGCTTAGCATGTCAGCGCGTAGCTTTTTAACATGCAGAAAGTTACCTAAAGGCCTCACTGGAAGGCCTGAGCTGTCCCCAGCTGCCACCTGCCACATAAAGAGACATGCACGGAGCTGCAGGGCATGACCGTGGCCCAAAGTCAGGCCGGCGCAACAAGAACTTCCATAAACATCCCTCGTGGTGAAACGCTAGGGAGTTGTTTTTGTTTATTTTTTTCTATCTTGGATGATGTTTCTGGGCAGGAGCCACCCTTAGATCAGTAGAACATAGAAGAGAAGACAGAAGAAAACAACAAGAACCAAAATGGACTTGATAATGCTGCGTCCCACGGGTGTCCTAAAGGATTGGCAACCGTATGTAAGCTTGGAGCAAAGGCACGCTGGGGGAACAAGGCTTGGCAGGGTGTTTTTAAGATAGATATACGTTCAGGGTAAAGATACTGGAAAGAAAGTTGAGAATGTGAAAAAGGAAGACACAGCCGCTCTGTTGTTCCATGCTTTCTCAGCGGTGGTTCGTGTGTGTCATGTGCATGTGTGAGGACATCCTGTACTTGGTTTGACCACGCTTGGCTTGCTAGAGCACCGGAAGTACCGTGAGGCCGGCAGAAAGAAGCGGGCAGCGACGAGGCTCGCAGCCTCTGGTGTGTGCTGTCACTTCAGTGGAGAGCCTCCTCCGACAAGGTGCAAAAGGAGAAGACAGCAGAGGAGGACGAGCACTGTGTGTGTGTGTGTGTGTGTGTGTGTGGGGGGGGGGGGGGGGGGGGGTATGGGGGCTCCCAGGCATGAATGTGTGTAAAGAAACTCACACAGCGTCACAGCCGTCTGACGTGTCTCACTGCCAGAGGGTGGATGTGTGTTTCTGTAAAGAGAAAACGAGTTTGGTCCGTTTTGTTAAACTCCGTTCCTGATTGGAGACTTAATTGATGTAAAATAAATCAGTCGTGCTGTATGAGGTTCAGTGGGTATTTCAGGTGTGTTTTCCACGAGTCGTACTCTTGAGTTTTGTTTTTTAATTAGTGAGGTTTGTTTTGAGAAATTGCTGCTATTTGATTGAATCGATTTCATTTAAGCGGCGAGGAGATTTCTGAAAACAGCACATGCTGATGAGAAAGACCTGGGTGCAGTTTGGTGTTTGAGAGGAGGAAGGTAACATGAGGGCAAGCATTTTCTCTTTGGTGGCGATTATTGTTGGTGAAGTCACATCCCAGGACTTGGACATTTACTCGGACATCTTGGATATGCTTTCAGGTTTGGAAAGGCATGAGGTGATCCTTTTCTGGATATCTGGATATATAAAGACGTGATAGCTTCTGTTTCTGTGGGTTAGGCTTAAACTCAAACTCAGATTGTCCTGGAAAAGCAGAGTTTTTCCCGATCAAATGCATTTCGGTTTCCATTCCTGATGGTGGATCTTGGCCAGGGAGCGCTGCTCCTGTTATGTGGAGCCACAGTAAACATCATAAAAGCTGTTGCATATGTCACATATAATGTCATACTATGGTATACTAGTGTGTTCATATGTACATGACAAACAGCACATAGATTCATAAGATAAATGTGATTTTGCTCAATAATAAAAAAAAATGAACTGCGTTGTTTTCTTTTAAACAAAACTTTAAAGAGGACCTAGAATGTAAACCAACATTTTCCTTGTTGTTGTTGTTGAATAAGACAGCTTGGGTGGTCAACAGTAGCATACCAAAAAGTCAAATCTGTGTGTGACCTACTTTTTATGTAAATTAGAACGTGAGAAAAACGTCTGTTCTGAGAAATCCTTCCTTAACACATCATAAGGGGGAGCCACGCCTTCTCAAACCTGCATGTCTCCAGTGTCTGAGGCCTTCTGGGGAAGCCAACCAATCAGAAAGCAGCTCATTATCATATTCATGTCCTGGCCAAGTGGGAGGGGCTAAACAGCTCTTTTCACAGCAAAGCTGGTTTAGGGGGTTTAGAATGGCCTGTATCAGGGCTCCTGGGACAGATGAAAGCCAAAAGAACATTTCTTATGCTTTTCAGAGGCTCTAAGCCAGGGCTATTCAAATGGCGGCCCGCGGGCCACTTCCGGCCCGCGGGCCCTCACCAGGTGGCCCGCCTGGCCCTATCCCCCAACCACCAACAGAAAAAACCCAGTTAAAAACAGTTTTTGCGTGCGAGTTTCAAAATTCCCACACTGATATTGCACTTGAACGCAACACCATTTTAGCAATCACAGACATATATATGTAGACACCCCGTGGACTGGTGCTGCCTATTGGAGCTGCCCATCTACGTACTCATGTCTATGTCTGCAGTTGACCAATAAAAACACACCTTTGGGACGCCGCAGCAGCAAGACTCTGGTTTCAACTTATGCTTAAAATGCGGATTATAGACTACACACCCGTTTTATTTTTGTTAACAGACCAAATAAAACCAGAGTTATACTAAAATAATTAAACTAAGAATGGGTTCAGTAGCGTTTTGTTGCTGAGGGAGAGGATGGCTGCTGCGTGATCTGACAGCAGGTGTCAAAAGGTGCGCTGAGGCGCTGTCACGGAGCGGAGAAAACACTGAGACAGACATTGACGGCAAAACTTTAGATACTGGAGCAATTTGTGACAGATAGATAGTTACTTCTCTGTAGTTTAGTGGTTTTTTGTATAAAGGAGGATGAGAAGGAAGGATGTCCAGCTGACAGCTCAGCTGTTTAGCTGGAAGACGGGAAAAGGAGCAGCAAGCGTTTTATTCGTGGACGGAAATGACGGGAAACGTGGGTTTAGAGGTGGCGAGTGCATGAAGAGGTGGAGAATGAGGGAAAAAAATGTGTCCGTGTTAAAAAGTCTCTAAAATACAAAAAAAGGACTAAATAAACTAAAAATAAACTGTAAACACATTATATTGGACCGCATACATGACAATTTACCCCATAACTCACTGTTGCTGCATCTTCTTTTGTTTTCTGGAGGCTCCCTCCCCCCAAAAAAAAAAAAAATCTAAAATCCGCTTTTAATCCAGCTTGGATGGAAAAATATGTGTGACAATGAGCATCCTGTCACCGGATCCCGATTGATCATGCACCTGGGCTGCTGGGACACGAATATATACGTTTGGCTGACTGGTTAGCGTGCGTGTCTCCCACCCTGGAAGTCCGCGGTTCGAGTCCCACCCGGGTCCTGTTTTGTCCACCTTGTCACATATGTTTATTTTGCATAGCTGCTATGCTATTATTGTTAATTTTCATTTAGTAGCTGCGATCGAGTTAATGCAGGTTAAAAACCATAAAAATGTTTGTTTTACCAGCTCTGCAACTGTTGAATTGATGCCGATCATTAAAACAATAAGAAGACGTGCATTGCTGTTATTTTAGTTGTATTTGTAGGAGTGGTGGAGGTAATCAGTCAAAATATTAAAATTTCATATTTAAATGTTGTCAGTAAAATACATAATAAAGATTTGGGTATCCGGCCCTAAGCTGATCCGCGATTTAGAAATCTGGCCCAGTAGAGAAAGTAATTGAATAGGCCTGCTCTAAGCTGTTTTAGATGGTTGATTAACTGCATTCTAGCTCCTCTTTAAAAAGTTATTCTCTCCTCCCTCTGAATTCATAACAGGAGCAGTGTCTGAAAAAGTTTCATAATTGACAAAAGCTCTTAATTTCTTGCACAAAGTTTCTTCACCTCAGTATTGATCAGAATAAATAAAACTCCTAAAACTCTCTTCAGATTAGTGTGGTGGTATTTGTCTGACAGATTGTAGGAGGAACAACAGAAATGTTAAGGAATTGTTTTGAATCGTTAGTCAAAAACAACAGTTTAGTCTTTTAGGCGTAAATAAAAAGCAAGAGAAAGCCGTCTGCTTTCGGAACGCCACTGGGAAATAACACGTCCAGACAGTGACGTCCCGGCACACAGGTACACACTAATAACACAACATTACACACACACACATTACTATAAATACACTCAGGAGTTCAACAAAGGCCCTAAATGATGTCTACCAAGTCTAAAGAGCAGGGCAATTATTATCAGGAATATTATTGCTTCCCTGAACCTCGGAGGAATCTTTGCCCTATCGGATACATGATGAATCTGCGGCTAAATTACTGCTCAACATCCGCGGAGGCCTTGTTTTAAATTACACCGCCGTGTCCCTCAAAGATAGCCAAACACGGAATCGGCTGTAACGTTTGTGTAATTCACCGACTTCTCCTTAGAAAAGGAGCGGTTGGCTCACCCACAGCAAACCTTTGGTGGTGATGAACCTGGTGGTACGAGAGTGGATTATGTAACGAGCGATCAACCAGCGAATATGGGCATTAGTGTCACATTCAGCCATGATAGACGGCTGCGTCAGAGTGGATCAGTGCATCTACACGTATCAACATTTAATTGCTTTGTAAAGACTCCAGATCTCCGTTCTCTTTAAATCCACACAGACATGATGCAAAGCGGCTGAAAGTGGCAATGACAGCTCGAATTTATAAATTATTGCCTCTTTCTCTTCTTCTCCAACCTCTTGCCAGTCACAGGAGAATGATGTATAAACAACAGGTAAACACAAGCATGCAGGTATGCTCCTGTCTGCTTTAGTCTCACATTTCTGAGTCATTTTGTTTGGGTTAAAGTAATAAAAGGAAATACTTTCATACAGCTTTTCAAACATGAGAATGATGGGTTCTGCAGTCACTCATACGGTGAGGAACAGAAGTTCCACACTTAGAAGTCACGGCGGGGTCTGAAATTCACATTGTAGGTGCGTTCCCACTGTGAGAGACAGCATTTAAAAAAATCAGGAAATCACATTTTATGATTTTTAAAGATTTTATTTTGTATTGCACTGTATTGTATTTAATATTTAAAGCCATACTTTGCAACTTTTTCATATTTTTAAAATCATGTTCGTGTGGTGTTAAGAAGACGAACGCACAGCGAGGAGATAAGTTTCACTTTTGGTTTGACCACAGTTAATTGATAACAGACACTAGGGGGTGCTAAAAGCAAGCATAACTGCAAAGTGTGCCTTTAATAAGACTCCATCCATTCATTCTCTTCCGCTTATCCAGAGTCAGGTTGCAGGGGCAGCAGCCTAAGCAGAAAGGCCCAGACCTCCCTCTCCCCAGCCACTTGGGCCAGCTTCTCCGTGGAAATTCCAAAGCGTTCCCTGGCCAGCCAAGAAACATAGCCCCTTCAGCGTGTCCTGGGTCTTCCTTTAGGTCTCCTCCCGGTTGGACGTGCCCAGAAAACCTCACCAGGGAGGCGTCCAGGAGGCATCCTAACCAGATCCCCGAGCCACCTCAACTGGCTCCTCTCAATGTGGAGGAGCAGTGGGTCTCCTCCAAGCCCCTCCCAGATGACCGAGCTTCTCACCCTATCTCTAAGGGAGAGCCCAGACACCCTGCGGAGAAAACAAATTTTGGCCGCTTGTATCCGTGATCTCGTTCTTAAGGTCACTACCCAAAGCTCGTGACCATAGGTGAGGGTAGGAACGTAGATCGACCAGTAAATTGAGAGCTTCGCCTTCCTGCTCAGCTCTCTCTTCACCACGACAGACTGGTACAACGCCCGCATCACTGCAGACGCAGCACCAATCCGTCTATCGATCTCACGCTCCACCCTTCCCTCACTCGTGAACAAGACCCCGAGATACTTAAACTCCTCCACTTGAGGCAGGACCTCGTCCCTGACCTGGAGAAGGCATTCTACCCTTTTCCGACTCAAGACCATGGTCTTGGATTTAGCGGAGCTGATTCTCATCCCAGCTGCTTCACATTCTGCCTTTAATGAGACTGAAAACAAATAATTTTTTTAAAACTTCACATTTTGAGGGGTGCAGGGTTTCTTCGTGTGCCTGTGTGGCTTTTCTTCTGGCATTCTGGTTTCTAAAAGTCATGTGAGTTGAATTGGGGATAGTTGTGCATGCATGCATTGAACTGGTGACCTGTGTGGGTGTCTCCTGCCTCTCACTCATTACCTGCAGGGTTTGGCTTTAGCCTCCATGACCTCATGCAGGATTAAGTGAGTTTTTTAAATGTTGACTTACAGAAGAAAAACATGAAAACATGAGATTTTTAAAACTGTCCCTCATATAATTTAAGTCCTGTGGAGATTGTTGTTTCAAAAAAGCACCTACTGTGACTGTTTCTGATGTTATTTGAGACCAACATGAAGGCATGCATCTTTTTTACTCTCCTCAGGCAGCAGCTGGTGCCGCCGTGGGTTCCTGCCTCCTGGTCCAAAGCACTCACAGTCAGCCCAGGCCTCACGCCACAGCCCCCTCCAACCAGTAGAGCAGAAGATGTTCAAACCCAGGGTCACGGATCTGGTAAGTCTCATTTAGCATCACAATACAAACAAAAAACAGTAAAATCACCACGAACAGGTTCTTAATCCTGATTATTTGGTGTTTTTTGAAGATAATCTTGACTTAAATGAGCCAGTTCTTAGATTATGACAGTAGAGATCTAGTGTCACAAGTGAAATTGTTCTGCTAAATGTTTAAGATTCAATTCGTGTCTATTCTAAAGTCCTTTTTACACCTGCACCACATCAGCGATGACCTTTTTTTAAACAGCAGGACTCCCCCCCCCCTGCCAAAATCTAGTTGTTGGGTTTTAGCTTTTTAATCTCTGTCAAAAGGATTTTTAAATAAAAGACTCATCTTTTTAATCAGAAACACAGAAAATCACAGCGGCCACTCAACTGTTTTGACACTGTGCTGTTGTTGGTCTGAACGTGGCCTTTGGTGCTGAAAGGCTGCCAGGTGTGTCGGTTTACTGACTGATAGGTGAGTTCAAATGTCAGGGTCCTACTGGACTCTGCAGCTGTGGGTCTGCTTTAAAACGCCTCCTCGTTGCTGCGAGTTTAGAAACTTCCAGGCAGAAACCCAAAATCTTTGCTCTGCACTTGTCAGCACATTTGAATATAAAGCACAAAAGCACGCCTCAGATAGCTCAACGGCTTTAATTAAATTAGACAAATCCTCGATTCTGCGTCCACTAACAATAAGTTGGGCCATATCTGGGACCCACAATGGAAGGCTCTCGGAGTTGGAATCGGAGCTTACAGACAGAAATACTCTGGGGTGGCGAAACGTTAAGAAGCAGGATTACACTGAAAACTGAAAAGGAATTACACGTAAATGTGTATATTCTGGACAATGTCTACCTAATTAAAGTTAAATTCTGGCCCTCCGGGGTGCCTTCTTTCCACCAAGCAGCAGCGCTTTACTTGGGTTGTTATTGAACAGTGTTTTTAAGGATTAACCTGTCTCTCCTTTGTGTATTCAAAACTGTAAATTTGTTTTATTATAGAATAATGAGCAATTACAGTAGAGCTGCCCCCAAGAAAGACAAGAGAAAACATATATAATTTCACTTCTGCGAGCAGCAGTTAAGACTCTAGCGAGTGTGAATGAATTTAAATATGATGAACGATAGAGCCGAAGAGCAGCTGCGGAGCTCTACAGCCACATGCTGATAGTACCAGCCCAGTGGGAACATTAATAGTGGACTTGGATGCCAGGGGCTAAGTCTAATACCTGGTAGTTTATTAACATGATGGGTGAGAGGATGTTCCAGTTTAATGGCTGGGATAGTAAAGTTCACAGATGGCTCGCTGGAATAATACTGATGAGATTGAGAACAACATCCCCTGTGAGTAGTATGGATTTGATTCCCACTTCATCCATCTTATTTAAGCTGGTTTAATTAAAGATATTTAATAGACAAAGATTAGCAACAATCATGAGAGCAGTTAAAAATGTTAGGAATGAGTTCAGAAAAAGATTTTGGTCTTCATCCGTGTGCCGACCCGTGCAAAGTTCCTATAATTATCTAGTTTAACTCAACGGTTTACTGACCGGAGTTATAGTAGGAATCGCTGCAACAGAGTAATGTTAGACTATAAAAGAGAAGTCGTCACTGACCAGTTCTAAACACTTGATCTGACTTGTTTTACAGAGCTGTGTCTGATCTTGTTCCATCTCGAAGCATCTCTAGTTTTCTTTTACTTCCTGTTTGGGAATCTGGGCTCCTAAATCAGCACCGGTTGGTGTTTTTTTGCTCAAGTACAGGGGCGCCCCAAGAAAAGTTTCATAGGGGTGGCCATGGGGCCTGAGAAAATTTGGGGGTGGCACACCAAATTAGCCCTTTTTATAAAACAATGCCGCCAATTTGCCGCAACGCCAATGCGACATCTGGGAGCCTAAGGTCGTTTATAAGAGCTCAGACCGTGGCGGTAATGTTGCGCAATCATGTCCGTTTTATAAAAGATTACGCGATGGCGGCATAAAGGAGGTTTGGGGGCGGTCTCTGCACTGTTGTGGACTTCCGTGTATCTTGGACATAACTTGCTTTTTATCGCAATCGAAGCCGCGCTCCTTAAATTTTTTTCCCCCAATCAGCTACAGATGTGTGTCCTCCACCGTCCCTGTGAGCTGTCAGATGATCTGAGCTGCAGCTCTAATGGAGAGAAGATCCCGAAGCACCGCATCGCTCCAGTTTATCATCATGACACCACCCTCTTTTGCGCCAAGCCGCAATATTACTATCAAGCGTGGCGGGCACAAATGCCGCAAAATTCCTGCAACGTGATGCCGCCATGGCGCGTTCATAAGACACACGTTGTGATAATATTGCGCTGATTTGCCGGTGATGTAATAAGTGCTCCTTTATTAATTTTCATAAAAAAACAATGTTTTTACACACTTAAGAAACACAAACATTTTAGAAAAAAAACATTTTTTTGTTGTTTCAAAATTTACTGTATTTTAGAATTTTCGAATAGCTTAATTCACCTGTTGTTTCTTCACTAAACATCAACAAAAACTAAGGTGATTGAAACTTTTGTTTTGAAAATGGCGAGCAGCAGCAACAATTTTTTTTTTAATTCAGATTATTTTTATAGGGTTTTATTAAACAAGATACATTTATGGTTTGTGTGAACATTAATATGACATATTAAAGAACACTGGTCTTCCCCGGACTGGCCAGTGGGGTGGTCAGTAATTTTCTAGGGGTGGCTATGGCCACCCCTGGCCACCCCTTGGGGGCGCCACTGCTCAAGTAGAAAAAATTACATTACGTTAGTTGCTATGTGTTTTAAACAAATGTCTGGCTATTTTAAAAGTTTGCAGTTTTTATAGTCAACACCCATTTGTTATTGTATTAAAGTAATTTTCACATCGAACTTTTAAAAGTTTACGTTTTAGGCCCCATCCAGATTCCTCTGGGTGTTAAAACATAGAAGGAAGGAGTTCCTGCTGCTGTTTCTCCTCCCATCAATCATGAGAATTATAATTATTTCAAGCTGTTATTTTTCTCCATGTATAAAATTATCTTCAATTAGATTATTTAAAAACATTCTGTAGTGCCAGCACCACACCACTAGGTGGTGAGAGCTCCCACATTGGTAACATATCAAAATACAGATGAAGAAAATTCCTAAATCCTTTCTGAACCAAAGTTTATTGGTGACAAAAACAGGATGAAGCTAGACAGGCAGAGATTACTGGGTATGAACAGGTGTGTTTCCTGTGCAACAAGTAATAGTGAGCATGTGCAGTTTTATCACTGCGTTTTTCCAACTTTATCCCAATTCTGTGGCCAATAACCTTTGTGTGTGAGATGAATAAGATCTTAGGAAACTGAGCAGAATCAGGAAGAAATATTAATTCTGGGAGAATCTTTGGCTAAACTGTAAACAGTCTCTCTCTGTATTTTGATTTGCTGTTAATGAGGCTGCTTTCACCAGCAGCAGGCATCAAATATCAGCCTAAATGGGCTCTTACCCTTAGCACCAATAATTAGCTCAACTCGGCAACCTGCAGTCTTTTAAAGTTCAGTTATGGATAATTTATGATCTTAAAAATGTGCCGAAAGCAACTTTCTGTTTTCAAAACCAAATGATCAATTTCTGAATTTATGGTCAGGGATTGAATAGTGGATACCATGTTTTGGTGGCTCAGGTGTTAGGAGTTTGCCTTGTATTCAGTGGGTTGCTGGTACGAACCCAGACTCTGACCATCTTTGGTCCAGTCCCAATACTCACACTTCCACGCTCCCGTCCAGGCGTGTGTAGGGTGTCCCGATTCTTAAGTGTGGACTTCAGCGAAGGGTATTACCCACAATCCATTGCTCCATGGGAATTTTGAGAAGAAAGTGGAGAAATGGCTCAAGTCCTTTGCGAAACTATGTACTCCTGGACAGTCTGTGGTGCAACGTGGCGTTGGTGGATGGAGCGAGACTTGATGTCCCAGATGTGCTCAATTGGATTCAGGTCTGGGGAACGGGCGGGCCAGTCCATAGCATCAATGCCTTCATCTTGCAGGAACTGCTGACACACTCCAGCCACATGAGGTCTAGCATTGTCTTGCATTAGGAGGAACCAACCGCACCAGCATATGGTCTCACAAGGGGTCTGAGGATCTCATCTCGGTACCTAATGGCAGTCAGGCTACCTCTGGCGAGCACATGTCACATGTGCTCAGTGTGAACCTTCTTTCATCTGTGAAGAGCACAGGACGCCAGTGGCGAATTTGCCAATCTTGGTGTTCGCTGGCAAATGCCAAACGTCCTGCACGGTGTTGGGCTGTAAGCACAACCCCCACCCTCATGGAGTCTGTTTCTGACCGTTTGACCAGACACATGCACGTTTGTGGCCTGCTGGAGGTCATCTTGCAGGGTTCTGGCAGTGCTCCTCCCTTTCCTCCTTGCACAAAGGCAGAGGTAGTGGTCCTGCAGCTGGGTCGTTGCCCTCCTACAACCTCCTCTGCGTCTCCTGATGTACTGGCCTGTCTCCTGGTAGCGCCTCCATGCTCTGGACACTACGCTGACAGACACAGCAAACCTTCTTGCCACAGCTCGCATTGATGTGCCATCCTGGATGAGCTGCACTACCTGAGCCTCTTGTGTGGGTTGTAGACTCCGTCTCATGCTACCACTAGAGTGAAAGCGCCACCAGCATTCAAAAGTGACCAAAACATCAGCCAGAAACCAGAGGAACTGAGAAGTGGTCTGTGTTTTTTGAGCACTGTATATGAGGAAGCTCGACCAACTGCACAAGGAAAACCAATGTTTCTCTTAGTTGCATAATCTTTTGACTCCTTGTTTGACTAAAGGTGAACAGTGACAATAATGAGGTTCATGCAGAGCAGAAGTCTCCTTCACTTTGTGTCCTTGTAGGTTTTAAGTAGTCAAACAAGCTTTGTAGGTTTTCCTTTGACTCGAGCCAGATTGTCGTCAGTTCTGTATGAAAAATCTTTTCATAACCGGCCGTTTGACTCCCTCACATTCTTTCAAGCAGTTTCATAGCAACACACTTCCATCTCTTTTAACACCGATTGTTAGCTTTTGAAATTTCAAGGAGTTTTGGATGTGTCGGGCGTGTGATTTTTAGACGACTCTCTATCTGGAACTGGAATCAGTAAACAGGATGACAAATATCTGCTGAGGATTTTATCACAAATGTGCTGCATCTGAGTTGTTTAATGCAAAAGAGGCAAACAGAAGGGACACGCTTGTGTTTCACATTCTGATTGAAACAGAGAGTTTTCACTGGTGAGGTAAAAAAATAAGGACTCAGAGAGGCATTTGGAGGCAGCTCAGTGGCCTCCTGAACCACAAGGGAGGAGGTTTGAATTTGCTCTGACTTGTACAGTTCTGCGTCATCGTCGTCTGCAGCGTTATACGATGATGTGCAGAGAAAGTCAGATGCTTTTTGAAATGTCTCGGGGATGAAATGGTTGGCAATCCTTTACAAAGAGCCTTTTCATGGTAGATTTCATCCCTGATGGAGGCAAAGTTTATGTTGATATAAACACGACGTGCTGCCAGTCAAAAATAATAATAATAAAAACAGCACAATATGTTTCACTGCGCTGGATTTAACACACAAAATATGCTTCTGGCTATAGAAGATTATAAACGGCATCTATTTCTTAATTATAATGGCGATCAGTTATAACCAAATTACACAGATTAACTGGTGTAAAAATAAAAAAGAGCTCTTGATAAGCTGCAAATTTACGAGCAATAATTTCACCCAGAGTCATTCCATCCAAATGCATAAATTGCATTTTATTTTTTTTTCCATCAGCATGTTTAAGCTTTACAGTAAATGGCCCAAACGCTGAGTCATTTTACTACACCATCTGTTACTGCACATTAAACGTCACATTCCTGCGTGCCTGTAAATGACACCGTTAAAAAGTCAAACCACACGTCTCTGGATCTGAGTCACGCCACGTTTATAAACTGTGTGAGATGTACAATCAGCTAATTAGCATTCGGAGCTGTTGCAGATCTTAATTTAAATACAGTCGGCCGTTTAATTAAAATCTAGTCTTTGGGTTACTTTTGGATTTTTTGGGGCAAGTTGCAGATTTTTTACAACTTAATCTCTGCAAGACGAGGCAGTTCTCCAGGATGCGGTACGCTTCCTTCAGAAAGAGTCGAGCGGCGACTTCACGAATCCGATCACGTTAATGAAAAGAAGCAGCAGAATGAATGAATGCAGCAGCAGCCTGAGTGCTTACATCATTAAAATGCTGCTTTAGAATTCCTCTCTTTATGGGTAAAAAAAAAAGGGACTAATTAACCGCTTCTGCCTTCCACTAACTTCAAATTTACCTCTGGCAGTGTTCAGCTCTGCGTTAAAAAGTGTGTTTGACGAGTGCCAGGGAGGCGGGAGGCTCCGTTGCTGGGATGTGTGTGAATTTCTCGCTGGCCCGGCGTGATGCTGGCTGCTATCCGGAGGGACTGAAGCAGGTAAATTCTAGACACAAACCGGACCGCTGGAGGACAGAGGGCAGAACGTGAGCGGGTGTGAGGCAGAGATAAGCACAGACAGGGGAGCAGAGGGATTTTTCCCCCTTCTTTTTTGAGAGGGGAGGCATAAAATTAAGAGGCACGAGCCATAAATTAGCAGAGGAGCAGATTGACATTATAAATGGAATAAAATTACTTTTGTCTGCCAAAATTGCACATTTGAGCTCCTGATGTCAGCATGTTGGTTAAAGAGTTAATCAGATAATAAGATTGTAGATAAAATCCAGTTCTGGGTTGAGATTTTGGTGTTTTATTAATTAGAACGTTGTGTGACAATGATAAAATGTAGATTGTTTTTATATCAGTTCTGAAAAACTGAGGAGGATACATTTAGGTAACCCTCCTGCTGGGTGACCCCTCCAGGACGGGATGGTTGAGCAGGTTGATGGTTTATCCCTTGAGGTCCAGGTGGCAGATATGAGGTGGTGCTCACTCTTTAAAAAATCTAAAAAGAAAACACCTGGGGTCCATTGGACCCCATTAGAAAAGACATGACACTACATTTCAGCCCAAACTCTGAACAGAGGGCTTGCTGCAGCAGAATTGGTCAAGAAACTGAGAGAAAGGCAAGCACAACTCAAAACAGCACTGTGTCCATTGGACCCCACCGGGACCAAGACCCTTCAAATGCTCACAGGAGGACTCGCCACATCTGGATTAGTGAAGAAGCTGTTTAAGGAGTGAAAAGTAGTCACAGTGCTGTTTGGTTTTAGGGTGTGTACCACACTGAACATGGACCACAGAGATGTATCTGGAGATTAAAAATGGCAATTATTGTCCCACATGTTTAAAGTAAAGACTAGAAGACCTTTTCCAAGCAGCTTGATGTTCTCGTTACTACAATTAAAGATATGATTGAGAGGTTTAGGTCCACAGGACTGCAGACAACCTCCTGGGAGCTAGACTCCACTTTATGAGAAACTCAAGAGACGGATGATACAAATATTAACCAAAGAGACCAGAACAACTTCCAGAGATTAGAGGTGAACTCTAGGTCAGCCAGTGACCGATCACACCACCCATTGCTGTTTCAGCAAAAGTGGACTCAATGGAAGACGACTGAGGAGAACAACAATGTTTAAAGCTGAGACTCTTTGGTACGTCCCGCCAGCTCTATTTAAAGACATCCAAAAGAAGCAGACAAATAAAAGAACACTGTATCTACTGGGAAACATTCAGGATGCTTAGTTTCGTTCTGGGGCTGGTTTCCTGCATCGTCCACAGGATGTCTTGAATCTTGTCATGGTGCAATGAAATATCATGACTATCAAAGCATTCTGGGGCAAAATCTGATGCTCGGTGTCAGCTTAGTGTCACCAGTGTAAGGTCATGGGTCCTCCGACAGGATCATGAGCATAAACATACAGGAATGTCTAAGAGCAGAACATTGAACAGCTGTGACCTTCTAGGATCATTGAACATCTGTGGAAGGAGCTGAAACATCTGGAGAAGGAACCCTTCAGATCTGAGACCAGCTGGAGAAATTTGTAATGAGGAGTGGACCAAAGTGCCTGTTGACGTGCAGAAGTTAAGTTAAGGGTAGGGCTGGTTGATATGGACCAAATCTTAAATCATTATTCTTTAGCAGAAGTCCCATATACGATATATATTTTCATATTTTATTCCCGTATTCACAAAAAAATCTGTTTATTTATAATATATCTATGATGTGTGTAACACAGCTTTAATTCCATGTGTGGCATCTATCGGTGGGCCATTTCATATCATTCTGGGGGAAAAAATCATGATATGCTAATTTTATCACTTTAATAAATCCACTATGCACTGAGTTACACTCACGTGGGTCATGTGGTGCATATGAAGTTGTGAAGGTAAACATGGATGTGATCTACAGTATTCCCTCATATCAGCGAGTAGAGATAGATACGGTTCAGGTATTACACCTGGTTATGCAGCGGGGTTCAGCCCGTCTCATCACCAGCAGCATGTGAACGTGTGTGTGAATGGATGAATTATGCACTGTAGTGTTAAAGGGACACTTTGCAACTTTTTTATATTTTTAAATATTTTTTTTTGAGCCAGTATGTGCTAAAATGACCCTTTGCAGGATTAATGAAAGGCCACCCACCCCCTGTGGCCAGAATATTCCACTTGCAACTTCACAGTTGCCGGTCCGGTCTGTTGGGACTTAGAAAAATTCAGCTTGACTTACCTGGCTCTGCAGTCTGCTTCCAGCATGTTTCCTGCATGTTTTAGATCATGAACACAGCTGATTTGTTTGATTTAGTGATGAACCGCTCCTGTAGACTCTAATGAAGGCTGAGGAGACATTTCAGCAGCTAGATTAAGGTGTTAAAAAGACGAACGCACAGCGAGGAGATAAGCTTCACTTTCAGATTCTCCAAACGACCACTAGGGGGTGCTAAAACTGACTAGTGTGCCTTTAAATGCTCTGGAGTCCTCTGACTCGGAAAGGCGTCGTACAAGTGAACTTTAGACGTTAAAGTTTTTATTAGGGGTGGGAATTTAACGCGTTAATTATGATTAATTAATTAGAAAAAAATAACACGTTAAAAAAATTAACGCATTTAACCCTTTAAGCCAGAGGGTCCCCCAATTGGGGGATGTTGAAGTTTAGCAGCAAAATCCATGCCCTAAATATCAATATAGTCAAGCTGCACCTCTAAAGAAAGCTCAGAGCCTTGGCTACAAGACTTTTTTATGCTCCAAACACAACTAGAACTACAATCAAATGAGTGATCAGAAATCCCTCTTCATGTGTTTTTGCCTTCATTTCTGTCTCTAATGGTGCTAAATCAAATCAAATTGCACACACATTCTATCAACCTATTATTATTATTATTTTAAAGACAATACCATTATCAAAATGTATTGTACTTTTAGGTCTGTCCTATTTTTGCCAGTGATATACATATATATTCTCCTGTTTTGAATTGAAATACAATTTAAAAGCTTTTTTTTTAGAAATCAAAAGAGCTTGTGTTTACAATAATAATGTCAATGACGATTGTTTGATTCTCTGTCTCATTATTTTTAATAAAAAAATTCCTCTTGGGGCAAATTTTCTTGAACGATTAAAATGTGATTAATTAAGATGAATTAATTTCAAATCCTCTAATTAATTAGATACATTTTTTTAATCGAGTCCCACCCCTAGTTTTTATAGCCTAGTGAACTAGACCAAATTCTTGCTTTGCAGAGTATATATATATATATTCACATATATAGGATGGCTTGCCAGGCTATAGTTTTTATACATTGGGGATTTTGCTCGCTAACTCTTTTGAAGTGTGTGTCACGTCTTGACAGGAGGCCATTTTGTTTGTTTTCTTGCCACCCAAGCACTCGTGCATTCACTCAAACACGGCAGACAAGATTCGCCTATTGTCCAGTTCTTGATGAGGGTTCCATCATTTCCATCCATTTTTAGGTTCTCTTCATTATTTCAGTGACCTATGTAAGTCGTTTCCTTTAACAGAAGGGTACCAACATTTTTAGTCGTGCCTGTTTTATTCTTTCTCCTACTGAATAATTAAGATGCATTTTCTCATCAAATCGTCCAGAGAGGAAACATATCACAGGTTCATGAAAGAAACATACCACATCTGCTGCTGTTTGTTAGTTCACATCAGATGGTTGGTATTTACGTCTCAGGCTTGTACGGTTAAGTGCATCGGTGACACAGAGAGAGAGAACAGGAAAACACCATTTGCCTGATCGCAGACGGACCTCTCTGATGGCTGCTTTTCTCTTACAAATCCCTCAAAACAAGGCAGCGTTTTTTAGTTTAATTGTTGTTGACACAGTTTGAAGTCTGCTGCCTCAGATGCTGCTGAAGACACCGAATAATCGACACTTCTAAGCAAACAATTTGCTGACAGCATCTCTGCCTAATCTGGCTCTTACGTCTGCTGGGCGTAGTTTCAACTGTGACAGCTTTACAAACAGAGAGAGGAGATGAAATCTGAAGGCTTAACTTACAACTCCAACACAAGCGCTTTTCATATCTTCCGTGATTGCTTCCTCTTCCTCTTCAGCACGTGGGCCCGGCCGCTATCTAGCCAGCTCAGGAGAGGAGACGCAATGAGGCAAGCGGGGGGAGACGATGAATAGTTTGTGACAAAAAAAGACAGAGAGGGGACATGGATCTAAAAGACAAAGCCATCACGCGGAGTCCATGAGTCAGCTGACAGCACCGGCTGCATTCTTAATTGCCCTTAGAGCATATTTCTCATCCTAACTCCTGGTAATTGGACATGAGCAGCGGTGATAAATTGCTCGGGCTACCTTGGATCCATGACAGCTTCGTGGAATTCAAACTGGCACCCAGAGGGGATGGGTGTTTACCACTTGTCTTTTTTCTTTAACTTATTTCTGATATAGTCTGAGGGATGATGATAACTCAAAGTTTACTCAGGAATTATGATTTGAAACTTCATCAAGAGGAGCCAGTTGAGGTGACTCAGGCATCTAGTTAGGATGCTTCCTGGTGAGGTTTTCTGGGCACGTCCAACTGGGCGGAGAACTAAAGGAAGACCCAGGACACGCTGGAGGGACTATGTCTCTCAGCTGGCCAGGGAACGCCTTGGGATTCCCTCGGAGGAGCTGGCCCAAGTGGCTGGGGAGAGGGAAGTCTGGGCCTCTCTGCTTAGGCTGCTGCCCCTGAGACCCGACTCTGGGTAAGCGATGAAAATGGATGGCTGGAACTTCCTCATATTTAAAAACTTCTCAAAAATCCAAAATGGCAGCACCTGGAAACCACGTGATTTGGTTTCACTTTTAAGCAGAAGACAGAGATGCTTTGTCCATCTTTATCAGTGATCATGGCTGCAATTTTGCAAAATCTATTAATGTGAATGCAATCATGCTGCTGCTGCACTAATTCCTCCATCTACTAGATGCTCTTACCACTTCCTGTGCATCTGCAGCCCCGAGCCCTGTTTTAAGAAAACTCTGGGACCGCTTCAGGATGCAGCTACAGATAGAAAATCACCATAGAACAGATGGTGTGATGAGGTCGTGGCCTAGGTACACTGGTCTGATGGAGGACCCCATGTCATCCATACTCCGCCCAGGACCCCGATACTCTACCATCATAACATCAAACCACCATGACCTCAGGATAAAGGTTCAGTGCATGCTTAAAGCAACTGTCAAGGGACCTGAAGCAGGGAGCGTACCCTTCAGCAGATGAAGCAGCTGCAGCTTTAGATGCTGGTGTGGTTCAAACTCCTCTACGCCACAGCTGACAACATACTGTCTGACTAATGAGCTAGATTTGAGCTTAGCCTTTTAATCAAGTGAGTCATCATAGGAAGAAGGATTTTCAAGTATTTTCTTTTTTTATTTAATGAAAACAATTCTTTTGAAGATGGATGCAGAAACGGAAGTTAATCTGTAACAAACCCGACCCGGCTTTCCCATCGTGGGACGAACACTAAGTAAAGTTTTCCTTCTGAAGGGGAGAACAGCTCCTGCTCTTCTTCTCAGTCCAGTCACTGCAGACTCACTTCACACTTGGAGCCGTCACTCATTAGACGTTAAAACTGACGGATGTTTATTGGTGTTGAAAACATCTCCCATAGATCTCCTATGGAAATGAGCTACCTGCCTTGTTCCTAGTCGACTGGAAGTGGAGGAGAGGAATCTGTGTTTTTATGCAGCGGCGCATCTCTTCAGGGTGACCTTGATGATGTAACAGACTCACAAATAAGAGCTGTTGTATTTCATTATGGTTGCATTCCCTTTGTGTCTCATTTGGTGGAAATGGTTTCAGAAAATGGGCTTTAAATGGTGCTTTGAGGGAGAATCTGTGCAATTTGTGTCAGATTTGGTAAAGCAGGGGAGCTGTACGCGCAGCAGTAATTTAATGTAAAATGATGCATCCATCTATATGGCAGCTATAATAAATGTTTATAAGGATTTTGTTTCACGTCGCTGTAGAAATTGACTAAGACCCAGAAGAAAAAAAAACACACACTGCTATTATATTTATCCTTATTTATACCCCGATATTTCCTTAAACAAATGTATTTATAAACATGAAAAAATGATGCATCTTATGCAGGATTTGTTCCAGGGATCACTAAAGAACAACCACTAATCCATTTTAGAGGAGATTTGGGAGGTTTTTTGTTCAAACCTTAAATACCAGACAAATTATCCATCCATCCATTTTCCCTATTTGCTCAAGAGAAGGAAACCTCAGACATCCCTCTCTGCAGCTCTTCCACTAACGTCCCCAGACCAGTTTGTAATCCCTCCAGTTGGTCCCCGGGCCTCTTGCCACGGGGACTAGCCTGAAAAACCTTAAACATTCCACAACTTTTACACCTTAAAATTATGCTTTTTTGTAACGTTTTTGCGTCATACTATCATCTATTATGTTCATTTTCGTACCTGTGTTAGTGTTGGGGGGGGTCCCACGTCTGTTTACCGCACTATACAGTTTTTGAGCTCAGGTCGCTACCGGAAGTACTGACTGGGTGTTGCTTTACGGCATTATATGGCAATCCAAAGGGATAAAAAAGTGCACTTTCTAAATGCGCGTTATGTCTGCCCAAACGCGCAATTTTTTATCCCGTTGGCTTGCCATAATTGTATAAGGTAGACTCGCTGTAGCAGCGGCAGATTCACCAAAGAAAGCTAGAAATCCCTTATCAGAGGAATATAGGAAAAGAAAAGAAAAGAACGTGATAGAGCAAGAGCAAAGACCAGAGTTATTATTGGGCCGTCTTTTCCTCGCTGGAGAGTTCTTTTAGAAAGAACAGCATGAACTACGGACTCTGACCTAGCCGTGCTGCTAATGGCTAGGTAAGTAATAAATGATTTCACCAGGGTTATTGTGTTTGGTCGGGCATAAAGTTGTTATACAGTCCTGATAAAACTATTTATTCAATGTGTGGAGGTGGAAAAGTTTGTTTTTGTTGTTTTGCCTGACATTAGGAATGTACACATGCCTCTTATGCCCGAGAGATTTAATGTTACGCAGCAAGCCTCTGGAGGGCGACAGAGAGCATATATCCACAAAGTTAAGGAATTGGGCTTTAATAGGTCCTAATAAGATGTTCATACAACCTCAGCTGACTGTTTTTGATGAGCAGTTCTACAGAAATATCCTCACCCTTAGATAATCCATCCATCCATTTTCGTCCGCTTATTCAAAGTCGGGTCGTGGGGGCAGCAGCCTACTGAGGGAGGTTCAGCTCCTCCGGGGGAATCCCAAGGCGTTTCCTGGGTCTCCCTTTGGGTCTCCTCCTGTTTGGACGTACTCGGAAAACCTCACCAGGGAGGGATCCAGGAAGCATCCTAACCAGATGACCGAGCCACCTAAACTGGCTCCTCTCGACGTGGAGGAGCAGGTGATCTATTCCAAGCCCCTCCCAGATGACCGAGCTTCTCACCCTATCTCTAAGGGAGAGCCCAGACACCATGCAGCGAAAACTCATTTCAGCCACTTATCGATCTTTCCCTCACTCATGAACAAGACCCCGATGCTTAAAGTCCTCCACTTGGGGCAGGACCTCGTCCCTGACCTGGAGCTAATCAATACATTTAAAATATTGTCTAACATATTTGTTCAAATGCTTTACGTTGGCGTGGTTTGTTAGACAATCTGCTAAAGGGAAGAGAATAGATCATTTTTAGATGATGGACAGCGACGGTGGAGGACATGTTTGTAATGCACATTCTAAGAAAAAGACCTTAAAGGAGGCAGGGCAACCCACTTGAGAAATTAGTGAAAGACTTTTGCAGGTGGACACGGTGAAGCTCCGCAGTTTCTGAGGAGACTTCTCAGTTGTGGTCAAGTTTAGAAAGTTAAATCAGTCATGTTAGTTTGTTTTCTAAACTATCCAGCTTTTAGGGAAAGACTTTTAATTTTTGATTGCAATTCAGAATCCAAAAACAAAGTTTAGTTTGCTCATTTTTTTTTATTCAGCAGATTTTTTTAATAGAATGCAAAGGTTCAGTACTTGGAAACAAGTTCAAACACTGTATCTGATCTGGCATACAGAGACAGAGAGAAGAGACTGGATCATTACCGTTATTAGAATGTAAACTTTACAGAACAAAAGATGATAAAATGCCACAGGAAGGCATTCGATATTTTACTGGTCATAAAAGTGTGACTGAATCAACGACAAAACACTCCCCACAAAAACATCTGCAAAACCGTCACACAGATATACACTGAAGATAAAAATAAACTCCTCCTTTTTTCTGGTTGTGGATTCACCTACAATTATTTTCTAAAATTAATGAATTTACACCTTTCGACACTCACATTTACAAAAAAGTCATCAGGGAAGCAGAAAATCAGCCGCTCCTCCTAAGACAGCCGGTCCACAGACTGGGAAGCGTGAGACTGGCTGAAACGCGTATTTAAGTATCATTAGTTATCATCCACACAGGAAATCTGCAGAGAAGGTAACATGGCAAATATCACAGGTTGGCAACAGAGCAGACATCCTGATCTAGCAGAGTTTGATTAGGAAATAGAAGACAAATGAAAAGTCGTGGTGTTTTAGCACTGCTAGCACACATCTAGAAAGAAACAAATGAGTGGAAGAGAAGCCAGAGTGTCGGGCTGAAATGTAAAAAAAAAAAAGGGGGACGAGTGAGTGAATGCTTGTCGTTCATCTTCTGTTCAATCATCACTTCCTGTCCTCGTTGGTCTTTGGAATGGTGTTCCCTCGACGCTCGCCATGTTTCTAACGCCTGTAGCCAAACTCGTCCGCGTCGTCTGCACGGAAGTCTCCGTAGCGCCAGATGTTGAGCTGATGGGAAGACGGAGACTTTATTGAACACAAATAAAGACGCTAATGAAAGGTTTGAGTAATAATAAAGAGAAGATGGTCAGAGAGGACACAGACCATCTGCATCATCGCTCTTTGTTCTGGCCTGTCCATTAAAACACCTCCAGTCTGTTACTTCTCCTGCATCGCATCATAAAGCTCCACACACATCGTCTAAATGTCACCCCTACCACAACACGTGTGTGTGTGAGAATCGGTGTGTGGGATGTTGGGTTTTTTTGGCTCTCAGAGGCCTGTGCGCTCAGCTGTTAACGCTGTGATTCATAGCTAATTAGCAACTGTGCTAATTAGCACTAGTTATTAGGATGAATGAAATGAATGAAGCCATTTCCCATTTCTCGAGCGGTTGTGTGTATTTTTTCTTGTGACACCCTGAAAACACCGTGGTGATGCTATTTGCACTCCTGCTTCCTTTTCTGGTCCTGCTGCAAGAGAATAAAAGGAACCGACTGCCTCAGAATTTGGATTCACGACTCTTTACATAACATATTTAAAACAAAACAAACCGAGCTCCTGACATTTGGAGTTTATTACTTCTAAAACGTACGTTCTTCAGCGGGAGCTGTCTAACTTTGAGGATGTTAACCTGCAGAAAGTTTTGCAGAAGGAACTGGTTTTCATTTTTCTCTGAAGTGTTTTTATTTGTATTTTTTTTTATTTATCTTTTAATCTGACAGCATTTAAAAGCAAAGTTCAGAACTTTTGAAAAAAGAAACTGTTTATCCTACGGCTGAACAGTTAAGACAGTCTGGGGGGGGGGGGGGGGGGTTACGAACTGTGCTTCATTCTTAGTAACCATAAATTTCACATTACTTGGTTATTTGCACTGGAAATTATCTACAGAGCTATCCTAATAGAATAACAAATCTAGCAAGCAGTTTTGGTTTTAGCACCCCCTAGTGTCCGTTTAGTAGAATCAAAAGTGAAACTTATCTCCTCGCTGTGCGTTTGTCTTTTTAACACCTTAATCTAACTGCTGAAATGTCTCCTCAGCCTTCATTAGTGTCTACAGGAGCGGTTCATCACTAAATCAAACAAATCAGCTGTGTTTACGATCTAAAACATGCTGGAAGCAGACTGCAGCACCAGGCGTGTCAGATCCTTTTTCTAAGTCCAGCAGAGAGCAGACCGCCACTCTGAAGTTGCAAATGCGATATTCTGGCCACAGAGGGCGGTGGGGGTCTGAGTTACATTTCATTAACCCTGTAAAACAGGGGCATTCAGTTCCAGTCCTGGAGGACCGGTATCCAGCACGTTTTAGTTTTAACTCAGTTCCAACACGCCTGATGAGCTGCTGCACAGGTGATTCAACCACTGAATCAAGTGTGTTGGAGCAGAGGAGCAACTAAAACGTGCTGGATACCGACCCTCCAGGCCCGGAAATTGAATACCTCTGCTGTAAAGGGTCATTTTAGCACATAGTGGCTCAAGAAAATGATTTTAAAATATGAAAAAGTTGCATAGTATGGCTTTAAGACATTTTTGAAACTGGCCCAACAGTGTCTGGTCAGCTTGACTGTTCAACTGGAGCTGAACAGGTAGTATGCATGTAACCTTTATTTAACCAGGAAAGAAAACCCTTGAGATTAAAAATCTCCTTTACAAGAGTGTCCTGGCCAAGACAGGTAATTATTCCTAACCTTCCCTTTAGGCCCACGTCTCATCCTGTGACCTGGCTTCTTCTAATGACTGGTTTATTCCCACAAATACTTCATATTTACGGCCCTGATATGATTTCTGAACAATGATGTTGATTTTTTGCTTCACTACAGCGTTCCACTAAACAGCCTACAGTTACACGCCGCTCCAACAGGGGGCGATACCGCTCTCATTGGTCACTTTTGACCAGATGAGCGATTTTTGTCAAAGAAGCCAAACAAAATTTGAGCCGTTACAATTTTCACAGATGATCAAACAGGAACAGGATGTTTTTATCTTTAGTCTTTAACTCCTTTTTCCTAATTTCATACTGTACGTCTTTACATGCATCTCAACAAACAATCTGTTGTATATCGAGAGAGAAAAGCAGCAGGGAAGAAGTGATTTTTTTCAGTGTTGTAATGTATTCTTGGCTTGAGAGCCTTACATTTCACAGAACTGTGGCTGTGAGAGGAAAAAAAGAGATCTACAGGATGAAAAAGTGGAAAATAAAAGCAAATGAAGCGACTTACCCTGGCACTCTTGGCAGATTCTTGACTGTTCAGGTACTCTGTCACCTAAGGCAAAAAGAGATGACTCATTAGCATATCACATAACTGCGTCACACACAGGATTTTAAAGGATTATAGTGAATCAATGCACCCTTTCAACCTGCTCTGCCCCTGGAGACATCCCCTTTTAAGCTTACAGGGACTTTTTTAAAAAACAAGGTTCATTTTCTTGTAGGAAAGGGCACTCGCACACCCTCTCAGACACTGATCGTAAAGAGCACAGCTCTCTGAAGATCAACACGATCAAGATAACACGCAGGCTGGTTATGTCACTGCAGGGAATGTGGAACCCACGAATGTGAAAGAAGCATAACAACGTTCTTGACGTCACATTATGTCTCACTTTTTAGGGTCACTGCTTTCTGCGCTGTGTGCAGGGCATCGCTTCATGCTTCACGCAACGACTTACACCATCAAAGTCACTCGAGATGAGAGCGTCTCCTAAATCCTCTCGCCTACCAGCCTCGGGCCAACACCTCGTCAGTTTGCCGTAGAGATTTATAACCAAGAGCAGTCGTAGGACGCCACGAGGAAGCCAACAGCTAAAAGGGGGTAAGCCCCAAATTGTGGAAAATCTCAGCATAGGATGGTTTTGAGATGAGGGAATCACAGACACTCTAGTCAGCTCTGCTAATAGCGTTCATCTCTTGTAGCCAATAAATTCCACTAAGCAACAATCATTTTCATTTGGGTCCTTGTACGTTTTATATAGCTTACCACCAAAACATCTCATTAATGACTAGGGGAATGTTCTCTTTAAACAATTCATTTTGGATTTTAAATGTCTGCCACAGCGGATCAATGTTAAAGATACGGGTTTGGTAGAAACTGCGAGTCTTTATCAACACAAACTTGGAGGGATAACAGATGCAGGATTGTTGTTTCAATCCTGTCCATCAAATTCCAGAGCCAACCCAATTCAAGATGATGGCAAAAAGCTGTATTCACTCATTCAACATCGAACTGCTACAATTTAGATCGTTTTACAAAAGTAGAGCTACAGGTTCATGTAGTAATAGTTGCATCAGTTTCTTTCAAGATTTGATCCGAGCCTCTAGAGCTCTATGTCTCAACATAAGATGATCTTAAA
This sequence comes from Aphyosemion australe, assembly GCA_006937985.1. NCBI lineage: Eukaryota > Metazoa > Chordata > Actinopteri > Cyprinodontiformes > Nothobranchiidae > Aphyosemion > Aphyosemion australe. The sequence goes on from SSNS01000001.1 coordinate 3,236,591, forward strand.
CCAGTGTGTTGAATAACAATTAATGAATCTGAGATTGAAACGCTGGCATGAAAGGTGACAAAAGGGTTATAAAGGTGGCAAAAAGCATTTGTTCATGGAGTAGAGACCTTAATCTCTTTTAAATCCATCATTAAAACACAGATTACAAATATTGGTTAAAAACTATGGGTGGGACTCGTTTAAAAAAAAATTATCTAATTAGAGGCTTTGTAATTAATTAATCTTGATTAATCACATTTTAATTGTTGAAGAAAACTTCCCCCGAAAGCAATTTTTTAAAATTAAAAATAATGAGACAGAGAATCAAACAATAGTCATTGACATTATTATTGTAAACACAAGCTCTTTTCATTTCTAAAAAAAAATATATGTATATCACTGGCAAAAATAGGACAGACTTAAAAGTACAATACTATTTTAAGTACATTTTGATAATGGTATTGTCTTAAAATAATAATAATGGGTTGATAGAATGTGTGTGCAATTTGATTTGACTTATCATCATTAGAGACAGAAATGAAGGTAAAAACGCATGAAGAGGGATTTCTGATCACTCATTTGATTGTAGTTTTAGTTGTGTTTGGAGCACATAACATGGTCTTGTAGCCAAGGTTCTGAGCTTAAGTTTAGAGGTGCAGCTTGACTATATTGACATTTAGGGCATGGATTTTGCTGCTAAACTTCAACATCCCCCAATTGGGGGACCCTCAGGCTTAAATTGAATGCGTTCATTTTTTTTAACACGTTAAATTCCCACCCCTAGTTAAAAACGTCTAAAGCTATGAACAAGTGTCAGTCTTATGCAATAATCTGTTGGGACAACGACCCTGGTCAGTGAGAAACATTAATTCTTCTAATTTGTGCAACATAATCTAGCTGAGCTCTGGATGTACAGGAGTTGGAAGATGCAGCATTGAGCATATTGACCACTTCTGCTAGAAAAGCCATTTAACTTCTTTGAATGAGCCAGTGATGAGTCATAGAGGAGGGAGGGGGGGCGTTATATGAGGTGGGTACACTGTAAGTGGATGTATGGACCTCAGAGAGCCGGAGTGGCAAAGCTTCAGAGTGAAGATGTCCTTCACCGTTCCAATATCAGACCACATTATGCACAAGGTCCATCAACACACAAACACGCGTCGTCTCTAATGCCCGAGCAGCCCACATCACATTCTGTTAGCTCGGTATATCTAACACGTAGAGCAGATGTAGCACCAAGCATTAGCAGGACAGCAGGAGGAAATCGGCTTTAAAGAAATAATTTTAAATCAAATTCCACTTGCAGCAAAGAATCGTCCGTGTAATGGATTCAATTGTGCTGCGTTTGGTTGTTGATTATAGCAGCAGATGACTTGGCGTGCACACACGCACCAGAACAAGTCTGCCAGATGTTAAAACAGTCGAGTGGGATGGGGATGGATGGGACTCTGGAGTTAATTTGCTTAGCTAGCTTGTGCACATAGGTTGATTAGATAGCTACGCTGCACTCACCACAGCCAAGATAACAGACATGCAGCTGGATGGTACAGTCACACATCTGAGTGTGTGACCGGGGAAAGTGCTGCGACTGCACAAGGCATCCATCAAAGCCAACTAAAGGGGAGAGATTTTGGGGGGAAGGCTTAGGGGTATGGCATGTTAATCCCAGCAGGCAGATGTCACCATATGGAGGATCCAGCCAATGATATTTCTCACACACAAAATGCCTGTGATGTCATTTGAGCTTTGGAGGGGAGCGCTCAGTGACCGTAGCCGTTTCTGCTGCATATCAAAGTTTAGGTGGAGGTGTTATAGAAGAGATTATGTGTGTACGCTGAAACTCCAGCTACATTTTCAAGTGTCGAGACAAAAATGTCTTTTTTTTGACAGATGCAAAGTCAAGAGCACTACAGCACAATAAGCAAAGATGAGAAACTGCCATATTTAAAATCTTCACTGCTCTGGTCGGGAGGGTGCCTTTCCGGGCTCGCCCTTGCCTCTCGTCGTTCCGCACTATTTAGTTCAGTAAACACAACAGCCAATCAGCTGAGCACCAGCGACTGACTGCGGGTTTTGAACAGCTATGCACCAGCCACCGGATCCGTCTTTCACAGCTCTTCTATTGACTCCAGTAGGGAGGCATAATGGCTCATTCATGAAACAAGCACATGCAAAACAAGGAATTTTTCCCACTGGGAGAAAGAACTACCTTCTGCTTCCTTCCTCTGTAAGATGATGTTGTAGCAAAGTAAAGAAAATGGTTAAAAAATAAACTTAGTTGATTAGTTTACTAATGAAACAAATGAAGGGGGATGGGAGAAACGTCGATTGTAAGGGTTTGGGTAGCAGAGAGCAGCTGGTGAAAGTGTTTGTCTGGACGACCCGACTGAGCTCCCATATGCCAGACAGATGCCATTCTGGTGAGCTGTGACCATAGACACCGGCAGTGGGTAAAACACGCTTTGGCTAAGGAGGTAACAGCATGTACGAGCGTCCCTAAAGGTGTGGGATTCATCTTTCTTTTGTTTACAGCTCTTAGCTTAATTAGCTCCAATGTTCAGACTTTAATAGGCTAATCGTTTTTATTTATGTTTACTGAAGTCAGATTTAGCACGAAAACGGCATCAATACTACGAGACCGTCATCGTTACGGGCAGGTAAGTGTGACGAAAGCCTTGGTGGGAGGCTGTAAGAGAGGCTTTTTGTAAGCTGAACGACAGGTGGTGTGGGCCCGGCGCTTTGGCACCGGTCGGTTTCTATGACTGGCTGTGAATGTGCAAGAGCAAGCGCTGGCCCTCGTGCCTCGTCCAGGTGGTGTTCTGGTAAACATGGTGTGAAAGTGATGGATGTGAGCAAGAGCTAACGGCCCTTTTTTGACAGGTTGCGTGTGTCTGGTGCGTAGGTGAGCTGCCTGCTTTTTTCTTACTTTAAAAGCTTGTAGGAACGTTGAGTGACGCTGGTTTTGGACAAGCAGTTGACTACAAGTCTTTAAAATCAGGTGTGAAACTCCCGTTGTTGTTGATGCAGAACATTGAGTGACTTAAGGAAATAGAAATATTTCACCCCACACAACGAAATACCCACTTTAACGGTCGGTTTGTTGCGAATTTGCTCTTCGTTCGTATGTATCTCATCTTTAATCTCCTTTAGACAGAAACTTCTGTACAAGACGTTCACCATCGGAGCACCTACTGGAACATAACGGCTTTTATGTTTGCAGCTCACACCGCTTCAAGTTGAGTGTACTTGGCTGAGAGTTCGTCCTAAGAGACGTCGCACGCTCAACATACCCATGCATGAATACTGCATGGTGAGCAGGGAGGAGGCCGGGCTTTTGGGGGTGTCTCTTCAGACAAGTCATCCTACAAGTGGTTTTGATAGGAAAGAGCCAGGGAGGGAATCCCCGAAGGCTTGTCGTGTGTGATGTTAGAGGGAATTCTCAAATGGGAGAGGAAATACTAACAGAATGTCTGCAAATTTTGTTAAAAGGAAAGAATAAAAACTGAATTTGTGAAATCCATTCTGCTGATTTTCATCTTCAAGCATTTGAGGTGCAGGGAAACCTTGCAGTGGCAGAATTTATTTTGCAGAGCAGGGTTTTAGCACGCTATCTCAAAAGAGTAAAATCAGCTTGTTTTTTTTCCATTTTTAATGAATTAAACAGATAATTAGTGTTAGCTGCAGATCACGTGCCATCCCACCCATCGGGAAACTGGTTTACATCCTGTTTCCTGCTGCCACCCTTCTCCCAGCATGGCTGTCGGAGGAGATCAGACGCTTTGGTGGGAACAAATATGACAAGCCCACCAGCATGGGTTCATTGAGTTAAGAGGTCACACTCGTGTAAAACACGTGCACGTGCAGCAAATGCTAGTGCACTCTCCAGTGCTCTCCCACAGGCTCTAGAGACAGAACAAGTCCGATGTGAAAACTACAAAAGAGTTTTGCTCTTTTCCCTCCAATATTCCTGTAAAATATTTACAAGTTTGGCTGTTCCTGTCACCTGCAGGTGTGTGTAGAGCATGATAGTGCAGAAGATGGAACAGTGTTTGTGAAGTGGTGCGTGTCAGCTAGGACATGTCAAAAGGACCGTCACAGCAGAGGCGGCAGGGGTGTGTGTGTGTGTGTGTCAATAACAAAGGAGCAGAAAATGTCCATTAGAGGACCTCATCTTTAACTCCACTTGTAAATTAGGGATTGAGTCATTAGTGTGAGGAAGTCATGCTGTCGCACCGTCATGGAACTCAGTAGGGATGTGTGTGTAAGACGGTAGTCTCGATGGCTTTAAAAATAAAGGCAGCAACCTAAAAACTGGTTAATTGCAAAAGCAAAATGAGATGTTTGTCTAGGAGCAGATTCTTATCTTTGGTTTAAAATATGAGACGTCTCCATTCACTGGTCACCTTGTCAGGTACACAAATAGTCGCACGGCAGCAAATGAATGATGTTGTGAGGACGACTTACTGTGGTCCAAACTGAGCATCAAAAAGGGGCTGTAAGTTGTTCGTGTTAAACAGGCTGTTTTACTGGGATTTTCATAACTACCTCTATTGTTCAGAGAACGGTCTAAAAATACCCTGTTGAGGTCAGAGGAGAACGGCCACGCTGGCTATGGATGATAAAAGGCTGCAGTCCACAGAATATCATCTGTGAATTAAACCCTGAAGCAGATGGATTACAGCAGCAGAAGTCACCAACAACAGGAAACCAGCGACTATTCCATTAGACTCACTGGAGTCTAGCAGCTTCTATAGTCATCAGATCTCCATCCAGTCCAGAACCTCTCCAGAACCTTTGGGATGTGGCAGAACTAGAGACTCACATCACGGGACCAAAGAGGAATGTCTCCAGTACTTTGGTGAATCTATGACACGACACCTTAAGGCAGCCTAACCCAGTGTTAGTAAGCTGTACCTAATAAAGTGGCGAGGGAGTAGACCATCTCATTGTGTTTGGGAAGCTCCAATAAATAAAAAGTAGGTTCCCATCATGTTCAGACTCCCCAAAATATTCCCAAAAGGTAAATAATCAGTGTCCGTAGCTGTGGTCCAGCACTGTGGTACCAGTGGACCACATGATACAAGCACCCCCCCGCCCACATGCACCTTTACTGAACAGAGCATGTACCAAGCTGCTTTAATAAATGGAACAAGCCACTGCTGCAGGCACCCTGTGTGTGAGCCTCCTCACTGATTTCCTGTATGGATTCCCCTCATCCAGCTACAGCTCCATCTTCATCTACGCTCAAACTCCATTAACACAATTACCCTGCTGTGCTGCTAACTACACACAGAGATCTGTGAACTTATGAAAGCGCCAGATGAGGCAGAAAAAAAGATGCAGGGATGACAAAAAGTTGCCTTGAAGCTCACGTGAGCCAGCAGCTAAAGGAGTCTCCCCTGACCTCTTAAAGCTTTTCGCTACTTCAGACATCCGCACACGAAACACGAGGCCTGTGTGGGAATCCAGCGACGACACAACCAAAGAGGATAAAGGAAAAAATAAAAACTATATTTCCCAGGGGGGCTCCTGGGTAATTAAAGATTCCAGGACTTTCATCTGTCGCTCTCGCTCTAAGGAGGCCACCTCACAGCTGTTTTCCCCACAGTCTGCCTTCTGCTGACACACTCAAACACGCTGCATTTCAATAAACATCTTACAAAGGTGTTAGTAAACACTGCTTTAGAATATGAACGCTATTGCTATATCTTAATCTAGTCCTTTGGGAACACGTTGGTAATGATGCGTGGGCCTATGCTGCAGAGTTGGTGATTTATAATAATTGCGCCAACGACGAGGAGACAGACACATCTGTATTTGTAATTGACTAGCGATTAGCACAGTGGACATTATTAGCTTGCGATGATGATAAACGTTGCGGGCTAGCACAAGTGTCAGCTAGCTGAGGTGACTGGACAAGAAGGGGGCCGCCACAGTCCGAATCAGTCATGTTACTGGCAGCTGCTGACAGAAAACACTGGTGAAAAGCACTCGAGCACAACAGATAGTGCTGCTAACCACACAGCCATCTTCCACTTGAGCTGCCATGACAGACTCATTACATCTTGGACAAAGAAATATCAGGTCTGGGTGCGCCTTTCTGTGAGCTGGTCAAAAATAGCTGCTGCAGGCTCTTTCTGGGTACCCAATCAGGCAGAAAGAAAAATATATTAAAAGTCTTTTTGTAATTCAGCTGAAGCAAGTCCTCCCCTTTCTCCCACTCTCAAAGGAAACACACGCCACTTGTGCCTCGTAACGCCACACCGATATTTCAAACGGCAAAGAAGACATTAGAAAAACACAGCAGCCCCGCAGGGCAGCATCAGCTGATTTGAGTTGCAAATAATCACACATAACTACATTTTAAATCACTGCTCATTATCAGGCCACTGCCAGGTCTGATCTGAGCAGCTCTCCACTCTAATTCCTGGGGATTATTGCTCATCATGACATAGCACTGAAACACAAAATGCAAATGAGATCATGCAGAAGCCAAACGAGCTTCTTTCCAGCTGCTGTCCAGATGACACGCCGCAGCTCAGTTTGGAGGAGATTAATACCGCGCTTTAAAAAAAGGACGGGATACAAAGAGGAGAGGGAAGTGATGAGGAGGATGAGTGATAAAAAATAATAACAGTCAGAGTAGATGGAGAAGGGTGTTGAAACTGGCAAAGATAAGATGTGCAAAGTGTGTGTGTGTGTGTGGCGTGTTGCCATTGTTGAGAAAAATGGTTTGTGTTTCCAGGACCATTTGAGATTCCTACTCCCTGCGCCTGAGGAGGACAGGCGTGTGGTTAGGGTGCAACGGGTAAAGAACAAGGATGAAGTTAATTTTAGGGTTTTTTACTGAAATAATTACATTTTTCTAATTTATCAGATGTTCTGATTGTTTTATAGATCATTTATTTATAGTGAATCCTGATGAATTTGTGCATATTAATCATCATTATCATATGACCTTTGCAGTCCTCAGTCACATACATGTCCTGTTTTCTACAGGAGAGAAGACCCCCCCCCCCATTGCCAGCGGGGGCAATCAGACCAAATGACATGGTTGACACTGCTCTAAATCTGGCCGCCTCAGGCAACTATTACTGAGCTGCTGCGCTTCACTAACAGCTCATTTATGACACCAACATGTTGATTACATGTACCAGTGGAAGTGACTTTACATGGCAACCACTTGTACCTGGCAATCCAAAATAAGAACAAACACCTACGGGCTGGTGGCGTCTCGGCTTTAATGACGTAAAAACGGGTCTTGGGGAGCGTCTGAATTCAGAGATGTCAGAGAAACCGCAGCAACGCTGATGTGTTCTTTGAGAGGAAATAGTCAGAGGCAACAAGTGACACAAACATGCCTCGTTATAAACCAACACTGTCACAAAGCCCATACTCCTGTCGTTGATGCTGCGTCACTCTCAGGCTTTAATCTAAAAACAAAAGATTCATTTAAAAACATTTTAAACCTATGAAACCAAACTTTAGCTGGTAACGTTAAGGGATGTCCTGATGAAGGTGACTTGTGTCAGGTCCAGATCATTAAAGTTTAGGTCGAGTCTCAATCCGACATTTAACTTTGTCAGATATGCAGACTACAAACCACAACTGGTGCGTTTGTGTGAAAGATCACAGAGCAGGGAGACAGTTTATTGACGCAGATCACAGAGTTTTCTCATTATTCCTGCAGACAAATGTCTTAAAGAGACATTCCACAACTTTTACACCTTAAAATAATGTTTTTTGTAAAGTTTTGGCGGCTGCTATCAGCTATTATGTTCATTTTCGGAGCTGTGATGGTGTTAGGGGGTCCCACGTCTGTTTACCACACTATACAGTTTTTGACCCGCGCCAGAATTACTGACTGCGTGTTGCTTTACGGCACCATATGGCAAGCCAAAGGGGTCAAAAAAGTGTGCGTTCAAAACGTGCATCTTGAACGTGCATTTTGATGCCAAAGGGGCAAAAAAATGTGGGTTCTAAAATCGCACATTCTAGATGCGCATTATTTCTGCCAAAATGCGTGCTTTGGCAGACAGTGCGCTTTTTTGATCCCTTTGGCTTGCCATAGTAGTATAACGTAGACCCGCGGTTTAGAGACTTGAGCAGCGGCAGATTCACCAAAGAAAGCTAGAAATCCCTTATTAGAGGAATATAGGAAAAGAAAAGGAGAACATGATAGAACAAGAGCAAAGACCAGAGTTATTTTTGGGCTGTCTTTTCCTCGCTGGAGAGCTCTTTTACAAAGAACGGCATGAACTACAGACTCTAACCTAGCCGTGCTGCCAATGGCTAGGTAAGTAATAAATGATTTCACCAGGGTTCTTGTGTTTGGTCGGGCATAAAGTTGTTATACAGTCCTGATAAAACTATTTATTCAATGTGTGGAGGTGGAAAAGTTTGTTTTCGTTGTTTTGCCTGACATTAGGAATGTAAACATGCCTCTTATGCCCCAGAGAGAGAGATTTGATTTTACGACAGTGACGTTACGCAGCAAGCCTTGAGGGGGCGACAGAGAGCATATAACTGCAAAGTTCAGGAGTGTGACTTTAATATGTTTAGCTGAGGGTAGCTAAAAACTCATAAACCGCATGAAAATAAGAGAATAAAAGAGAAAAGGTCAGAATCAATTTTAAACCCAACTACATTTTTCTTTTTTAACTTGTCTCCAGCACCTGAGAATTTTATTTTCAGCAGCCCAGCGAAGACTTGGTGCTTTATTATGACATCACTGATCTAAAAAAATAAAACGTAGGTCAACAATAGAGATCAGGAGATGAATTTAGTCCAATCAAATGAATACAGATCTGCTCAGGATATCCCTATGGTAACATGTGTGCACAATAAGTAAAACTAACTAAATCCACTTAAGTTGTTGGTGCCTAACTTATTTTAAACAGCTACTCATAAAAATCCCAGGATCATCATTTGAGCCAGACTTTTACAACGCCTGGCCCTAACCGTGAAACAATGGTGGCCCATATGGTGCACAGTGTGAGCGTTTACTAAAGTGCAGCTTAAGGTGGAAAGGCACTTGAAGAGGAAATAAACTCCAAATGGATGAATATCCCTCTCTGCTCTCCCTCTCTTGGGACAATGCCACCCTCAAAGACTGGTGTTAACCTTCAGTGCACTTATGACTGACTATTAATGGCTGCTCAAGTGCCAATGAACATTACAGCCCCATCTGTTATATAATGCTTTAGAACTTGAGTACAGATTACAGTGACCATGTTCCAATCCCCAGCATTGGATAAAGAACAGAGAGAAAAACGGGGAAGATGGGAACAAAAGTCACTTTTCCAAGGGGCCGATAGTCTGGATGAGTGAGGAGGAGGAGGAGTGAGAATGTTTGCATGTGCACTATCAAAGGCTGAAAGGGATGAAGAATGAGGCACTGATCCAGAGGGCAGCGAAAGGTTATATCTTAAAACATTTTTTGGCTGTTGCTCCTGCAGGACAATATTTTTTGTTGTCGCGGCGCTCATGAATCTCCGAGCCGGCGTGCATCTCGAAAAACAAATGACTCCACGTTCACACCACTACTGTAGATCACCGGGGCGCCTATTCACCGGCGGCTGGAATGGTAAATCCAGCCATCTGACACAGCAAACAATGGTTTATCTATACCAGTTCATCAATAGAGACTGGGAGTCATATCAGAGCTTACTCTGTTGCTTCAGAAAGCGTTTCTACATCTGTAATCACGGCTTTGGAAGCATCAATTTAAGAAATGTCAGCAGCTGATGAGTCATGGCACAGATATTACTTTTGACAGCCAACTTTTATCTGTACAACTCAGATGCTCCGTTCTGGCCTCTGCAGCCAGAGAAATGATGCGTTTAGAAAAATAAAATGAGTGATCAACATTAGGCCCGTTTTAGCGAGTGGAACGTGTGGAAGATCCCGGTGACGGCTCAGGAACTGGAGGCAGACTTGATGGGTGGAATTATCAACAAGAAAAGCTGTAGAGCTTTACTTTAACACACACTTGTAAGCACTTTGGCAACACGGCTGCTTGTTAAGCTTTCTCCAGATCAAAATATCTGTCTGGAGCCAGCAAGGAGGGGGCAAAAGCGTGTGGAGACACAGCTGTTGCATACTAAACAGGAAGCATTAGATCCAACAAAACCTAAATCTGTGTGCAGTCTATAAGCCTATTAGCCCAGTAGCTCGGAGGTTTTAATCACTGTCGTTTGTCTGTAGGCTCCATTATCCCAAGACTGAATTATGGTCACTGGCTACTCTCTGGAGGTCAGAGGTCACGAGACCTGCTACGATGCAGCAACCGGGAGGTAGGAAGTGAGATCTTATCCACCAGTGTGTTCCTCCTACAGTTGTGTTTATTACCCGTAACACGCGTTCTAGTCTTTGTGTTTTCCATTTTAAATTGGAATAATTAAAAAGAGTGACTACCACTGGAGCAGTAATTACAGCAGAAAACTAGTATCTTCCATTTTTCTTTATCTTCCATGTACAGAGCAGCTCTGAGTCTGGGGGGGGAATTAGCATAATGACAGGAAAGTAAATGAGAAAAGCTTCATGGTTTGATAAAATGGCCACCATCTGAGGAGTTTAAAGGTTTGTTATGTGTGAAAGTGGACTGACAAGTGAGGAGAGGTATCATGTATTCTGTGTGTGAGATCACGTTACAAAGACACTTTTATTTCCATCTAATTCTGGTTAACATTGCAGATCATCGCGTCTGTACGGAACATTAACTTCTGAAAGTCAAGCAGGAAAATCAGAGAGGTCATTTTATAAAATTGACCTTAATCTGCACCCTTTTTATTTCTATTTCTAATTTACATGAGCTAGTTTTCTGGATAAATTGGCCACAATCAACAGGAATGATAAAGTCCAAAAGCACATTCAAATAGATGAAAATGACCTCAGCAGTGTGACCATCTCAGAGAAACGGAGACAGACGACGCGAGTGATTCTTGGAACGGCGAAACAAAAAGGGTCATATTGTTGGCATCCTCTCTGTCGTGTTGTCAGACTCTGCTGTAAACAATCTCGGCCTGTCAGCAGCTAACACGAGCACTTTGACATGATTAACTACACTGTTATTACAAACTTGTAGCAACTCTTGCAGAAATGCCAATCATGTCATTTTTAACCAATGTGTGAAAGTAGGAGCACCAAAAGTCTGAATTATATACCAAGCATCCTATAAAATCTGATCAGATTTACAGCTAAAGCTTTATAATTGGTGCTCCAGTCGTTTGTTCTCTATGCTAAGCTAATCCGTCCACCTACTATCTTCTGCAGATGCTTCTCCTTGCGCACGTCCACCATGACCAAGCCCTCTTTGACCAGGCCGAGCCCCACGTCGTCCTTGGTGTCTCCAAACTGTATTGAGACGTGTGGGCAGGTGGCACCGGCGTACTCCACATTCAACAGGCACTGGCTGTTATGGATGTCCCGCACCACGCAGTCCACCACATCTGCACGGGCGTCCTCCTGAGGAAAGGGATGAAGGAAGGAAACTGAGGAAAAACTGGTGTTGGTGATAGAAACATAGTCATGTGTGAGGAAGAGCAGAGTCACAGTGCTTTTTCCTGTTCTTTAGTCATTTCTCAGAAAGCTGCCTCTCCCTTTGCTAACCTTCGCCGCTCTGAAAAGGCCACTGTTTGACTGAACATATGGTGAAGACACTGGAGCAGCTGCAATACAATCGTGACCTCGTGTCCTCCAGCAGTCAGGGTGAAAAGGAGACAAACAAGGGAGTCGCACCTCCAAAGACGAGAAGACGCTTAAAAACGAAAACACGCAAAAAAGAAAGGGAAAAAAAATCTTCCTGCCCATTATCCGTCCCTCCTCTACATCATCTCTCTCTGCTTCTCCCTTCTTTCTCACCCTGGTCTTGTCTCCATGGCAACCGCCTTACAGCCAGCCACCCTTGGGCATGTGTGTGTCTGGTGTGTGTGTGTGTGGGTCAGGAAGCTTGTTCGAGCCACAAACTGAGGGGCTTTTTTTGTCCCCTGCTCTTCCTCCCCCTGGACAAGTTGTCACAGGCGCTGCAGGGAAGCTCAGGGCAGGAGGGAGATAAAGGAAAACAGAGGAAAAAGAAAGGAACGACACTCTCGTAGGGACAATACACACCGACGCAGGAGAAATGTCTAATCCTTAACATCATCTCTACGCGTTCCATGCCAAACTTGTCAGAATTAAAGTTTTTGTCCTCAACAAAAAGGAACTTTTTACATCAAAAGCTTCTAAACTATTATAGACATGACCTTCATAAAGCGTGTTACCAAAAAGTCTTGTGGAAACGACAGGGAGGATGTGTTGTGTCAGAGGCTGTTTGCTGACCTTTACTTTGCAATATCAGTTTTTTAAATAAAAGTCGTCTCACACTGCCGGTGGATTTTACCGCCACGTTAATGAGAAGTTTACCAAGAACCTATTTGTCACTTTGGGCATCGGGACGATAAAAATAACGTGTCCTGGGTGTTTAGTGATCATCGATGAAAGCTGCGTTAAAAACTAAACGTGCACAATGGCTTCTGCTTTGATACGTGTCACCAGAGTCCCTCTGTTAAAAGTTTTCTTTCCTTCTTCAAAAACAGAAGAACAGTAGGAGTTTTCCATGATTGTGACATGTTTTGAAGATACTGTCACTTTACAGAATAACTGATGAGGAACCACAGGGAAGCAGCGGTGGGATTCATCCCACTGACAGACTTTTAGAGCCAAGAAAAGAACTTTTTCTGAGAGCGACTATGAAGCCAATTATGACTTGTGAAGACAGATGTCTTGTGCGGGGCATCGGGTGGCAGGTTACGAGGGAAAGGCAGCCACCTCTCCGGCAAAGGTTCAGCACAAGTGGGGCGCCGCGCTGTCAGCGCGGCAGACAGCACGACGCAAGACGACCAAACGGAGGAGCAGATGCAGAGTGACGAAGACGGAACGAGCAGGAGAGGTGTGAGGTGCATGTCGGCTTCAAACGTGTGCTTCAGCTTTCTGTTTGTTTGGATGGAAGCTGGAACATGAAGGTGATGGCTGCGTCCCCCGGGTGGCTCCAGCAGATGGGCCACTTTTATTACCGACTCTGGAAACGGGTGACGGAACCAACCTCAGCACCACCACACACACCTTCTGGGGTGGAACGAGCTGAAATACTGAACTAGTCAACCTATTCATTAAAACACAAATCATGCTGGTTACAGATATAAATGCAAATTTATCTCAGGAATGGATAAACGTCAAGCTCCTAGATTTAGAACATAAAAATCCCTTTAGAGGTTTTGGGTTTGATTTGAGTTTTGTTGGTTTAGAACGAGCTAACCTAACAAAATAAATAAAAAAACCTTTCAAACACAAATGCATAAAAGCCTGGCTGTTTGCTACTATTAATTTACTCCTAACACGTCTAATGTTTTGCAGTAACTTAGTGTTTGTGGTTATTTTCACGTTGGACAGAATCCACGATGCACGAGCTCGATTCTCCCCAAACTTGCCTGAATAAAAACTCTGCCGTGTCTATCAGTTCCAGATTTATCACCCTGTGTGGTTTGTGAAACTCAAACACTTTTCATGTCTTGCCAGAAAAAGTCAACTTTCAAAAGCTGGCAGAAAATGAGACTGAAGAAGCTGATATGTGGAAGTTAATTTTGCAGCTTGTGGCTGCAACATGAATGTGAGCGCTGCGGGTTCTCGTCTGTGCACTTACGTCCTGCGGGACCTGGATGAAGGCGAAGGTGTACTCTGTGGCCTGAGCTGGCAGGGTTCTGGTGCTGAAGGCAGGAGGCATCACAGCCAGACGGGAGGTTGACACAACTTCTCTCTGAGGAAGGGCAAGGGGAGGACAAAATTAAAATCGAATCTAATAAACAGCTCATGGACTTGATGTGTTTTTCTGTTCACTATTATTACATTTTCCATCATTGTCTAAATAATTCTTAGTTTTTCTCTCTTAATTGGACGTTTGGGTGTAAATTCCACCTGAACATCATGAAAGACACAAATAAAAGACGACCTCTGATAAAACCGGACGTGTTCTCCAGATGTCACTTCGTCCTTGTGCTGCATTCTGAATCACTTCTGTAATGTTTATGTCACTTTACTGGTGACAGAATAAACTGTGAAAGGAGGACAAGTGTCATTTCTCTTGATGAATTGCTGCATATTCTTGTACGTCACCTTATAATGATTTTACAGCTGTTGCTACACCTGCACCGAGGCTCTTTCTCACTACGCTCCTCCAGCTAAAGGTGAGAAACACCATAGATGTCTTCTTCTGATCGATAACTGATCACCACAGGGTGCTGCAGAGGCAAACTAATGAAGCCGTTAAGAGTCAGGAAGTGATTTGACGACCCTTCATATCTCAGGTTAATACGTTCGTTGGACCTTCCAGTCTAGACAGAGAGCATCTTGAACCTTCATTATGAACAAAATGTTAAGATTCATCTACACTATATTACATTTTGATGGCTCTTTGACTGTGGGCTTTAAAAAATGAAATGACAAAAGTGCTCAGCTGTGTTTGCTAACGATCCCGTAATAACTCAGGCCGCTGACCTGTACCTGAGAGAGGTGGCGATACTGTCAACTAATAGCTCGTGACACAGACCCACAAAAATCAAGGTAGGTCTGAGTCAACCTGAAATGACGCAGAACCGCTACAGATGAAGGCACCGTGGATATCAGCTTGTCTTTTCTGTGTGCACCAGGTCAGCCTCAGAGAATAACACTTTCAGCAACATGCCAGGATGCATCGCATCTGCCAGCCAAACCGCGATCTGTCCCCTGCTCTGAGGTCAGTCGCACACTGTGCCGCTCCACTGCATCATGGGAAAACTCCCACAGGGCGGAGGGGGGTGGAGGGGATGGCCGCACGAGCCACTTGGTGATGATGCAAGCAAGTGCACGCACGTGGGCAGACACAACTACGTAGGGTGAAGCGCCTTCGTCATCGCAGAGTAAAATTTAAAAAACACATCCAGGGAGGGGGAGCACGTTTCCTCGTATGAAAGGAATCAGAACGACGCACTTGGCTGCACCCTTGGTTTTGCTTCCGTAACAATAAAAGAGACAACAAGGAAGCCGGCTTTGTATTTGTTAAAAAATCATCAACTCAAAGACAAAGAAAGGCTTCTTTTGAACATAAATTCAGTGAATGAAACACCAGAATCTCTTTAGTTGTGGGTCGTTGAAGTGTTGAGTGCCAGACAACAGAAACGACACGTTAACTCCTCAAACATGCAAACAAACCATCACACAGTCAAATCCATGGCCAATGCGTTACTCACGTTGCCGTAGTCAATGTAGAAGACGTGCACCTTTGCCTGTGACTCAACTTTCTCCACTCTGGCTCTGTACCTGCAGCAGCACAGGAATAATTGGGGGTAAGACAGAAAGAAAGAGGCGAGGGCGAGGGAGGGAGCGCAGAGCAGAGGGAAACAGAGATGAAGACAGAGGGCACAAGTGGAAAAGGAGATGAGTAAATGATTCTGTGCTTATTTCCCTGGGGAGAAGGTGTTGGAGGATCTGTCTGTTGTGATCGGGGTAGAGGAGCGGGATAGGATGAGCAGGCCGGGGGTGTGAGGAGGGGGACAGAGGGGATCTTATCAGGACATGGGCGGCCTGTGAAAATTGCATGGAGGCCTCTTTGCAATAAAAGACAAATTCAAACCTGGTTTTTTTTCTCCTCTTCTTGTAGCAAACAACATTAGTGCTAATCATGGAAACCTGCATGTTTTCTATTGTAATCTTTGATTTTCCAGCACAACGTGATAATGAACGTAAGCTGAGACAGATTAAAGGAACAACAAACGGAGGCCCAAACTAAAGAAGCTGCTTTCCCCGCCGCCCGACTCAGAGCATCGTTTCATCTGACCGTCACTTGTCTGATTCCAGAGCGTAAATGAGAGCAAAGAAGACAAATTGGCTGCAAAAGAAGGAGTGCAGGAAAAAGCCAAATAATTAGGTTTACATGGGCAAAGTGAGAATGAAGTAACAAGCAAACAGATGTAAAGAGGCGAGGACGAGGAAAAACTGGCAAATCGTGACTGATGAACAGTGGTTCCATTCTTCTATTCACTGTTTGGCGTTCTGAGACCATGAAAGGCGGCAAATTTTTAATTACTCTCCTATTAAAACAAGTCGTCACTCTAAACACATCACAGAGCACTTATATGAATAAGGAACAATAGAAGTGTGAACATAATTAGTCGGCTGGAACGTATGGGCCCAGTCAAAAAGACTGGAATCTAAAAGCGTCTCTTTATTAGCGCCGCCAGAATAAAAACGTTGCGTTTTACCCCAGATGGCCCGACTCCCACTGACTCGTATTGTGCAGCAGGTTTACGCGTGTTTGGCCTTGAAAGCAGAACAGAATGAAAGGACAGCACCTGTGTTAGGTGAACATTTGGTTTTTAATCAGTTTCATGATCTTTCTTTCCCACTGCCACCTCCTTGACACACTCCCTCCCTCCTCCCTCCCTCCATCACTGTGACTTCTATCTGTCCCCATGACCATCTGTAGGCTTCAAACATCCAGCAAAGAGTCAAAATGAAGAGATGGCTGTTTCTGTAAACCAACTGCTGAGTCTAAAAGAGCCAAGGAAGTGGCAAACAGATAAATCACAACTCTCTCCTGATCACTAAAGAACAACGAGGAGCTTCTCTGATCACCACAGACACAAATCTGCTCGTTTAAAGTCGCCCCTTTATGTTTCCTCTGAGTTCTTAAAGTTTAGTTCATCTTCCACATGTTTAAGAGTCCATAAGCTTATATTGATATGATTAAAACGCATACGTACCATTCACCATCAGCAAACTTAGCTAGGCAGTAGTCCCCTCGGCGTGCAGAGTAAGACCCCTCTACAGGCGGATGGGTGGCGATTTCTGCTCTCATGGTTTCCATCAGACTCTCCAACTGGGCTCCTGGTGGAAACAAACACATGGACGGCACGTTAGAGTCAAACTCCTCGTTCAAGAGTCATTTTGTAATTAATAAAGCAGTTTATTTCACAATGAGCAGTTTCTTTGAGTTTTTTTGGTGTGTTTTTAGTTTTTTTACCCAATCAGAATGAATTTGCTCTGTAAATAAATTATTCGATTCTTTAGAACAGGGCTGTTTAATTCCATTTCAATGGGTTGGTAAAGTTAAAAACTGTCTATGTTGAGGGTGACTCTGTCCATTTTTTGAAAAAGAGGAAGTAAATTTTTCATTTTGTCTCAAACTAAAGATTTATACAGAAATTTACACAACTAATGCAACATATTAGTGTCGAGTTTTGGTTTAAATATTTAGATTCTGAGGTTAATTTTCCTGTTTAAAGTGACTGTGTGTATTTTCCCTGGCAATAGGGGGCAGTACAAACCAAAATCATTGCAAGCAAGCGGTATTTTTGTGTTCGAGTAAGACCTTAGCAACGGATGGCCATTAGGGTAAAAAAAAAGTACTTCATCAGATCGTTCAACCTGACATCAGACTCCCTTTCATCACTGGAAACGAGTGAAGAGGTAAATGTTTAAAACAACGTTTATGAATGGTGAAAGTTTTGTAACCACTTGTTACAAATCAGTAAATGTGTTTTGTCCTCACGGGCTCCCGTACAAGGAAACATGGCGTCTAATATGGCGTCTCCCAGAGACTTAGACCCGCGTCGATGTATTTTAGACCTGATTTTTATGGTTGTATGTTATGAAGCTGCCAATATTTTTCAACTACTGGGCATCATTTAATTCATTTTCAACAACATTTCAATAGATATTTCCAGAGATTAATGGTAATAACTACACATTGTCACTTTAGATAAACTTAAGTATGAAAGATGCAAATAAATGTAAAATTGAATGTCTTTAACACTTTTTACTGATTATTTCTAAATAAAATACATGACAGCACCAAAAACGGATGAAAATCCAAACGTACAGCTTTAAATATTCCTCTTTAAATGGGCGAGATAAATAGAAATGAGGCAAAGCCTGCAGCTGTGATAGAAGCCGAGCGAGCCACATGTCTCACATCTTTGCTTTTTTCGCTCCATCGTTATTCGGGATCAGGGGAAGCTGAGAGTTCTCAGGCCTGAATGAAGAAGCATCAATAAAAGGTGACTTCTTTGTGCTGTTTGGGTCATTTTCACCACAGAGGAAAATGACTCACATTTCTCTTCTTTTGATCATTGCAGCTCAGAATGTTGGAGTTGAAAAACCGCTGCAGAGTTTGGCCTTTTTCCTTGTAAGAGAAGTTCAAATATATTTTTCTCGGCTTTTATGTTGAAAAACTGCAGCGTGAACTCGGGTTTAATTTTGTTTCGTTTGCAGAGTCTTCTGGCTTCAGAGGACAGCTGAGAGCCACTGGGTTTGTGACAGTACTGCTTGCCCCGGTGCATTCTGGGACTTGGAGTTTTAGTTTATAAGATCGACCCTCCCATATTACAGTCAGAACTGACAAAGCTCCTCGGATGAGAAGCAAAATGTCTTCAAGAAACCAAAGAGGTCCAGTTGCCTTCATTTGAACCCCTTGGGCTAATGCTAACAGTTAGCTTGTGCTGGTTGGGACATTGTCTGCTGTTTCCTGGACACTAAACCAACAACAGCCTTCCCCGTTGTGAGTCAAGATGGGTGAGTCCATGAATGTTAAGTGACAGTGTGACGTAGATCTGTCAGGATTATCAAATCCTAGAGTTTCACCGTCTATTTTCTATCAGAAGCTAATGCAGTAGATAGGTGGAGGAGACTGTTTTCATGTTCAGCCTGCATGAAAAACTCAGAGTGACCCATTAGAATCAGAAATAATCATTAAAAAGTGATTTTTCAGTCAACTGCACCTATTAAACATTTGAAGGTCAGGTGATTTAAAACTGGTGTCTTAAGCCTGGGACACACAGGAGACGGACGCGCCGCGCCCGCGCCATAATTTTAAAAAGAAGCCATTAGAAGCCATGAGAGTGGCTACACGGGGAGCGCCGCGTCGCGTCCCAGAAGCGCCGGGCCGCGCAGAGGCGGCGCTTGAAATAGAACTGGCGCCTATCTTCAGCGCCTCTGCGCGCCGCGGAGCGGCGTTCCTGTTCTCAAGATGTTGTGACTATCCAAGAAGCGTTCAGCTCTATACAGTCT
>SSNS01000001.1:3258146-3453146 GCA_006937985.1 Aphyosemion australe
AAAGGTTAGATAAAAAAGTAAAAATGATCAAAATTTTCTTTTAAGTAATGGAACCTAAAGGTTGAATATGGAACAATTTAATAAAAAGCTATATTTAAAAAAAAAAAAAAATCCCTCCACTGTGCGTTTAGAGGTGTGCAGAATGAAGGTACAGTATTTCCTTTAAAAGCTATATTTTAATAAAAATATAACCAAATATTTATTTTGACGGGCACAACACTGGGTTTATGTTTACATATACCAGCCAATAGAGGGCACCATTGCGGGTTTCCAAATATGGTAAACAGTCCACTTGGCACAGCGAGGCTGGCGCTGTGGAAAATGGCGGACTCTGCAAGTCAAGCATCTGCTTCTGAGCCCAGAAGATGTCGTTATCCTTCTCAGAAGAGGAGCGACCATAAAAGATCTAAAACCAGAGTGAGTTTAGGTGAAGCCTACAACAGATGGACCCAAATAAAAAAATTTCACGGCATCAAAACACGCAGAAATGGCAAATTTTCTCATGGATAGGTAAGATGTCATTGCAGCTACAACCTCCACACACTAGATGTCGCTGTGGTGTTCGTGTTCCATTTTAAAACCTTTAATATTTACCCATCTGCCAAGGAATTTGCTTTAAATCTTGTTTCAAAGATTTTAAATCCTGCAACATGAAGTATTGAATTTAACTGTAAAGCTGTATTTGAGCAGTTGGGTTTAATTAGCTGGGTGACCACCGACCAAGACCAGACAAAGCATTTGATTTAAAACTAAAGCAGAATTAAAAGGAACAATAGAGGTACGTCTGGAGTTTAATGTACCTTCACAAATGATCACAATAGAAACTTTTTTTTTTCTGGCTGCAATTATAATAAAGCAAACTTAACAAACTTTACATGCCGCAGGTGAGAAGAGAGGAACAATCGACCATCTGGTGTAAAACGGGCAAACTCCTAGACAAGCACAATGTCCCAGTGAAATACTAAATGAACAGAAACAGTCGCATTAGGATGGAAGTGCAGCTAGTACACACTGCATTACAGAGGCAGAATCCTATTCAATGCTGGCATAAAGACAAGCAAATATCTGTCTGCAAAAGGGGTAAACCGTGTCAAGCATGAGTACTCATTTTGTGTTGAGGCGAGAGCCAAAGCAATGATCCAAAAAGCAACCAAACCAACGACTGAGCCTGATGCTAGCCAAATTCTTTTTGTCTTCATCTCTTTGTCCCTTTTTTTCTCCCTCGTTCTGTAATTTGTTTATACCTCATAATGGCTGCAGCTGTTTGTAAATCATATATAATTACATTTTAAATGCCCAGCACGTAGCACCGGAGCGATTAGGTTTTAAAAGATGGAAATAATTGACAACGCTGGAGAGGCGGCGGCAGAGGGGAGACGATGGGGTGACAATAGTTTCACAGGTTGGTTATGATCATATTCGATTATCTTGTAGCACACAGTGTGTAAGCAGAGACGGGTAAAAGGAGGGGGGACAAAACGCCAATGAAAACAGTGATTCAAGTGCCCTTTTAGCAGGCATCCCAAGGCTCTAGTGAATTCTATTAAGCTGTTTACAAAAGCCATTAAACCGCAGAAGGATAAATAATCACAGTTTGACAGAAGCATAGGCTGAGGGAGCAACTGCTGCTTCTTAAAAGGACTCCAGCTTTTTTAAGAATGAAATTAAAATTCAAACTGGAACACAATAAGACACCATCATAGAAATAAGTGAAACTATCCAAAAAATAAGCTAAGTTTAATTGACCACAAAGCAAAAGAAAATAAAGTCTGGAGGACAGACAGTACATAAAATTGCTCCTTTTAGGGCCTTGAGATATTTTTGACCATCATGTTGGAATAACAGAAACACCATCTTTAATTTACACCAGTGAGGAGGATTTTGTTGTTTACATCAGAATTAATAAGAACATCAAGCTTGTAGTGATTGAAAGTAGTAAAAACTGATGTCCTAATGAGCTGCTTTTGAATTCCAGATATGTTTTTGCTTTCAGACAAAAACAAAGAAGTCTGTGAATGAAAGCATCGATTCAACTAAAATAAAAAGCACAGATAATGGGAAAGACGGATGTAAATAAGACAGAAATCAGGCTGCAATGCTATGCAATTAAAATGCTAATTGATGCATGATGTCATCTACCGCCATTAAAGCTTTTTAAAGCAATCCCAGAAAACATTAAAGGCTAGCAGGTATGTTTTGGAAGAGTGACTTTCTAAGTGGGATTACTGGGCAAAGCTAATGTTTAAGGTCACTTGTTAGTCTGAAATTTATAAAATTCATGAGGACAGAAACACGTTTTGGCCGCTAGAAGAATAAAGGTGTTTTTCGAAGGGCACTACCCAGCTCTGTACAGCATGGTTTTATACAGTTTTATGGTTTTTTGTCAGACTCTGAACCAGGAGGCAGAAAGCTCCAGCGCAACCAGTGACTCCGCCCCCTAGCCAATCAGCGGCCACAGTCGCGCTACCAGCCCGACTCAGCCTTGCCAGGGGCCTCAACGGAGCAGGGACTAAAAATTGGGGAGAAATATTAGGGAAAATACTGAACCGTGCTCTTGGAAACTGGTCAGGCTGAGCAGCACCAGTACGAGTTATTCTGAGTAGTGCTCTTCGAAAACTAGCTTAACAGAGTTCCGGATATTTTGACAGTAAAAGTTATCTCTGGTGTAGTTTACCTGTTCGAGAGGCCTTCAAGCCTCAAAAGCCTGATTGTTACTCACACAATTATGTGGTTGGGCGACAGAGCTCCCATGGGGAGGTGGGGGAGGGGAAAGTGACAAGATGGGAGCTAAGATGAGTAAAGTGCCATTGACTCCCTTTCCTGACTGATGCTTTAGGTATTGTCAGCATCTGCCAAGCACTGAAGAGGATTACTATAAAAAACAAATGATCCACCTACTTGACATATATAGCTCCACTCCCACTAGAAAGGGATATGGATTGCATCTCGTGTGAAACCCCCCACCCCCCCTACTATCAATTACACTCCTCCATTCTCTCGCTGCCAGCAGTCTGGTGCCTTTTACGGCAAATTACGGTTTGTGTAATTGGAAAAGCCATCACTGAAAAATGTAAACAGAGAAGGCATCTGTGTCTCTGTTTTTGTTAGGATCTGTTTCGAACCTTTTTTTGTGCCAACTGTTGCGACGCACTGTCAAAGGTAATGCCCTAATTTGATCAGGAGGAGTCCAAAAATGAACTCGTTTTCTCCAAATGTGCTTAAATCTGGCCAATTTTCGAAGTGAACCCTGTTTGGACATGTAAAGTGGCACTCCACTGTGAAAAATGTCTCTCAGCCACTCTGCTTTAGGAAATGGATTCAAACGCTGACATTAGCCTAAATCGAGCATGCGGGAGTTGTGAAGAATGGGAACCGAGACGTTCATTTTCCACCTGAAATCCAAAGCAACCCACCTGAAACAGACAGGTGAGCTGACCTTTTTAGAAGCTAACTTGCGTATCTGATTTAATAATGAATGCTTTGGGAGGGGAGAGATCGTCCAGGCAGGGTTCGACCTCTAAATATTGCATCTTCTGGAGTGCTTGGAAGCTGGAAAAGTGAAAAACAGCAACTTTGTCTTGCCAAGTCGGCTGCAACTTTTAAAGGTGAACCAAATTAATTATGATTTAAAAGGATATTTGATTTAATCAGTCAGGCTTTCTCAAGATGGCTAAATTAGAAGAACAAACCTTTGTTTCAGCTAGTTAATGTATAGAAACCATTTTATTTAAATACTAATTATACAGTATGTAAAATTCGAATTGATATAATTATAATGTAAAGTGGCTTTAGTTTGAATATAATTACATAAGCTGTGGGATAACAGTACAGCAATAAATGTAATTCTACTTAAATTTGATAAGACCATTACACTGCTCCCCATATTCAATGTTTTATTTATATTCATAAGTTTGAGGAATTTCTTTAGTCTTTTGGCAAAAATCTGATTAGATTTAAATTTACATCTAGTTTCTTTACAGCATTAATTCAATTACTCTATTCAACAGATGGAAATGTTCTTTTTCAAAGGCTGTTAAAGTGACACTAAGCAGTTTTCAACCAATTCCTTTAAAAGTGAGGTTCAGCGATTGTGTAGGTAGAAACTTTACCAACTTCACATGAGACAGCCCTCTGCGCGTTTGATCCCAAACTTTGGACCTTTTCTGCTGGTTCCTCTATTTTCCTCCACAGCACCTAGATTACCACATTGTGCACCAGTAAAAAGCGTCTTCCTTACACAAAAACAAAAAACTTACATTTGTTAAGGCTCCGGTTACGTGTATTTTTTTTAGTACCGGCTTTGCAACAAAGTTTTCACGTTATTTATTTTTTTAAGCATCGACGTTCATTAATCGATTCTGAATCCTCACGTGAAGCTTTGCGATGCATCGCCACATCGATGAAATGCACCCACCCCTAATATTTAGTATCAGTTGTCTCATGTCAGTGTTAGCTCGTTATTAGCGCTAGCTACAGCAGGTTGCTGCAGGGTTGCTTATCCATCCATTTTCTTCCGCTTATCCGGAGTTGGGTCGTGGGGGAAGCAGCTTAAGGAGGGAGGCCCAGACTTCCCTCTTCACCTTCTGGCTCAGCTCGCTCTTCACCACAACAGATCGGTACAACGCCCCCATCACTGCAGTCGCAGCACCAATCCGCCTGTCGATCTCACGCTCCACCCTTCCCTCACTCGTGAACAAGACCCCAAGATACTTGAACTCCTCCACTTGGGGCAGGACCTCGTCCCTGACCTGGAGAAGACATTCTACCCTTTTCCGACTCAAGACCATGGTCTCGGATTTAGAGGAGCTGATTCTCATCCCAGCTGCTTCACACTCGGCTGCGAACTGTTCCAGCGAAAGCCGGAGATCACGTTCTGATGAAGCCAACAGGACCACATCATCTGCAAAAAGCAGAGACCTGATCCTTAGGCCACCAAAACGGATCCCCTCACCACCTTGACTGCACCTAGAAATCCTGTCCATAAAAGTTATGAACAGAATCGGTGACAAAGGGCAGCCCTGGCGGAGTCCAACTCTCACCGGGAACGAGCCTAACTTACTGCCGGCAATGCGGACCAAGCTCCGACACTGGTCGTACAGGGACCTAACAGCCCGTATCAATGGGCCTGGTACCCCATACTCCCAGAGTACCCCCCACAGGGCTCCCCGAGGGACGCAGTCGAACGCCTTCTCTAAATCCACAAAACACATGTAGATTGGTTGGGTGAACTCCCATGCACCCTCCAGGACCCCCCCCCCCCCCAAGGGTATAGAGCTGGTCCAGTGTTCCACGGCCAGAACGTAAACCACATTACTCCTCCTGGATCCGAGGTTCGACTATCCGACGAACCCTCGGGTTGCTTATGACAGTTGTAATTTCACTTTCAACCAGTAGGACAGAGAAGCTAGAAAGTGTTTAGTAAAACACATCTTTGCTCCAGACTGGTTTTAGGAAAGATATTCTTGAAAGAAATAAACTTATTTTATTTTTAAAAAGAGACAAAAAATAATCAGGCCTGATTAAAAACCATTTCTAACGGTGCATCTTTCAGTTATTTTCTAAGTGCTGTTCTATAAAGTAATCATCACTTAGCTGGCTAGACATGGTATCCAATTAGGGACCACTCATCTTGATAATTATGAAATGCAGAAGTAATTCTTATTCTCATACTGGTCTCAACACAATAAATTAGGAACAATTAAAAAATACAATGACATTCTCTGGTAGCACCAATGAAAACAAAGAAACAAAGCCATGAAAATTTGAAACATCAAGTCAATGGAATAAAACTCTTCTGCTGTCTGCCTGCTCTGCTATACCAGTAGCTGGTTCCAACATCATTAGGTGATGAACAGCTGCTGTGTGTAAAAGGTAGAAGTGTGAATAATGTGGACGTGGTGGCACCTGGTTGGGGGGGGGGCAACTCCACTCATTATAAGTCTGTACGGGTGCCAGGAAACAAGCACCAGACAGGATGTAGCGCCAACTGCACTGCAGCTGAGGCTTAGTTTTGAGCATGTTTGTTGGTCAGGGTCATGCCTAGTCATGCAAGTACCATGGAGGTGACACTAGTGTGAAGTCTAAAGGGGGGTAGGCTTTCTGCTAGACCAGGAAGTCCCTAAAGAAAGGTTGATCTGAGATTAGATCTATAGAGAGGTCTTTCCAGTGCTAAACCAGAGCCAGAGCTTGTTTAGCATTCACTCAATTGGCTTTGCTTTCATGTTAGAACCAACTCTTTGCTGGGCCAGAGGATCAAATGGCTCAAGGAGACCAACCACTAAAAATCTTCTGAAGCCATGTTTACAATCTGGGGTATTTTCTTATTTTAAAAAAAGAGAGAATAATATATCTCAATGTAACTAAGGACTCAAATTAGAAGTTGAATCACTTGAGCTTGTGATTTTTAAAATAACCAAAGGATAAAAAGGAAGAACAATTTTAAGTAATGTAATGATGTAACTTTAAAGTAACATTAGACAGTTTCCTGCTCCTCCGCCCTACTGGTTGAAAGTGGAATTACACCTGTCGTAAACAACCTTGCAGCAGCATGCTGTAGCTAGCACTAACAACGAGCTAACACTGACAAAGGCCAACTAATACTAAAATAAACCGCAAAGTAAAAAGATCCACACTGTTGGACAAAAAACATTACAAGTCCAGTAGCAACAAAGCCAGGTCACCATCAGTCTGTGATTTTGTAGCCTCCTTTAGCTCCCTGAAACTAGTGTAGGCCATGCCGATGTTCAGTCTGGATTTAGCTCTTAGCTTCGCTCCAAAGACATTACACTCTTACTTTTACTTCCAGGCTCTGCCATGATGCCAACAGAAAAAGCAAACTTCTTTTTCTTCTTCTTGTGCTTTTTATTGACGAACTGCAAACTGAAAATGCTAACTGCTAGCATTACAGCTAACATCCATAAAGCAGGGAAAGAGCTCCCCCTATAGGGCACCTACCCACTCCACAAAACTATTAAGTGTGGTTTATGGTCAGCAGAGGGCTGCAGAGTGGTGTCAAATATGAAACTGGTCAAGTTTCTAACCCCAAACCCTAAACAATCACCGAGATCAACATTAAAGCTCTAGCTTAAAGTTTAAAAAGCTATCTAGTGTTACTTTAAGATGGCCCTCTGGCTGTTTGATTTATTTTATTTCTTGATTTTTTTAAAGAACCCACTCTAGCACCAGCCCCAGTCTAGCAAAGGAACCTCGAGTAGAAAACAACAGATGATCTCCCTCAGGAGAATATTTATTAGTAAACAGAGTTCTGGCTCTGTGCACACTGACAGACTTTATATTAAACTACAACATACTAAGTTTTCAGAAAAAAATAAAAGCTCCCAAACATCTTTGAACATCACTAAAAAAGAAAAGTTTAAGGAAGAATGGAATATTTAAGTTAAAGCCGAAGTCATTAAAGTTTTTAGCCAGCATGACTTGAAAACTACATTTAACTGGTTAAATAAGTCGACTCTCCAGCTTAGTGGAAAAACAGCAGCTGCACAGCTCATAGTCACTTTGTCTCATGTGCCTGGAGTGGACTCTTGTCTTAGTGTCCAAGGTCACAGAGATCTGTGCAGGTCCCCCTCTGACAGTAATTACATATAGCCTCCAGAGAGAGAACAACACACACAAGGAAAACAGGGGATAAAAGACGGCAGCAAGAAGCACTAAGGTGTGTGTGTGTGTGTGGTGGGACAATAAAGGGATAAATGGGTACAAAAACAGCTCTACACCCTAAAATAAACTGAGGATTAAATACGACAATCCCTCAAGCCTCCTGATGACTGGGTAAATCTTCCCTAACACAGTTAATCACTTATCAAGCATGTGTGATATTCACATTAAAAACACACTTGCAAGTAATTAAATATGTATAATTAAAATGGGAAAAAGGGATAAAACACAGAATAGATAAGATTCCCAGAGGGGGGGAAATGACTGACTGCAGTTTTGGTGTTTGATTAGTTCAAAAATATATCAGATCATTTTTGATTCACTTTTTTATGCAGGTACAGCTGTGAGGACTTCCATGACCAGTGGTGTCTACAAACCACAATAAATAAATAAATAAATAAATAATAAATACATCCTGGCCTATAACACAGGCACAACTCCCACAGGGCTAATGGTTTGGAAACGTCCTCTAAACATAAATGACCATGGCTTTTTCGCTGTCCCTCATCATCTCTGTTGTACTTCTCCTACTGACCAACCAAAGCTGTTTCTGCTTGAAATGATTTTTTATCTAAAGTTTTAAACATAATCTGAATTTCTCAATCTTTTTCTTCTTCCACCAATTAATATATGAGTTTTGTCTTTGATGACCCTTTTTTGCTAACATGTTTAATCAACACCAAATGTTGACTTTGTCCAGTTCCTGAAATATGGCACCTCTGTCTTGTGTTATTATTATGCCTCAGTGATTCTTTTAATTATGACTGTAATAACAGTGATATCCATTTTGATTCAAAAGAGTAACATTGGGACCATGGGTGCTTAACTCATTCACTGCCAGCCGTTTTATGATCAGAAAGCCCCTGACTGCCAGTGTTTTTGAGCATTTTTACTGTTTTTTGAAGAGTCACAGTACATTGTGCTCTATGATCATATAAATGCCAAAACTACCAAAAGAAAGAGTAGATTCACTTCTTACATCAGGTAGAATCACCGTATTTCTAGCGTTACCCGTTCTTTCACAATCTGTTGTCGAAGCGTGAGCTGCAGAAGCATTTCCGGTTGGCGCATTGCTTTTTTTTCACAGCAGCGTCCCAAAACGATCTCCTAATTCATTGATTTTCTGCTTCCTGATCACGTGACGTGTGACATACACGGATGAAGAGCCGCTTTAGACACGCGATGATCATTCTCACGGTGCGGGGGCTCGTTTCGATGCCCGCCCCTTTAAAAAAATGCAATTGACGACTAAAGTCGTCAATGGCAGTGAATGAGTTAAGCATAGACTGTGTTTACATTTACATTAAAAATTGTGACTTACTGCATTGCAATAATTGCGTTGCATAAATGGCTTCATAGCATCATCATCATTAACAAAAACAAAACTGAGGCATTGGGTCCCAAGTCTTTGGTATGACCCAACCATGGATTTGAACCCACAATCTCCCAGTCTCAGGGCAAACACTCATACCACTAGGCCACTGAGAAGGTTTTAGGACTTCTAAAAAGTGTTCTCACCATCAAGCACAGGTCAAAGAGGACAATGAGGATTTTATAAAATAAATACAGACTAACTGTCTATTGAGCAATAGGGTGTCAAGGATGCACCAGGACATGAAGTTCACCTGTGCAGCCACAGGTTTATGTGAAAGGTACGTTACACATGGCTGCCGACAGCTTTCACTCAGATGGAACCAACTGTTGCAAATGTTTAGGATCATTAAATACTGGAGGCACTCAGGCCCATGCTCTCTGTAAGCTGGCATTCAGTCATCAGCTGTAACTACCTGAGAGATTCAGCTTCTGAGCTTATCCGAGTTTATAAATTCCTTCACTTTGGATTGTGGTGGGGTGGGGGCAGGGGCATGTAATGACATTTTAAAGCACTCAGCTTGTGTGATTTTACAAGCTCCAACACTTTGATGTTGCCTTCAAAAAGCTGGGATGACTTAATGCAGCTTTGAGGGCACGTTGGTGAAAATGAAAGAAACCAAGGTAGGAGAGGTGGAGGAGGGCGAGGAGGGGGCAAACAAATGGGAGGCAGAGGGGCAGAGGACCGGTCAGGTTGTGCTTCCTTGCTGAGAATAACACTTTTTTTAACCACCGCAAAAGCCCCTTGGAAGAACAGCAGCCAATCAAAGGGAGAAAATATATAAATAGAAATGCCTCAGCATTGCTGGATCATCTAAAATAAAAGGCTTTTTAGAAGAAAAGATTGAATAACACACAGCTAACCTGTCAAAATACACAGAGCAGCGATATAAAAACTGCTGTTTGTGTACAATTTCTCGACATGCAACACTTGGGTTAAAACAGGAGAAAGAACTTGTAAAAGCTTTGCATCTTACAGTTTCTCTGGCAGACATGAGGAACTTGAGAGACACGTTAAAATCAATAAAAACACTTTGATTAGCTCCTTCACACGTTGCTCGTGTGTAGCAGGTATCCCCAAAAGACCTTCAACTCCTCCTCTTGAAATGTTTGGCTTTTACCTTTTCCCTACTGGCCGGAGATGCTGCTGAAGGCATCGACTCTGACTTTGGTTTCAGCCGTGTCCTGTCCATCTCTGTCCTCGCGGTGACACGTGATTTTCATCAATGATAAAAGCTTCAGCAGAACCGGAACAATGCTCCCGACTGACTGAGCGAAAAGCACTGCAGCCGGAGGCAGCGCAAAGTTTTTGATTTAGATTCACAGCTCACGGCGAAAAGACGAGTAGTCGTGTGTTTGTGCACAATAACAAAAAAGAAAAGCCTCAAGATTTTAAAAAATGTCTGCGAATAAAGGGAGAACAGCCTTTTCACTCACGAATGCTTGAAGTATTGTGGCGAGAGAAAGATGCTTCAAGTTAAAATAGCAGTAAATTCTGGGTAACCCCCATGACCTGGACAATGATAGAAACAACAATCTGTTGCTCTGTTTTATCTCTACTTCCTTCTTTTTGAATAACTTGGACATAAAAAAGAAAAATTGTTATTTTAAATCAAAATAACATTAAAGCTACAATGGCAAATTTGGAAAACAGATTAGCTTAAAACATTATTTTTCTTGCCTCTTAACAATGTTCTAACATAGTATAAGAGTAGATTTTTAAAAAAATAAAGAAAAAAATGAATAAAGTGGTTGTTTTGCATTTGCCTAAGAACCTCCGGCAATTACACGTTTTGGACCAAAAGCAACTATTGGACCATCCAGTCATCCGTCTCGCTGCACTTCCCTGGGTCCTCCACTCACTACATACTCGCATATTTAGCAACAGAACACCACTGGTGTGAGAGGTTCTCTGCTCAATAATATCAGAGAATCAGACACAGCCGGCTGCTACCACTTCAGCTTTAGGACAAACTACCAGAGTCCCAAAAAGAAAAACACCATTTGAAGTCACGGACAACAAAAGACGTTTAGACCTAGAAAACGACTGGTGTTTAGCGCTCTCTAGTTTCCTCTGGCATCGTGGGCATCCGGTTCTGGCAGAAGCGTCTCAAGGAAGATCCTCAAGAGGAGGGGTGAGTGTTCCGTGACCATTTTTGCGTTCAAAACCTAGCTTGTTTGCAGATTCGCTATAACAGCTTTAAAACGCTTTAATATTAAAGGGAGACTACGTAGTTTTGGCTTGTTTTTAGCACCCCCTAATGTCCGTTTGTAGAACCGAAAGCAAAACGTATCTCCTCGCTGTGCGTTCGTCTTTTAAACACCTTAATCTAACTGCTGAAATGTCTCCTCAGCCTTGATTAGTGTCTACAGGAGCGGTTCATCACTAAATCAGCTGTGTTCATGATCTAAAATATGCAGGAAACATGCTGGAAGCAGACTGCAGCACCAGGTATGTCAGCTCAATATTTTGGGGCTGGGTAGCATTTCATTAATCCTGTAAAGGGTCATTTTAGCACATACTGGCTCAAGAAAATGATTTAAAAATATGAAAAAGTTGCAAAGTATCCCTTTAATGCTCCAGTACAAGGCTTTAAAACACCAAACCAAACATAAGCTGGTAGCAACGCTATTAGGACGTCTTGTGCATTTTTCTTCTCTAAAAGTGTGAAACAATTGTTCTTTAGGCCTGGAAGCTAGAACAAGACAGCGGCTGGATGTTTGATGCATAACACTTTTTCATGCACTGTTCATGAGAAAATGAACTTGAATTGCCATTTTGGCACCTAGTAGGTTTTCACGTGCTTATTAAGGTGAACAAATGCCAATAGTTTAAATGCTCAAACCTGCTTGTGTGTAAATTACTACCACCTGCAGCTGTATTTTTCATTACTAAAGTCATTTAATAGTAAGAACAAATGGGATGTCCTTTGTTTTTGTCTTAGTGGGTGAGACGAACGTTGCATCAGCTGACGTCTGGGTGTGGTAGACGATTATCATTTAGAAAGTCAGCCAGGTGTTCAAATGGAATAAAAAGTTAGAGAACACTTCCTTTCCTCTTTGTTCAGTGCTGCATAGTTTCATAATCCAGCCACTGGAGTATGAAAAAAAACAACTAGTGTTTATGCAGCAATTTCAATAGAAATCAGATTTGATATTTTCATGCATTTCCTGTCAAATCATGTCTTTATCAGAAGATGCTGCTCTAGACTTGCTTTGTCAGCCCCAATTTCATTTTTCCTAAACTAAAAAAAAAAAACTTGAAATGATTTTTCTTCTTCTGTCTACAAGTGTCACAAATATCGTTCCACATTTCTACAACTCTCTTGTGGTACCTGTCTCTACATCCTGGGCGTAGAAGTGCAGAGTATCTGCGATTTCAGTGACATATACTGGTCTGTAGTTGGTCACGCGTTCCTTCTCCTCCAACACATGCACAACCTCCTCCACTGGCTTCTCCTCATAGTTGGCCCAGATCTAGAAGACACACAAGACAGGGACAGAAACAGGTCAGATGTGCTTAGGTAAAACTTCAATATTAAACCACTCAAACCAGCGATGGGAAATGCGATGTCCTTGGAACATATTTTAATGTGCCCGAGGAATTTTTTATAATTCTTACCATCTGAATGTCAGCCATAATAATTATGCGTGAGAAAAGAACTAAAAGCCTCATCTAA
Organism: Aphyosemion australe; assembly: GCA_006937985.1. Taxonomy (NCBI): domain Eukaryota; kingdom Metazoa; phylum Chordata; class Actinopteri; order Cyprinodontiformes; family Nothobranchiidae; genus Aphyosemion; species Aphyosemion australe. Next base: position 3,270,872 of record SSNS01000001.1, read on the forward strand.
ACAAGGCAGGTTTTACTTATGGTTCAACCAGCTGATTTTACCATAACGAAGCCCCATCTGTAGTTTCAACTTCCTAAACTACCAAAATGTCACAAAAACTCTTGATAAAAACAAATATCCAGAATGTGTTTTTCCTCAGGGTTTTGACTTGCATCAGAAACACAGCTGAAACCAAAATGAGGTTACATTTGGAGTTGTGGACAGCTATGTTGGTGATAATGTCACAAACTTGGTAAAAGATGTAGTCATTGAAGTTCTTCCACAAGCACAGCGGTTCGTGTTTGTGTGTGTAAGCAGGTTGCATCATTTCCAAGCTGCATCAAGGTTAGTTCTGTCTCACCTCCATAGAGAAAAAAAAAAAACAACAACCCAAAAACAAAAACACAGAGGGCAGGAGGCTCGTTAGGGAGACGCGCTCTGCCTCGGGCCACATATCAAACAGCGTGGACGTCAGTAGGTGTGTGCGTGAGTGTGTTCGCACAGGGATGCAGCACACTGAGTGGGCGGTTATTAAGACAGAAAGCTGCATGTTTATAAACAACTTCGATACAGTAATAGTATTAAGCACAAGCACAAACACAAGATGGTCAGGATGAAAGGGAGCTAATCAACTCCCTGTGGATGAATCACTGTGGAACAGGAGGCGCGGCTGAGTGGGGAACTCAAAAGTCCAAAAGTGCACCCGAGCTTCACGCTCCAACTTTCTTCAGAGTTTCGGCAACGCAGCTTGTTACCGTTTATTTCTGCTTCCCGTTTAGGAAATGTTTGCTTTGAAAAGGTCATGGATAAATAAAGGTCAGGAAAAATTAACAACATTGGTTCAGGTTAATCATTTAACTGCGTGATATTTTCACTTTCATTTCATTAGGTAGCGTTGTCCTTTCGCAGGTCTGACTTCACCCTTGATTTTTTAATAATATGCCGGCTCATCTGCATGCTAGCGTAATCGGATATTACTGGTATGATGATGATGATGTGTGTGTCTGCAATGGACAAAACCAAGCAATGAGTGCCATCTTTCAGCCTAGCCTTCACCAAACAAGAGAATCTCATTACAGAACTGAATTAATCCCCCAAAAACACAACAAAAAACGGTATGGCTGCAGGAAAACAGAGGAGGACGATAGGAAGTAAACCAGAAGAAATTGTGGGGATAGAGGGCAGGCAAGGTTAATGAAGAGCAAAAACACAGCCATGCTTCGCAAAGCCCAAGATCAACCAGGATCTTTTTTTCCCTCCAGCATTAAACAGGTGTGCGCATTATTAGCATAACAAACAGCTACGCTATTATCAGCACACTTTTACAGATCCTGGAATACACAGCGCCCGGTAATAAACATGCTCCCCACATTGCAACTGACATGACTCGGCTTTTAATCAAACCTGCAGCGCCAATTAGGGATGACAAAGATTAGGTGTCACCATTCATTAGCCTGGTGGCCGTCACTGCAGCACTTTTAAAGTGGTAGCAAGTGTTTGGGCTCTGGACTGGACACACTGTGTGGCTGCAAGGGCATACGGCTGTCAAGGTGCAGAATGGGTGGGCGTCCACATAAAGATCTCTGATTTCTGCAGCTAACAGGGAATATTTTCATAACTGTGGCACAGTTATGAAACCCTTCAGGTGTCCAAATTGACACCTGCGCACTCCAAAACCAGCCACAGCTTCAAAGTTCTCTTTGTTGCATTTTTATGAATGAACACTAAGAGCAGTTGTATCCAGGCTACTAAAAGAATGGAGATTAGAATAATAATACAGGATGTAAAGTTGCTTTGCAGGGGGTCTGAGTGCACCATTAGAGACACTATGGCCCTTCATCTCATTTTAGAGCACCGACTCATGCACACGCACACAGACACAGTGCCCAAGGCTGATGACCTTCTGTGAGCAACCAACCATCCTGTTTGTTCCACTTGAATGCAGGTATGTGACTGCTGTTTCTGCTGCTGCTGCTGTGCAACTGCAGACAGACACAAGAGCCACCAAGCTGCCAGAAACGATGAGCGAATAAAAGAGGGAAGGGGATAGAAGAGAGATAGAAGTGTATAGAGGGGGGAAGACAGGCAATTAAGCTGGAGTTGAAAGGACAACAAGTCCTAATAACGGAGACCAAGCTGACCTTCACATCAGTAGAATGACGGAACACACTTACACCCAAATGAGTGACAAGTGAATCCAGGGGGTGAAGTGATGATGGGGAAAAGGTTACTCTTAGGCTGCACAGAGACTATCATAGTCACATAATAAAGGTGTGACAGTGTCCAAGTTTGTTGGACTGAAATTAGACCATCTCCATTCCCAAATATTCTCTGAACATTACTATTTCTATTCTATTGTTTCAGCTAATATTTATTGATCAAATTTACCTTTAGTTCCACCAACAATACAATAAAACATGTTCAGATGTTTTACACTGGTAAACAATGAGTAATGTAGTCAATATAACAAGCTCACCCCTTTAAACCAATGACTATTTAGATTCATGTCTGTAAGACCAGCTCATTGACGCAAAGCACCCTTCATGTGGTTAAGAGATCTGCCGATTGGGACAATTTATTGGTATTTTTAGTTTCTAAGAGCACAAAGAGCCCAAAAAGACCAAAGAAGTTACATAATAAATTCACACATTTGATCACAAGTGGATGAATAAACAGACAGATGGAAGAGTGAGCACACATTGTGCCAGAAAATGGGTTAAATTAAAAACCGTTTAAAAGTAGCAGAGACAAACAGTTACTGCACTCGCCGAAGCAACTGATGGCCTTCTGTCAAAACAGCCTCCATTTTGGTGCCCGTCTCTGTAAGGTGCCCTTCTCTAAAGGCATTGGAGGCTTTTACAGGGCAGCTTAGTAATCATACGGTAAAATGGTCGGGCTTGAGCCATTGTTTTACTAGTGTGTTCTACAATTGTCATGGTGTTTTACTTATTGAGTTGGGAAACAATCCAAAATTACTGATCAACATCCAAAAGTGACAAAGTTGCACAATTGTAAAAAAAAAACTAATTTAAGATGATTTTCTATTTGATCAGTCACATAGAACACATGAACAGATAGTGCTGATATAAAAGGAGAGAAGAGACGCTACTTAAGTGAGTATATAAATGTTTTTCAGGCGTGTCGATGCTTGGAAATAACGTTTATCTTTATAATTCTGCCATCTTACTTGTGTCAACATTATTAAACTTCACAAGAAAGTGTGCATCGTTCAGACTACACCAAAAAATAGTATGCTTTAAAAGTGGGATGTCATTTTTTTTGTCAACTAGATTGTTTGTGACCATTTGGAGACAAAAATTGAAATTCAAACTGGTTAATTGTACAGCCCTGAAAAGCAACCAAGTCAGAAGGCATATTCTGTAACAGTGTGTTCCACCTGCTGAAACAATTGGAAAGCTTTAAAAAAAATAATAAAACATGACCTCTTAATTACCATTTATGCCAAAGCTATCCAGTAGGTTTTTAAAAAATATATATAAATGATTTATTTCCTCACAGAAAAGATGACTTACTTGCTGTACTGGACACGGCATACAGTCCAAACTCTGGCTTTACTTGTAACTTTCCAAAAATATGCGATTTTAAAACTTCATCTGATTCTAGCACACCTTTGTGGTTGTCGTAAACCAACTACAACATGGGCTAAGATGTGAGAAAGATAACAGTACGTGGATTTTATATAGTTCCATTGTTAATTCATTACCCTATCACACTTGGACGACAAAAGAAATCAATAGGACCATGCTATTCATAAAAGTGCACTTTGTTAATCAATTTAGCCCCTATTATGTCCCTGATGAATCCCCTTTGGAGAGAATGGTTCATTAATTCAACTGAAGATACGTTTTTCTCTTTTGGTCTCTGAGCTCACTCACTATCTTGTCTGGTAACTCACTTCAAAAGGCCTTAAGCTACATGCAAGAGCAGAAGGGGATCATATTTACTTATAATTAATTTTATCTTGGTGGATATAAATGAGTAAGCTTTATTCATGCCAACACAACAGAAGATGGCATCAAAGTGAAGTGCTGTAGGACTGATACTAGAATGAAAAGTTAAACGCAGTCTTTAATCTTCAACTCTAAATCCCAGGCCTCGTGTAAAACAACGTTCTCACTGTTTCATGATCCTGCATTTACCTTCCATTTGAGCATTAAAAATGACCTTCATGTTTTAATGTGCAGAAGTTATCACTGTAAATTAGGCCTGGAGGAGGATATGATTGGCATGCTAAGCGAGGAAGAGCTCATTAGGAATCAGTGGTGGTGTCATGTTAATGAGTGGTCCTGGTTTGTGAAGCTGAAAGGTGGACGACCCTGGATTTCCTGTTCTTCAACTATGTTGTCTGTATCGACTAAGCCATTAGAGCCAGGAAGTGATCAACAAGATGGACAGCTGCTTCAGAGATACTTTCACTCAGAACTACCATTACTATGAGTCAGGATATGAACAAAGCGCATTTGACATATTTGACATTGGGACGTTAATGATCTCTGTCGGTCTTATGGAGGATGGCGTGGATTGGGATCAGTTAGTGTCTTTGAAACGGTAAGGAAAGTATTTGCATGTTTAAAAACTGTCTCAAAATGTTTGCAAGGGGTCCAGGTTTCCTTGGTTGAGTTGTTGCTAGAATTCTTAACATGAAAAATTTCCTAGATGAAATTTCTCTCAAATAGCCTTTTTATAAGACACACTGTGCCGGCAAATCAGCGTAATATTAACGCAACGGTGTGTCTTATGAACGCGCTATGGCGGCAAGCGATGCGGGAATTTTGCGCCATTCATGCCGTCACGCTTGGTAGTAATATTGCGGTAATATTGCGGCTTTGCCGGTCTTATAAACGCACATTAAGCTTTGGCGCAACAGAGGGTGGCGTCATGATCACGTGATGAATTAATGCCGAGCTCCGACAGGGAACTATATTGAAAATGAAAGTAAACACGGGCATAAATTTAGTTTTTGTAAACAGAATCAGCCGAGATGATAATCTGGAGCGATGCAGAGCGCCTGGAGCTTTTCTCCGTTAGATCTGCAGCTCAGATCATCTGACAGCTCACAGGGACGGTGGAGGACAGACACCTGTAGCTGCTTGTGAAAAAAACTTAAGGAGCGTGGCTTTGACCGCAATAAAAAGCAAGTTTTGTCCAAGATAAACAGAAGTCTGACGGCACAGAGATCGCCCCCATACCTCCTTTATACCGCCATCGTATAATCTTTTATAAAAATGACACGATTGTGCCACATTACCGCCACGGTCTGAGCTCTTATAAACGACCTTTTGCTCCCAGATGCCGCCTCGGCATTGCAGCAAATTGCCGCCATTGTTTTATAAAAAGGGCTAAAGTCAAAGTCACTGTGGGCAACCGGAGCTTGTTTGAAAACAGTCTCAATTTAGTTTCAGGCTGTTAGAAAGTTCAGGAATTGCGAAAAAAAAAAGTTTGGGAGTGGTTAGGAATGGATGAAACGGATGAATGTTGGAAAAATGATGCATGTTAGCGTTGGAAAAGCTACTGCTGCTTCTGTTCAAAACTTAAAAATCTATTTATAAAGGAAAAAATAACTTGAATTCAAAAGGGGGAAAATAGCTATTTAAAACAAAGTAAAAACAATCCCTTTTCATTTCATCTTACGGCAAAGAGTAAATGATACATTTTCAACTAATCTTTTTTAAACTACCATGACTCACTGCTGGTGACTAATGTGCTTAGAGGCTGGTGTCAGGTAAAGCTCTGAAGCTTTAGTCACTCCAAAGCAGGTTACCAGGGTCCCACACTTTGATTTATCAACCTCTTGACAAAGATGGGACTGTCACAACAAGTTCAGGTCATTTCAGCTTCTTTCACAATGTCCTGTTGAAATGGATGAACCTACTAGAAGGAACAGAAAATTATTGACTGGGATCGGACAGTGAACTGAGTGTGTTGTGGTGGCTACGATGCTCTTATACATGAAAGTGAGAAGACATTAACTAATGCCCACCTAGCCCATAAAAAAGACAGTCCCCAGTGTTATAAAAGGCCGCTAATGCCGCACATTAGCCCTGATAGCTCATTCTGTTGTAGTGGTCTAATGGGAGAAGCAGCTGATGATTTAGAACGTTTTAAAGGTCTTGTCAACTGAGAAACCGTGTAATACCTGTTCTTTTGGAAAAACGATGACTTGCATGCTGAATGTGAACATTTTCTTCAACCCTATTGACTACATTAGTCGCAGAAAGGAAGTAGAAAGGAAAATGATCAGTCAGAAAAAACTGTCTTATGTCACAGGAGTGTGTCTCTGCTGGTAGAAGCTAACCATTAGCAACTCCACAACATGGCAGAACATCTTCAGGTTTGTGTTTTTTGAGGAGATAACACAAACGTTGCATTTTTTTACCCACGAAAATGCTTTACTGTATTTTCAGTTTTGTTAATGGAGGCAGCAAAAGAGTTGCATTGCTGTTAGCCAATGAGAGTTGGGACATTTACGAATGATAAATATTAATTAGCAAGATCAAAATAAATATTTGATTATTTTTTAAATTAAAATATAGATTTTAAATGAAAAACTGTACCTTCATTCTGCACATCTCTAAATGCCCCGTGGAGCTATATTTTTTTAAAAATATAGCTTTTTATTAAACTGTTCCATATTCAACTTTTAAATATTGCTCTATAATCTATGCTTGTGCTGCTTTTATACTGAAACACAGTGATATATGTCATGAGTGTGACCTTGGGAAAAACCAGTCCAGGTACAGTCAACAATGTGGCAGCAAACTGTCACATTGGAACAACACAATATGACTGGTTATTGGTCTGCAAGGCCACACAAAAGGACTTGGCAACAAAACATGTCAAGCTGCACACGGGCTTAATTCAAAACCGTAAAAGACTGAAATCACACAGCAGCAGTATATCAAATATAGACTCACACTGGGTTTATCACATCAGCTGCAATAAAAAGCAGCAATAAATAAACAGATGATCTAACACATTGAAATAAAAGAACACAGATGAATAGTTTAGGAGATATTTATAACAAAACATAAAACCCTTTCAGGTTTGCTGGGTTCTGATTGTAATTTACACAGTGCTCCACCGACTGTCATCAAACATGAAAAACAGTCAATTTGCTCACCAAAAAAACCTCAGATGGACTCACAAGCTGCTGCTAGAGATTATATCTGCTCACAGACATTTGTCTACTTCATCAAGCTGTCAATCGTCTTGGTATTGGGACATGATTTTCCACATATAAGAACAGAGAAGCTGAAAATAGTTTAATGAAACTGACTTTTACGCTCATTTAATTTGTGTTCAAATCCTCTGTAGCTGATGCTCTCAAAATGAAATGAGTTGTTTCATTTCCATAGCAGGAAGACTTTGACTAAAATATTTGTAAATCAGTGAATATGTTTAAAAATATTACTACTGAGGCCATGTTGATGGGATCTTAACAGCTGGATCCACTAGACACTAAAATGACTAAAATGTAAATTATTACAACTTGTGTCAGAAGACGCTGATGGGAGAGACAGAAAGCAGAGAAAGTAGGAAGGGATGAGTCTCTTAGATGTGGTTACTTTAGCAGATAAATTATGTATTAAAACTGCACAGGTGGTGTGGGACATGGTTTTTGGGTGAAGGGAGAAAGCCGAGCAGCTGGGGAATTGGTAAGAAGAAGAGGAGCACGTAAAGGAGAAAAGGGAAGGAAGAGAGAGAGAGAGATCCTCCCCAGCTTCATATCACAGCCAACAGATGTTCTCCCATCAAAGAGGCAGCAGGCAGGCGGCAAGGCTACTCAACCCCAGCTTTACACGCCTAATATGACCCCCCACTTACGCAACCACACACACACCAACTCACACCCACAGTAGTCAAGGGTTTGGATGCTACCTAAGGCTATCATGGTGGCAACTTGCTGCACATTTTAGATTGGCACAAATTGACTGGCTTAGATGTGATTGTGTGAGTCAGCGGAGGAAGGAGGAATGTCCACCTGCAAATAAAATATTATTAGCATTAAGATCTAACTCGCACCTGACAGAGATGGGTGGTATGAGTGTGTGAACCGAAGGGGGGCATAAGGTTACCATAGAAACAGAGCCTACGGGTGTATAATCAAAGCGATTCGTGAAGACGCACACAAGCCTGTACCTGTGCTAACATGCTTATAGGTGCCACCCTCCTCAGCTGGTACCGAAGACCAGACAGCTGAGGGAATGGTTCGAGCATTGCTCACAGTTGACACACACAGACACAAAACCACATGCGTCGTCCCCGGAGGCGGTCGCTCCGGCATATGGAGCCTTATATCAAGTGGCCTGTTTTTTCCTAGCCGAAGCAGCGACTGTGTCTGTCCACAGCCATTAAAATATGATCAAGCAGAGAAAAGATCACAGCAATCAGGAACATCAGTGGAGAAGAAGCAAGCAATTAAAGTGAAGCAATTCGAGATCGACGGAACTGGATATAGATCTCTAAAAAGTTTGACACAAAGGGGGGAAAGTAAGTTCGATGATGGTAATCTATCGTCTTGTTACAGTGTATAAAACAAAAATCTGGACTAAAAATGAGATGCTACTGAAGGAGAAATGGGAGATTATAGAGGGGCAGCGAGGCATTCAAAGGGTTTCTTGATTACTGTGATTTTTGTCGGCACTGATTTTTGCATTTCTTTGGCTGATCAGCCAAATACGTGATCAGGTCTCATTGTTCTTAGTGTCACATGACAATGGTCAACAAAGAAAAAGACCCTTTCATTTAAAATTCTCAACACTTTTTAAAATAAATTTTAATTTCTATTTTGTATTAAATACGAGGTAAATGCTGCTAATTTTATAATAAAAAAAAAAACACTTCAGACATAATCTGAGTTGATTGTTATGACCTTGAAACCAAATTGGTAAGGGTTTTTTTTCCTGGAAAAGCGCCCACAAGCCTTTGCAGCATGCTGAGTGGAGGTGGGCTGTAATTTTAGCCCCCACTGTCCTCTGCCCTTTGTTGTCTTTATTCAAAGTTAATCTATAAAATGTATCATCCCAGTGGGATTATTACCTTTGAAAGGATAATCTGAACAGATTTTATTTAACAAAAAGGGAAAGACCAGAGTCATATTACAGTAATCTAGAAATAAAGTATGCAATATGAAAGCAATCAATTATTTTTTACGAAACAGGTGGGCTGGGTTGCCAAACTGTTGCCATGGCTACTGGTTTTACTGGATGGCATCCTGGCATTTTCTCGTTTTTTCTTTGAGAAGGAGGTCTGATCACTGCAGAAGGAACTGAGGGAGCAGTGAGCGATGGAGGATCGCAGCTAGAGAGGAGTGAACATTACAGCGGTAACAGACAGAGGACAAGAAAAAAAACAAGGCAAAAATAAAAGCATAAGGGGACAGGATGAAGGGGGAAAGTGACATCATCTTAACATCAGTAGAAAAGTCCCTTGAAGTCTGAATCACTTCCCACATCACATATTTTGCAGCATGATTCAGATGGCTGACGTTGGTCCTGTAGATGGCTGAAGGTTAAGAAACAAGTGATATAATCAGCTTTTCTCCTTTTCTCTTTCAAATATGTTTGGAGGTTTCCTCCACCAAGACAGGCAACTGAAAAACACTTTTCAATAGTCCTCTTATTACCACAACAAGTTTGTTTCTAAAATCTGAAATTTGTGTCTGTAATTATTAGTAATAAATGAGTTTGAAATGTCAATTAAAACAGGAAATCTTCCCACCAAAGCATCTGAACCCTAGGATCTTTATATACAAACACACAGTCATCAGTGTTTATTAGTGGGACAAATTATCTCTACATATTCATAATATATGAACAATTTTCATTCTGTTAGGACCAAGGTCTCGTTTTTCAATTATACAAGAGTGCGTCTGACATCGGAACCATCTGAATATCTTTGTAGAGTTTCTTGCTGACGTCTCTGAGAAACTAAGAGCAACAAGCAGGACGGCCTTGCAATAACCACAAGTGGTTTATGTGGGAACAAGAGGAAAGGTATGAAAAGAGACTCGCACAACAGTGGGAATCGGAAGTGCAGAGATGACGAGATCCCGATTATGTAACCGTCTCTCCCTAAGGCGAGACAGAGAGAGAAAGACAGCGACTCTAAAATGTACAAAAACAGTCCCAAAACTAACAGAGTAGTCCCATTCTCTAAATGCTGAGTGTTTTCTGCAGGCTAGAAAGCCAGGAGACTAGGAGCAGCAAAAGTGGACTGACCTAAATTGCGAGAGAATGCTTAAGGATTTATCATTTCATCAGATTTGCCCCAAAAATGGAACTAAACGTAAAAAAAAAAGCTATGAATGTCACAGTAAGTCAGACTTGTTAATGAACATGTAGGCAAGACTTTACAATAAGGGTCCCTTTATTAACATTACTTAGTGCATTATTAAGCATTAATAAAGTATTAAATAAAGTATTAACAACTGTTTAATATTAATGTTAATATTAAGTAATGCATTACTAAACAGACCCCTGCTGCTAAGTCGGCTTGTTCCCCTGAGCGGTAAGTCTGCTTCGTTTGTGTGCTCATGTGCACGCGCGAGTGTGTGGGCACTTGTTAACGACTCATTTTTGTGGCTGAGAAACGCAGAACGCATGCGAGAGGGTTCAGGAGGGTGCTGTCAATCACTACCTCAGTGCCGCTCTCTCGGTCCTCCAGGTGACGCCTTTTTTCCAGGTATTTTTCTAACAGGAAGTCTGCTTGAAATAAGTCTCCACCCATGGTGTTAGTCACCCTTTAAGGACACTTAATAGTTAACAATATCACAATCCTTAATAAAGGGACCTTTTGTTTATTAATGCTTAATAATGCACTAAGTAGCGCTAATAAAGGGACTGTTATTGTAAAGTGTTACCAACACGTAAAAAGACATTTCAACAGCCTCTTTGTTGGTCATATGTGGGTCAACGGATCAGCCAATAAACAATCCAGAAATAATAATATAACAATTTTAAGGAACTTTTTACTTGGCAACGACATGGACCTAAACTGAGAAGTTTCCCAAAAGTACAGGAAAATGTATGGAAAACAACAAAATGGAGTTTATTTCTAAGGTCCACACTCTAGTGTATGTTACATCTCAAATGTAAAGGGTTAACCACAAACCACCAATAGGATTCTGCAGGACAGTCTGATTTTAGACTCAACCATCATTGTACAAATGAGCAACGTTCAATGTTTTTCTTGACCAGCTCCGGTGGCCTAGTGGTAGAGTGTCCGCCCCGGGACTGGGAGATCAGGTTTCGAAACCCGGTCGGGTCATACCAAAGATTTTGAAAAAATGGGACCCAATGCCTCCTCGCTTGACACTCAGCACTAAGATGTTGGATTAGGGGGTTAAACCACCAAATAGTTCCCGAGCGCAGCCACAGCTGCAGCTCACCACTCCCCACCATGGGGATGGGTCAAATGCCGAGATGTAATTTCACCAGTGTGTGATGATGACTTGGAACTTTGACTTTTATAAACTACACAAACTAAGAATGTACGATTATCAACAAATGAGTTACAAAGTAGCTCAGATCAAAAAGTAGCCCAATCTGAAGCAGCTTGCCTCTGAAAACATCTCTTCCAAAGCAGAATTTTAAACTCTAATTTAAATCCTCTTGTTCAAAATCAAACACTAAGAATATATAACAAAAATTTGAAACATTAAGTTGCATAAATAAATCAATGAACCGTATTCTCTTCGGTGAGGGCATTAGAGAGCTTGTGGAGATCGGCAGATTAATAAATAGGATGCCTAATTCAGGGCTTAGATTGGAAAAGTGTAAAAGGGGAGACGGGGAATAAGGGAGTCAGAAAGACAAAGAGGCTGAATTAAAGATGAGATGGGAAAGAGAAAAATGGGGATGATGGTGTGTAGGTACTGAGGCAAGGGCAGATGAATGGGAGAAGAACTGAAAAGGAGAAATGCAAAAGAATAGGAGTCATGAGGGATGCAATCATGAGGCGAAAAAGAAAAAAGAATAAGCAAATTCATTTAGGAATAGAACTGGCTGCTCAACCACGAACAGCCTGCCAATGCTTCTATGTGCAGGTAATAAGGAGAGCTGATGGGGCATTCGTACCAGCAACGGCTGTATGGTAAACTTCTCTCTTTAAAATGACCTCATTTATTTTACGGTGCTTTATTTTGACAGATAGATGTTTGAACATTTTACCTATTAAATCACATTTTCTTCTTTAAAAAAACTCCCAATAGACAACAATGATGTTTGTCCTTCTGATTTAACAATTACATTTAAGTATTTTTTGTGACTAACAGATTAGACCTTGGTCTGCATTATGTTCAGAAAGAAATTGGACGTTCACATCAAAGACGCTGTAAAGCACGTGATAGCGTCATGGTAATGGGTTGCAAAACTCAGAGTATATAGGTTAAAAATAAAATCTGGTGCTTCAAATGGACAGAACCTGACCTCATGTCAATCCAAACTATTTCCTAGAAAGCAGGTCAACGCTGGTGCACATTAGCACTGTGACAACTGCATCATATAAATCCTGAAGCCCATTTAACCATTGTCAGGCATGTCAAAAGCAAAGTGCTCATGTCATAACTCCCTTAGATGACGGACGGGTGGGCCAATGTCAGCAAAGTCTCGTTTTATCGCCTTAGAACCAATAAAGCCAGAGCTCATTAAGAAGAACGGGTCTTGAAGATCTAACCAGCAAGAAGAACGTTTTAATGGTGCCCTCCGGAAACAAATATCTAGCATTCCATTAGGCGAGAAAAGCAAAGCAAAGGCAGAGAAACTAAGGGAGGGGTGTTTCAACTACCGACCCATTCTAAACGGAGTTAAGTGTGGCTCCAAGCAGAGGCCCTAAAAATGTCAAAGTGTGTGTTAATGACTAGAAATTGCCTGCGTCTTATTTTTAGTGCAATTGTGAATATTCCATCCTGTTTTGCGTCATCCATGAATAAATAAGGATGACTAGAGAGGACACCTGAAGAAGCAAAAACACAAATAAAACAGCTGGATTTTTCTTCAACATCTGCTGGATGACTTAAAATACATAAATGTCAATCATCTGCAGGAGAAAACATTGTCCACAGATGATATTTATATAAATGGCAAGGCTACAGGATGACTTCAAGGCTATATTAAAAATTGCTGCAAGGAATTATGAATGAGGCTCGTTTGTCTTATAGATAACCCCCTTTAAACTATATTTAAAGCCACTGAAATAAATATTTAATCAATAATTCATTTATGTTGTGCATTTTTAAAGAGTAAGTGGCTTCAGGTGAGCAAAATATAAATAGTTATTATGATATTCCATCAAGTAAAATGTATTGGCCTTTGCTGCAACACATAAATCATAGTTCTGCAGTACAAAGTCAAAGGTGCACTACCGGTATTTATTGTGTTTATTCTATTGGAGGTGCAAAGCACTTGGCCAAAACCAGCCCCCTCAGTAAACTTAGAGGAAAAGTGTCTTTTTAATATCCCAGGACAGACTGATCAAATAAAAAAGGGGGAGCAGTTAATCCACCAGCCCAGCTGCAGTCGGCGCATGTCCTTCACACTTAATCAAAAGAAAGGAGGGGAAAAGAGAGCAAGCAGAGTAACAGAACTGTATCACTCTCTCTCTCTCTCTGCTAGGTGATGGTGCAGAGCATATGTTAAACCAGCCATAATGCTACAAACATTGTTTGCTCTCTGCTTGCATCTCATAGCTTCAAACCGTCCTCCTAGCAGAGTAAAGGAGTGACGTTTAGAGCAGCAGGGGGCTGTCAGACATCTCTACACTGATGAACTGGAGGCAGCAGCAAACCTGCCCCTGAGGACTTCCGCTCAGAGCCTGCAAGAAGTCGGAGCATGTCTCCAGGCAGGAAAGAACAGGGCCAAGGACATACAGTCAAATGCATATAAACAAAAGTCAGTGCATCGTATTTTTAATAATCAATACAAAGAGATGCACTAATATAAAAATGGATATCACACTGACAAAAAAAGACTGCTTTACCAAAACAGTAAGCCGGGCATTCAGAGAATTTAACCAAAAAAGCCTACTTCCTGTTTATATGCTTCATCAAGTAGGATATTTCATCTGAGAGTGTACCGGGTTGATGTCCTTGTGACTTGATGCATTTTTCAGTTGACATTTAGAAAGTCAGCATGTAATCCTGCAACTCATGTAAATGTATAATTCAGTGAACAGAAGGTGAGACTGCAGAGATGTCACTGAGGGTGTCTTCGTTTCTTGCTCAAAGAAAAAAAAATGAAGAAAAAAAAGTTGGTGCCCTTGACTTCGCAGGTGACTGCCATGTGCATGGCTGCATCCAGTCAGATGGTGAATGAGGCAGATAAAGATGGAAAGAATGTTTGTGTGTGATTTTATAAGGCTCTGAGTGTAGCTGACAGACTGCTGAATTTGCAGCTTAGAATTGGGGAAAGGGGAGAGCGAAGGAGAACTGGGAGTAGGGGTGTAAACAGCACACACATCACTGAGTCTACTGATCTCTTTCTCCGTCTTTCCATCTCTCTGCCTCAGGGCACTGAGGGTCCAGCTTGCCAACTAAAGTAGGGGTGGTGTCCCCTGAGAGTGTGTGCCTGTGTATGTCTGTCTGCACAGGCTCAAAGCGTGTTTGAGTAAGCAGAAAAGAGACAGTGAGAGTATGGTGTGTGTGTGTGTGCACGTGTGGCGCTTCCTTCCATCTGCAACCGAGTTAGTATGAGCAAAGATGTGTACACAGCACACTCAGAATCAGATTATGTAATCTTTTAGCAATATAAAAAAGCCTCTGTCAGCTCTTTGCTTTTGTGTGGTTGCTTCATTTTGTGCAAAGAGAAGAAAGATGATGGCGGGAGTAAACACACACAGTTCATCATGTAACAGTAAACCCTTAAATAAACAGTAAACAGATACAATTACATGCATGTACTGTGAGTGAAGCATGGGAATTTGCAGTGCAGGGCAGTGTTATGTTCTCTTACAGAGATGTAAGGTTTCACATGGGTCACTACTCCCACTGAGACCACCCTGTAGGCACCAACGTCCCCTTGCTATGATCCCACTGTCCTTTCACACTTGCCAACAAACCAGCCAAGCTCCATCTTGCTCGAGTATTGACACACTGGCTGTAATGTGAAGTGTTCTCTCGCTGAATGTGTTGATTTCCAGCATGGCACATGAGACCCGAGCCACTGATCTGAAAGGCAACACGCCATCATGAAACATGAGCGCTCCTCTCTACTTATTGCTACTGTTGGTAGCAAAAGCCTTTTTTTGTAAATGTCATAGAACACTGAAGATATTATGGAATAAAAACTGTCTTTTATTTATTGATGCAAATATGATAACAGTTATATCAGTGCAACACTTTCAATTCTTCCATTGGATCGCTTTATTTAAATCTAGTTTCTAATCTTTAGTCTTCTGTCCACAATGCCTGACTAGAAGGAATCCAGGTCCTGTGGCTCCAGAATGAGACAAATCATCAACCTTCTACCATTGTGCTCGACATCTCGTAGTATACTTTGGTCAAACGCTTCCACCTTGTTCTTGAGGTTTGATCTGCCCCAATTTTAAAGTGGTTTTAAAATTGAAAACTGCAATTACCTTGTTGTTGAGTAAAGGCAGCTTGGAGAGTCAAATGTAGATGACCTAAAAGCCTGTGCTGTCTCTGACCTGCTTCTTTATGCAAATAATTTTGTAATGGCCATGGAAAAACAGTTCAGTGTAAAGACTGATTTATACTTCATCATCTGCGTGGGTACGGAGATACACAACACCATTATGCATCGATGCAAGGGCTGTCCCGACAGGCTTGCAGAGGCTGATGGAGACATGCCCAACTTTTTAACTATCCGTCGACAGTGACGGAGACCACACGCTTGTGATTGGTCAGGACGCTGTTTTTTTTATGTTTAAACAGCACTGCAACTGCCCCCTCAAAAATAAAAAAGAGAGCCGGAGATATTTAGCGACAGACACAAAGCAGATTCAAGAACGCCTTGTGGAGAAAGTCTGAAAATATGAATGTTTATCCACCCGTGACTGAAGGCGCACAAAGATACACAGCAAGCGTTTTAGTCGTGGATGATGGGCAACGTGGGCTTAGAGGTGGCGAGTGCATGAAGAGGTGGAGGAGCATGAAGGACAAATTTGTTTGTGTCAAGTCTCTGAAATACATAAACACAATTGTAAATACTCTATCTTGTACCAGATACATGATTGTAATGGTGGCAGGATACTCCAGAAAAGCACTACGCCCTCTATTGTCCTGGCAGGGAATTGCTTTGCAACACTCCACAGGTGACAGCAAGTCCGAAGGGAAAGCATCTCCTCCAATGAGTATACGCGACTCCACACTCGAGCTCACAGCTTTGGGCAAAGCTTGTATATCATCATCAGAGCTGTAGCCCACTTAGACACACCCCATTAAATATGGATGTCCCAACTTTTTATTCGGCATTGGCCAAATTGTTGACTGTAAGGCTAATCACAGAACAAGGCTAGCCTGAGCTAGTGCTAATGTCATCGTGGGACGAGAGGAAAACAAAGAAGAATGTTGGAGCACATGGGTAAAGTTCCAGGATGTACCGAGAATGTCCAGACTTTTAATGAATCCCAGATAGATCTATAGCTGCCCACTGAGTAATCCTGAGTCTGTACATGGCTGAACACAGAGGTCCTAGCTTCAGGTAGTGTCAGAGCCATCAGGGTAAACTAGCTAATCTAGTCTTTATTATGGGGTTGTATTTGGCCATTAATTGGGGATACTGGGTAATTTTGAGCCCCAACAAAGTTTCATATACTATAAAGAGGCTCAAAGAATAGCTTCTAAATGTAAAAACAGTTGTTCTAGCACTCCTTTAAGGCCATAAGATTTTTTAAGTGACAGTTTAAAAACATACATATTTGTTTTTTCACTGATGTTACTGCAGTTCAACAAACATCAGGATTACTTAGAAAAAATTATTTCAAAACTACAGAACAAAAACTGTTTTGAAAAATGTGTGATGGGGACTGATGCATCATGAGTCATTCCACTGTCCACACCTGTTCAATGCCACATCCACCTACAACACGCTGATTGAATCAAAGGAATTCTGTGGAGGAAGGCTGAGACCTTGGCGTTTAGATGACTTGTGACTGCTGTTGCGCAGGGCAGCATGATACTGTGGATATAACCAAGACTAGCATCAATAAACTGCTCATGAGTGAGAAAATGATTGAACTTCTTTTGGCACAGATAAGCCGACTCCCTCCTAAAGGGTAAAAAAGTGCAAAATGTCAGTGACATAATGACTCACCTGGTCCTCCATCTTCCAATTGATAGAGAAAAATGGTAGAAATTACCCAGTTTAAATTCTCCATGGTTTTCTGGCATTTGAAACTTGCTTTTGCATCTTGTGACAGATTGTTTACACCAGAGTAATAAGTAACCCAGAACGTAGAGAACTACAGTACTTGTATTATTTTTTACAGTGACCTTTGTATGTGGAAAATGTATTTAAATCTGCCATTTGCAGGTACACAATAAGTCTGACTATCTATTGTGTGTTCTGACATTAGTTACTTTATATCAGCAGTTTTAAACAGCACTTGCATTATTCATAGTCTGCATAATGAAAATATGCTTTTCTGGGATTTGTATGCTTACATTTCCGAGCTCTCTTACAGACCCAAAAAGATAAAACAACCGTAACGATCAATACTGGCCTGCTTCCAAATTTAATCAGTTATGCTCTCTGAAGAAGGGCACTGTATCTGAAATGTCACATTAAATATTCTATATGGGAGCTTTTGCTGATCTTTCTTTGTATGGAAATAGACTCCAAATTTATTGGATTATGAAAAGAGGAAACAAGTGTCTAATCAAAGTTTCAGGGGGAAAAAAAATATGAAATTGTTTCAAAAAGCAACTGAGGAAATGCAGATGAGCTTAGAGCCATCATGCTCTTTGAATACAAACAACAGGTGCAATGAGGTCATGGCTTTTCTGGTATTTTATCCTTCTCAAAGAGAAAGTGTATTGCACCCAGAATCTACAAAGTTGATTGCTTACTTTTACTTCTGTATATTTTAAGGTTTTTAGCCTGTTTGGTTATTAGTCCTTTCTTTTTAAACCTGGTTTTAATATTAAGCCTATTGGTTTTTCTTCTTTCCATTTTATTACCTACATTTGTGTATTTTACGGTTTAATTGCCTGTTTGGTTTTAGTTTTTTTTTTAACTGTACTTTCAAATGTTATAATTTAGTTGGTTGTTTTTATTGTGCAGCGCTTTGGTCAGCTGCATGGCTGTGTTGAAAGCGCTTACAAATAAAATGGTATGGTATGGTAATGCGAATAAAGAAATTCATAGGGAAAATTTTTTTTTAAATCCTTTCTGTATGATTATGATTCAATTATTCAAGACGAGAAAGATGTCTGATGGTAGCAAATGTCTTTGAAAGTGCAATAAAACTCACCGTCTAATGAACACAAAGATTCTGGGAAGAAAAACAGTTGTCTTATATTAGCTAAAACATAGTACTACTAATGGGCAACATAAGTTTTGAAATTAAATAATTTGCAAGGAGAAGAAAAAAGCAGATCTGGCAAAATAAATTATGGAAAAAGTAAAGTTCTTTCACTGAAAACATTCATAGATGAGTACGTTTATTAATATTCCTCCATTTGTATTCTATGATTATGCTCGATGATTGCCACAGGTTATTTCTAGATGAGAACGGAGCGAAGATGGGAAGAAAAAGTGAAAAAAATTGGAAGTACGGCTCAGTGGCTTTGGGGTTAAGAACGCTTCGAGCATGGTGTTAATAAAAAAGGACCGTCATCCATGGAAATCAAACAAGCCTGCTAGTATGTAATTTGATGTAGATGACTTACAGAACAATGAGAATCATACATAACTAAAAGGTCCTTCATAGAACTACTCATGCATTTTGTCTAATTTCATGATTTAAACCGCTTGAGGTTACAACAAAGAAATCCCATGTAGGTATTAGTTAAATGCACGGTACAGAAAGAGCCTCATATATAATCCTTTTTATGTGAAACGTGTCTGCTGGAGGTAAACTTTGTGCAGAATGAAATCAGAGAGGGAAGCCAACCGGTCCTGCTGAAAGCTACCTGGATTCTTCAGGTGTGTGATGCGCTGACAGCAGAGAACACGGCACAGACAGGAGAGGGGTGAACGGAGATGCTTTGGCAGTTTTTAACAGCAAGAAGTGAAACTGTTAAGTTTTTATGTAGGACTGATATGTTAATTTAAAGGCATATTCCACCCAAAATTGAAATGTTGTCTGTTGATATATTTGCCAGAGTTAGATACATGAGGAAAAACCATTTTTACCCAGCCCAGTCATTCTCCTGACCTGGCTGTACTCCTTTAGCTTTAGCTTAGCATAAAACACAGTAAGTGAATGGATGCAACTAGCATTGTGAGTAAGAAAGTCATTAAAAGCAGTCAGTAGTGATCCCAATTCTGCTTGGTGACCTGAATAATCACACTGACTGCAAGTGAAAATAATTAGTAACATGAAGGAATCACAGGCGCCATTTTAGACTTGGGACTACTTTATGACAAAGCACAGCTGTAAGCCTCCGCTGAAAGGTGCAAGGCATACCAATCATTCTGTAACTGATTCAGTGGTGCAGTGGTTAGAGTGTCAGACTGGCATGTAGTTTTGCGCAGGTTCGCCTCCCGGTCGCGGCAGTAACGTTTTTTCTTCTTTTTTAGCTACACTTACCAGTATTATGTTTTCAACCCTTTATTGGGTAAACTGTTTAAAATATAAGGACTAATCTGTTTGGCTTTTACTTTCTTTGTTTCTTTAGCCAGTGTGAGGTGAGCAGAGGAAATCAACTAAAAAGCTGCTTGGAAACAACCAAATTCAAAGAAAGTTTAGAGACACAAAATATTTTGCAGAAAATAATCAATAAAACTAAAATATAAATAAATGAAATCTGGCTAAATAAATTATTGCCGACACCAATAGGAGTCGAACCAGCGCAAAACTACATGCCAGTCTGACACTCTAACCACTGCACCACTGAATTTGTTGCATTTTATGAAAGCATGTGTCTTTGGGGATGCTTTGCACCTTTAAGCGGAGGCTTACAGCTGTGCTTTGTCAAAGTAGTCCCAAGTTTAAAATGGTGCCTGTGATTCCTTTATGTTACTAATTATTTTCACTTGCAGTCAGTGGGATTATTTAGGTCACAAAGAGATGGGATCACAACTGAGTGATTTTAAGGACTTTAAGGACCTGGCTAAACTTAGATCCGTCCTGGGCCACGAGTCACACCCCCTGCAGGACGACCTGTGTGCCCTGGAGAGCAGCTTCAGTGACAGACTGATCCACCTCGCTGTGTGAAGGAGAGATACCGCAGGTCTTTCCTTCCTGCAGCTGTTAGACTCTATAATGGTCAATCCTAATATGTAACACATACATCTGTAACATACACCTACAACTGTCATCACCTTCCAATACATGTGCAATACTTACTACTACTACTGTTATTATGTGCAACAATTATCAAACTCACAATTCAATACTTTTTAATTCAAGTTATTTACTTAAATACTTTTGTGTGATATTGTTTGTGTAATACTCATATTTTACTTTAATTCACCTTACTTTACAGTACTTGTGCTGTTGCAATACTGCAATTTCCCCACTGAGGGACAAATAAAGGTATTCTTATTCTTATTACTCTTATTCTTTACTCACAATGCTAGTTGGAGCCATTCACTTACTGTGTTTTATGCTAAGCTAAAGCAAAAGGAGTACAGCCGGGTCAGGAGAATGACTGGGCTTTGGAAAAATTGTTTTCTCCCTACTTATCTAACTCTGGCAACAAAAAAAATGTAAATTTTGGGTGGAATATCCCTTTAAGCTGAAGATGGTCATTTCCTATGCTTGTTTCAGTTAGCTAGCCTTAAATCAATTCCACCATGATTTGTTTTCTAGCACAGAAATGTTTTATGCTACATGATTATGTTCACTCTAGACTAAGCCCTTGAATAAGGCGATAGTCAAGTCGGATGGACTTGTTACTCTGGAGGATCATCCAGGGTAGGAAAAAAAAACCGGGGAATGCTGAAACAAGATTATGTACTTCAATCAAGCTCCACCAAGGACGCGTCGCACAACTCAATGTCAGAAAGATGCTGCTTCAAGTGCTTCTGACAAGTGCCGCTGATGGATGGGTGAAGAATTAGAAAAGGCAGCAGCCGATCCCGGGTTCGCGTTACTCAAGGATTTCTTTTCCTCCTCCCCAAAACGAGGAGTACACCCAGTGCAGGTGCCTGACTCACCCTGCATCAGCTGTGCTCAGATCAAGCTGTCCGGCGTGATCCAAAAAGTGTCAAAGCAGCTGAAGTGAACCGGGGCATGACAGGGATTTAACGATTAGCTGGAGGAGGACAGAAGAACGGAGAACGTGTGATGAGAGCGAGCACAAGGATACGAGAACATCGAGGAGATTAAAGACAGACGGGGTCTGTGAAGATGGCTGAGCTGGGCTGAGGGAAAGGGGCGGGCGGTGATGAAAGGAGAAGAGTCCCGTGACATAAAATATCTTTAACAAGGACTGTCACATTCTCTTTTGCTCTCCGTTTCTATTCCCTCTTTTCCTTGTGCCTTGAGTGCGTTAATCTTCAACGTTGGGTAATTACAAGGGAAAAATGATTTACAGAAAGCACAGTTTGGTTAATATCCAGTGCCAATCATTCATTCAATTCCACATAATCAGGTCACTCCTGTTACTTATTTCTTTGCTTGGTTTATTTACAGCCACTGGGCTGCCCCTCATTGTGTATGCATGCCCTTACGTCATGCTTGCATAGAAAATAAACTAGCAATAAACATTTAACATGGCAGGATTGATGAGGAGCAAAAAGAATGTTCAACCTGCAAAGAGCCTCTGGAATAAG
This sequence comes from Aphyosemion australe, assembly GCA_006937985.1. Classification (NCBI taxonomy): domain Eukaryota; kingdom Metazoa; phylum Chordata; class Actinopteri; order Cyprinodontiformes; family Nothobranchiidae; genus Aphyosemion; species Aphyosemion australe. The sequence goes on from SSNS01000001.1 coordinate 3,292,771, forward strand.
TCGATTGATTTTCCTTTCATTGGTCTACCTCTTAATTTCAGAGTATTTCATCTTCTTGATATCTGAAAGTCCCTGAAGCATAACAAATAAAAACAAACCAACTCCCACACGTGCTCAGTCTTCAGGGAACATAAATGAGGGCTCCAGCCAACATTTCCACAGTCAAAGTCTGCTCCTAATTCACTGAACCAAGAGGCTGCTGCTATCTTTTCAAATTTATTTCCATCACCTGCAGCAACAGGCTGGAGGAATGGATTACCAGCAATGAGAGGTCTCACACTGAAGATAAAACACACTTCTTTTGGAACAGTTTAAAGGACGTAACTGATAATTTAGTTTTGATTTATTTTCTTGTTGGAAAACAAAATGCATGGGAAAAGGCGTGACTAAAGCAGCCGATTAATTAAAAAAGCATGAATGCTGCTTCTAGCTGAAAACACTGACATGCCATTTCTCACACACTGACGTGTCGTAGCTTTGCAAAAAGAAACCGACCCAGGAATGACTCCAGATCTACGACTCATCTCCTTCATGTGGGGATAGTTCAATCTGCTGTCACGGCTGTTCCAAATATTGTTCTTAGAGGTGCTGATATGCAAGATGAAAACATGCTGAGCTCTGAAAATGGCTCTTCTTTGAACCCTTTGGAATTCTTCAATTAGAGCACAATCACTTTGTCCCATTGGTCTCATTGTAGAAAAACCTCATATTCACTTAAGACGCTCCAACTAAGCAGTTTTGGTTCAGGATGCTACAGCAGCAAGCCTCTGTTCCCCTCGTTGACCCGGGTCCCCGCTGGACCACCAACGCAAACGTTTGCCTTTAATAAGTGCGCGTGTGCTTTCACACATCCTCGGTCTACTTTATTACGACAACCTTGTTTTCTTGTTCAGATGCCTGACGCAGCAGTACCACTGATGTCTTCCACATCTACAACCGCAGGGACAATAAAGAGGGCAATGAGAAAAAAAAAGGACGAAGGACAGGGAAAGATCCAGATCTTGCAACAATGTACACAAAAGACCAGACGACTTCAAAAGAGAAAAAAAAGCCAAGCTCTCAGCTTTTCTCAAGCTGGTCTCTATGGGTTAATTAGAGCACCAAGTCCCAGATCATCTGCCTTCAAGTTGCATAGTATGCATTCGCATGCAACTAAGGGCCATGTGCTCAGCTAACACAACAACCCTCTGCAGTACACGTACACACGCCAACATATCAGGCCGTGTCAGATCCGTCCACTGCTGCCTGTGGCAATCCAACTTCAAACATAATCACCGTCCATCTGGTCGATTCAGACTCCATTCTGCCTGCTTCCCTCACATCCACACTCAGGTTAGCTCAAGTCTGAACCTTGTGGCTGAAGTCAATCTGTCTCAACCCTGCAAAAGGAGCACAGGAACCTGCAGTGAAATTGTTAGTGATGTCAGGCATGTGACTGCTAGCTGTGGGTAGATTTAAGATGGCAGGGTCTTGGTGTTCAGGTGGCCAGCAAGATGTTTTCCTTTATTTTTTTTTTACTGAAAGTTAAGGTTCACCTGTGGCCCACTCTTGAGATATTCATCTCTCTTTGTCAGTGTTTCGAAATAAAAAAGAAGCCACAGATGGAGAGTAATTGTAACAAAATGAGAGCCAAGAGCAAACAACACAGAAGGAACACAGCTACTATGAAGATGATAGATTCTTAGAGGAGAGGAAGAACACAACCCCTTCTTAGCTCCAGCACTACATCACATTTATATGGGAAGAGGAGGCATTTGTGTGTCCTCAAGGACCTAAATAAGTAGAAGTGAGTGGGAGACAGTGAGAGAAGGGGGGAAAAGAGAGCTAGTGAAAGAAATAAGTTACAGAGATGGAGAGAAAGAGGACAACGATGACAGCTGGCTGGGCACTTTGTGCATCTGCCAGGGGTGACTCGTGGAGCCATAATGAAAATGCAAGGCGAGATCAGGATCATGGTGAGAGAGGCCTCCATCCATCAAACGACTCCCATTGAGGAAAGACAGCTCCAATGATAACAGCAAATGTGGCTATTTGCAACCCTGGATGGAGCAATTTCACAACACTGGAACCTTAACTTCAATAAGTTCAGACTGGGTGTTAATACATTTTAGTCAAATTTATGTCTCCGACTTAATGACCTAATGCCATTTTTCATGACCAATAAATCATTATTGGTGCAAAGGGCTTTAAATTTTACTCCTGCGATCTCAATGATTTCCATTCCCTTACACTGTACCTTCACCTCGCCTCATGAAAATCTAAAGCTCATTGATGCCGCAGGTGGGGAAGTTAGGGAGCCAGCAGCGAAAGTAACCAACACTGACAAACTAAAATATCTTTGGAAGACTACACAGCTCACGTATGTGACAGCAAACACAATTTTTTACACTTTCTTCCACATGCTGCCAGTTACTATGATCTAAATTTCTGTTTTCAAAAATAAACCAAGAAAGGTGTCACCACGGCTATGCTGGATGTCACCTGGAGCTCCTGCTACACCTAAACAATTCTAAACTAGATGCTATCCATGTCATGCCAGAATGAAATTTACTGTGGCATTAAAGTGAGGGATGTTCGCCATCTGAAAGCTTCATGAGAGAGGTTTGCCACTTAGAAGCCGAGTCCTTGCTGGGAGTACATAAAGTAGCTTCAGCTCTTGCAGCATCTAAATTAGACGTACCTTCTCTTTCCTCTGTCTGCACACCTCCTCTACTGAGACGAGGGCTTTGTAGTAAGAGCTGCGCTCTGCTGTAAAGTGGACCTTGGACAGAGCGTTTTCCACCAGAGCAACGGACAGATTCACACCCTCGATGTGCAACCAGCCAATGAAGTTCCCAGCTTTGTCCATGCTCTCCACTTCCACTTCAACCTGGAACACAACAAAAAAGCAGAAAACAAGGAAAAGGAGGTCAGGATTCAGTTGGATTTTTTTTCTCGTGGCAAATTAAATGGATGAGGCCTGCTAAGGAGGCTTCAGTGTTTTTAAACAGACATCGATTGATTTTGTAGCACATAGAGATCCTGTTCACCTCCTCACTGTAACAGCTTTCCCAATACAATGTCTGGGCGTTGCTACCATTTCCTCTCAACACAAACCCCGGCAAGGTCCTCTTGTCTTCAGATTAACTCAAGTCCTTGACATTTTTAATTAAGTCCATCTGCTCTCAATATCGTGTCTATCCACATGAACCAGAGGAATCTTATGGCCTGGAAAACAGTACCAGCTCTTAGTGGATTTAAATTAGTGCTGGGTATGTTCTTCAAACTTAATTAAGCCACTAAATATCATTATAACACCTTTTTTCCCTCCTAATGTAAATCATATTCAATTAGTGACAGCCGAGCTCCAATTCTTTTAGGTAAACAAATGAGGGCGGTGAATGGGCTAACCCTGCTGACGAAGCAGAAGAGACCTCACGACATTCTCATAACAGACTAAAGAAATTCTGCCTATTCAGGCTAATTATCTATTCATAACATTTTGTTTCAGGAGTGATGGACGATCAGGGAAGGACTTTTCTTCCCTGCTAAAGTCTAAAGTCAGCGAGAAAGTCAGAGGACAGGTGTGCTTAGGAGATAGAGAGAAGTCAAGTGATTAAGACTTGAACTGCTCAGCCCCAAAGTCACAAGGGAAATCTGAAGGGAATTAAGTTTGTAAACTGCTCTGCCTTGTTCTCAGCTACAGTAAAAGCCTTTCATTACTGGATGCATCAGATGTTCTATTATTAAGCACAAAAATCACACAACCTATGCAGAGGGCAGAGCGGCTTTAGGGATTCGGTTCAGACTTGTGAAGATAAAGGTCACTCACATACGGTACAGGAACAACATGTTAGAACACAATGCATCATCATGCCTCGTCATTAAAAGAATCGCTCAGTGGAAAAGCTCAGGTCAACGTAGGGCTGGGCGATATGACCTAAAATCAATATCACTGTATATTGAGGAGTTCACCTCGATAACGATAAATGGACGATAACGACATGTATGTGCAAAAACAAAAGTTGTCCACTAGATGGGGCTGTCACGTGTATTACGTTGAGCCACGTCATGTGACTCGAGGTGGTACGGCTTCTAAAAGGGACATGAACGTCACCAAACCAACACGCATCTTTTATTATCAAATTTACTGACATGGGAAAAATTATATTGGTTAGTCAGAAATTTCGATAACGATACATTGTCGATTTATTGCCCAGAACTAGGTCAACGTTAAACTATTATGGGTTCGACACACGGGACGCGACATCGCCTCTCCTCCATTCATTTTCAATGAGACATGTGCGACAAAGCGATAATCACGGGTCTCCCTCCTGCTAAGCGAAACGCAAAAACGTGCATGTGTTGCGCACAGGCAAGCCAGCGACACGGTCCCAGAAAGTTGAAAAATGTATACTTTTCATCGCTGTCGCTCAGACAAGGACCAATCAGCGGAGGTTTCGTTGACTGACCAATGAGCGGACAGGATGCTTCTCAGTACATCGCCGGGCAAACATGGAGGAAAAGTTAATACTTGCTGTGCCGGATTTCCCAGCGCTTTACAAGACTTCACTTAAAAACCTTGTGAGACTTCATATCTACCGCTTTTTCAACTCTGAACTGCTTTAATTACCCAAAATTCCCTCCAATATGACGGCCAATCAAAACAACGGAAGACTCACTATTCTCACTGGAACAGAGGCGTCGCTGGCTTTTGCCACTGGCTGCTGCTGCTGGCTGCATGTCGCTGATCGCGGTCGTTTGTCGCCTCCCGTGTGTTGAGCCCATTAATCATTTTATACAAAACCAACAGTTTCTGGATGCACCAAATGGCTGCATGTTGTCACTCGAATATTGATTGAAAACCTTTTTTCCTGCATGTCAAACCACATTTGCTTTGGTTTTATTATGCAACATTTGCAAAATAAATGTAAATAATTTCTTGGGTTTCAATAGTCCTGCAATAGTTTTCAACATGAACATTACTCAGAATGGCTTATGAACATCGTCAACTACACAATGTGTTCTACATTGTGTGGATTATGCATAGGTATTATTTCAACATGGAGTTAAAGACACGATTTAAACATTACACAAGCAAAACTATGGTGCAACATGAGAAAATCATGACTTTTCTTTGATGATCTCGATTATTCTCAGACGGGAAAAAAAGAGAGAAAAATTCTAATAAATATCCCCAGATGGAAAAGAAACATGAATGTTTATGGAGAAAATAGTATTACAGGTTGAGAGGATGAGTCATTTCATTTTAAATCAATAACTTTACTTGTATAAATGAAGTGTGCGTGCTTGCTTAGTCATTACTATTAATTTGCAGTCTGTTTTTCCAAGAATACTTGCACAGCAAACTCCATCGTCCACAAACTACTGAACTAGGTGGGAAAGAAAATTGGTCATCAACTGAAAACGAGTCACTGATGAAGATAACTGCTTGGCTCAAGTCAGTACCTAAAGGTCAGGCGTTGGTGTAAACAGAGACTAATAATCCTGGCAAACAGACTCCACAGCTAAACTTTAAATTCATTAAACAATAATGGCTGTAGTTACGTTTCTGCTAATAGGTAAAGAATTCTTGACATAATTATCAGATTCAAGGGTAAACGCAACTTTAAAAGTGTTATTATACACTGCTCACAAAATGTAAAGGAACACTTTAAAGAAACACATTAGATACATCAGATCTCAATATGAAGTTGGATATCTATACAAATAACGACAGGGCAATGTCTTAGGAACAAAAGGATGCCAAGTCTTTTAATGGAAATAAAAGTTTTCAGCCTACAGAGGGCTCAATTGTGTAGACGCCCTAAAATCAGAGTGAAATGAAGATGTGGCAGGCTAGTCCATTATTTCAAAAACTTAATTTCTGCAACTCAAAATGCTTTTCAGTATCTTGTGTGGCCCCCATGAGCTTGTGTGCATGCTTGACAACGTCGGGGCATGCTCCTAATGAGACAACGGATGGTGTCTTGTGGCATTTCCTCCCAGATCTGTGTGAGGGCATCCCTGAGCTCTTGTACAGCCTGAGGAGCAACCTGGCGCCGCCTAATGGACCGAAACATAATGTCCCACAGATGTTCTATTGGGTTTAAGTCAGGGGATCGTGAAGGCCATTCAATTGTTTCAATTCCTTCATCCTCCAGGTACTGCCTGCATACTCTTGCCACATGAGGCCGGGCATTGTCGTGCATTAGGAGAAAACCAGGACCTGCTGCATCAGCGTAGGGTCTGACAAAGGGTTCAAGGATTTCATCTGGATACCTTATGGCAGTCAGAGCACCATTTCCTAGGCAGTAGAGGTCAGTGCGTCCCTCCATGGATATGCCTCCCCAGACCATCACTGACCCACCACCAAACCTGTCATGTTGAACGACGTTGCAGGCAGCATAACGTTCTCCTTGTCTTCTCCAGACTCTTTCACGTCTATCACAGGTGCTCAGGGTGAACCTGCTCTCGTCTGTAAAAAGTACAGGGCGCCAGTGGTGGACTTGCCAATTCTGGTGTTCTTGAGCAAATGCCAGTCGAGCTCTACGGTGCTGGGCAGTGAGCACAGGGCCCACTACAGGACGTCGGGCCCTCAGGCCATCTTCATGAAGTCTGTTCCTGATTGTTTGGGTAGAGACATTCACACCAGTGGCCCTCTGGAGGTCATTCTGTAGGGCACGAGCAGTGCTCAGCCTGTTCCGCCTTGCACAAAGGAGCAGGTATCGGTCCTGCTGATGGGTTGTGGACCTTCTACGGCCCTGTCCAGCTCTCCGAGAATAACCGCCAGTCTCCTGAAATCTCCTCCATGTTCTGGAGATTGTGCTGGGAGACACATTAAACCTTCTTGCTGCAGCACGTGTGGATGTGCCATCCTGGAGAAGTTGGACAACCTGTGCAACTTCTGTAGGGTTAAGGAATCGCCTCATGCTGCCAGTAGAGATAATTACTCAAGCCAAAACTAGCACGAGTGGAAAACCAGCCAAAAAAGATCAAGAGGGAGAAACTTGAAATGACCTCCACATGTTAAACCAGTCCTGTTTTGAGGGTTTTGTAATTGTTGCCACTTTAGTGCACCTGTCGTTAAGTCCATGAACACCAATACAGCTGAAAGTGATTAACAATGCCCTCAGCTGCTTAATCAACCAGAACATTATCAGACAGGTTTAATTGATTTCATGCCAGGCCCAATAAAAAAGTGTTCCTTTAATTTTTGTGAGCAGTGTATTTAAAGAAAATGGCCTTTAACCAGACGTTAAAGCAAAAGATTGATATTTATCAGCTTGTGTTTTCTAATTTCTTCCAGAGACTAAAATGTCACACACTAAAAGAGAAAGAAATAACATCCACATTTAAGAGTTTATAAATTCCAACTTTTAAGATGCAAGCAGAATTGGAGGTTTTTCCTTTTTACAATAAATAGGTTTGGTCACAATGTAGGGAAGACAGGGGAGGAGGTGGAGAAGCTGCTTAGAGCAGAGCCCAGATGGTTCCCAGTGGAGGCCTCTTTGGAGCCAAGATGGCTCCCGCAGGAACACAAATGGGCTTTGGTAATCTCATAAATGCTGGGATTGTGTTGAGCACAGCAGACAGGAAAAAAGGCAAAATGCACATGCACGTAAAAGCTATGCCCGTGTGTGTGTGCAAACAACTGCATGTTTGGTTTTTCACAAGTGCAAAAAAATAGCTTTTTGGTGCCTATGCAGTGAAACCTGGTCCAAGGGAATGCTTTAGGATCCCAGCAGATTTAATTCACTTAGTGGTTTGAGAATGAAGAAAAAACTTGAATAAAACTGCAGTAGATGACAGAGCCAAGTGCTGCACTAAGAGGAAACAGACGAACACGGCAAACTGGACATGGAACAAAACATTATCTCTTTAAAGGCAAGTAATGAATTTTCCTTTGATTCCCTAATCTCCCAAACAATTCTGCATACCTGCAAAACAAACTGGATAAATAAGCAACGTCTAGAGAGAACAGTGTGTTCCCAATTATGATTCAAAGTCATTTAGAAACCCATGAGATCCAACTTGGCAGAAACAGAAGCTTAACTTGAGTTTTGCTTCTAGCATACATTATCTTGTATGCGTTTTCTCATCAGGAAACGAGCCGGCTGTGTACATCCTGCAAGCCACACCGGAAAATAATCAGTCCATCAGAGCTTTCAATCATCTCTGGCAGCACCTCAGCCATAATTTACATGAGTTTTAGTGCATGTTCCAATCACTGGATCGTGGCTATCACCACAGAGATTTACCTTGGTGTCAAATTACCAGTTTGGGTCATAAAAGTTTAGAGGCCATAGTGTGGACAGTAGCAAATGTAAGGATTAAAGTATGGCCCACGCTGCTGGTGTGTGTGTGTGTGTGTGTGTGTGTGTGTGTGTGTGTGTGTGTGTGTGTGTGTGTGTGTGTGTGTGTGTGTGTGTGTGTGTGTGAGACTGACAAAGAGGATGTGAAGAAAGCCTTTGTGTACCTTCTTGTCAAGGTGGGTTCTATAATCTGCAAATGCAAGCAGTGAACATAGTCTGGCAGGTGCAGACGTTTGGGAATGTCTTCATTCATTCTCATTAAACGACATGGAGGCAGCTCCTTTTGCTGCCACTATTCTCTCCCACATAGCAGGCCACTCAACTCTAGGTTTGCCAGCGTTCATTCAAAAGCATTAACAATTCTTGAGTAGTAAGTCATATGTTGTAACTCGCTGCAACAAAAAGTAACAGAATCAGTTGTTTCCCTTTATTTTTTCATTCTAACATTTCCTACCCCTTGAGTACCTCACTTAGGAAAACCAGACAAATAAATAAAACATAAGAAAAAATAAACCCTTGACCCACTCACACATAAAGCCTATTGCTCATGTAATAAAATATTCCAATCAATCAATTCTGGGCTCTGAAGATGAAACAAGTTATGCTGTATTGTGTATTAGGTGGTATAGATTCAGTGTTGGAAACATTTCTCTGAGGTTCAGAACCCTCATTTATCAAAAGTTCATAGAAACTGTCCTATATTCCATCCTAGGAATGAAATTTAGAATGCTCATATGAACGGCCAAAATCCTGATTTATGAAACATGCAGGGCAACTCGTATGCATGTTCCTCCACAATTAACCATATTTATTCACACCACGTCCTAAACTCACTAAGGAAATCACTGCATTCCTCCCAAAAATAAAAAAACACTTCAGTAAGAGCAAGATTTAGGTGCTGATTGCCTGTAGAAACCAGTTAGAGATGATCTGAACTTTGTGATATGAGCCCTTTTTAGAAGACACACCATGCTGGCAACTCAGCATAATATTGCCGCCACGGTGTGTCTTATGAACGCGCCATTGGCGGCATGACATTGCAGGAATTTTGCGGCATTCATGCCACCACGCTTGGTAGTAATATTGCTGCAATGCCGGACTTGTGAATGCACATTATGCCTTGGACCATCAGAGGGTGGTGTCATGAGCACTTGGGGAGTTACTGACTAGCTCTGGCCGGCAACTATGTTGAAAATGAAAGTAAAGACGGGCATAAGTTATGCTTTTTAAAACCGAATCAGCTGAGATGGTAAACTGGAGCGATGCAGAGCTCCAGGAGCTTCTCTCCGTTAGAGCTGGAGCTCGGATCACCAGAGACTGTACCGGGGCTGTGGCGGATAGCCGCCTTTGGGGGCGGCTTGTCAAAAACACTTAATGAGCGTGGCTTCAGTTGCAATAAAAAGCAAGTTATGTCGATACACGGAAGTCTGCGGCAGCACAGAGACCGCCCCCATACCCCCTTTATACCGCCATTGCGTAATCTTTTGTAAAAAGGACACGATTGTGCCACATTACCACCACGGTCTGACCACTCCCTGATGCCGCATCAGTGTTGCAACAAATTGGCAGCAGTTTTATAAAAGAGGCTATGGTGTGTTTTCCTGCTGTAAGTAGCCATCATAGATGGGTCCACTCTGGTCATAAAGGGATGGACATGGTCAGCAAAAATACTCAGGTAGACTGTGGTGTTTAAGGCTCAGTTGGTAGAAAGGGGCCCAAAGTAGACCAAGCAAACATCCCCCACACCATTACACCACCAGCAGTAGCAGCCTACACTGCTGATACAAAGCTGGATGGATTCGTGTTTCTATGTTGACACCAAATTCTGACCAAACCATCTGAATATAACAGCTAAAACAGACTCAGACCAGTAATGGTCCATGTAGAACGTTTGTGGCAGAAACAGCACTAATGTAGCCATCTAATGGAAAAAGTAAAACTGTAAAAATCAGTTCAGTAGCATTTGCTCAAATCATTCAAAATGCATGTCTAAGCTCATTTGTTTTGTTTTTGTTGCATTTAATTTTAAACACAAGTTTGTCAAATTACTCTGCTTAGTGGAGTCAATTACCACAACTAAGTCACACAGTAAATCAAACTGTCAAGGCGTCAGCTAAGCAGGGAGCAAATTATTAGACAATCACTAAAAGGTGATAAATACACTACGAGTGTGAAGGAGTTGCTCAAAGCCATGACAGCCAAGTGACAGGGAACTTACTTTGGCTGTACAGTGATCCTATGGTGTCTTTTTCCTCTCTTCAAGCCAGTTTGTTTGAGACTGTGCGTTATATATGAGTTGTGCTGTGTGTTAGTAGTTCTTTACATTATTTTAAAGGTAGGGAAGAATAAAAATAGCTGTCTTTACAAGTTAGTTACTGTTAGTTTCAGTAGAGAGGATCCAAGTCACAAACAACTCAGAAATCACAAAAACAATCTGCTTACCAACTGGGCATTGTCATCACTCTGAATGATAATCTGGTGTTATTGGAACATAGTGACACCACAAGGAAAAGAATGCAGAGATTATGTACCAAATCACTTAAAATGAACTGTTTCATAGTATCTTGTCAGCACCTTTCAGGTGCTGTTGCTCCTGAATTATGACGTTCCCCACTTGGTTTCTTTTTTACTGCCTCACACCAGGGATGCCTGGGTATGAAACGACTAAACGTGTTAGTATGTTACTGCAGTCGAATAGAGTGAGGAAAAGGCCAATTGGTTCCAGGAGAAATCTATAAATATAGATTACTTTACAAAAAGACAGAGAGAGACGGACAGAGGGGGAAAGAGGGGAGAATAAATTAATGAATTAAACCACTATCGATTTCTTAATGGCACAGATCAGGCAGGGATGTAAATAGCGTGTTAATGGGCCCTGTAATTAAAAAAATATCTTCACATGAAAAAATGGAAATTAAAATTGCAGCCAGACGGAGGGAAAAGAGTGAGTGGGCAAGCTGCTGACCCATTTACCCGTCCTTTAATCACCGTCTATACATTCACTTTAAAAGAATACCATAACATAAGGTAGTTATTTTAAACCGAACTGGAAGAGGGAATCATCCCAAACAATTATTCAATGCTTGTGAGTTTGAGTTATTGGGTGTTTCTCAATTCCAAGGAACCTGCCAAGGCAGGCAAGGCACCTTGCTTATGAGGACGCTGTCCTTCCTTGGTCAAAGAAAACGATCAAATGGAACAGACTTTCCCCACATGACCGCGGCTGGCCAGATCCCACCCTCTGTTTAGAATAGAATAGAATAGACTTTATTGATCCCACAGTGGGGAAATTCACTTGTCACAGCAGCACCATCACTCAAAAGGATGCTTACGCGCTCTGTTTATGCCCCGCCCATCATAGTAGCGTTTATTTTCGATATAGATGTATATCGAGCCTTTTACTTTTTTAATTGTGTATATATTGGTTATATCAAATGTGTACGTGAGTTAGTACCTGCTAGCCACCGAAGCTGCAACTACTAAGCAACTAGCCAACCATAGATAACTGCTTTGGATCTAAAAAACATTTTAGATTTAAGGTAGCTACAATTAGTTGACTTAAATTTAAACTGGAAATTTGCCCTTAAAGTAGCTCCTGATCACATCTTTTTGAAAATACCACACTCTATTCTGGGACATTTTGAGAGAAGTCAACAAGGCACCTCACATGTATCCTTGGGCAATTAGCTAAACGGCAGGCAAACGGAGGACAGATGCCTTGGTAGCACATGAACATTGGAACACGCCTTGGAGGTTCCTGATGACGTATATCCTAGGCAACCGGGGCAGAACCACGACATCAAGGCAAGGTTGACACTGAGAAACACCCAGCGACTCTGCTTACTTTGCTACCTAAAGTGCAACTAAACCACAAACAAATTTATAAACTGGGTTTTAACAAGTAAACTTCAGAGTCAGTAGAACAAAAATAGAATATAGAAGTTCACCAGGAAGTGATCTGAATGGTTGGTAAAAATAGCAATAATAATAATAATAAAAGTCTCTTTGGCAAAAGACCAAGTAGGACATTTTGGTAGTTTATTTTTCTATGTGGTGTTGTATAGGGTGAGAATTGGTAGGCAGGATATTTCTGATCAGAGTTTACACTTCAGAGGTCAATTGTGTTTCAGGCAGAAGGCACTGATTTAACCCCCCAACACCTCTGACCAATATGGGGAATTAAAACTGTAGCTGTATTGTGAAATAACCATTGGTTACTGGAATCACAGCTAATTAACTAGTGCACTATTTATTCTTCTAGATCTCATTTTACCATGACCAGCTCAATCAAAGTCTTTCAAATATGAAATTTTCAGATCTTCACAACAAAAATTATTTTCTACTTCAACACCAATTGCAACATTTTTACCTAGCTTATGCATAGAAAAGACATGCTTTGCTTCCAGAATTAGCAAAGGCAGACACTGGGACAAAAACACAGGCATTGCATGGGAACACATTTGTGTGTGTCTGCCTGTGAGAGGACTTTCCTGGGGTGATCAATGTGACTCAGGGTGTCCCATGCATCACTGTCAGTAGCAGGCTGCTGTCTGTAGAGGACAGGGCTGGGAAAAGTCAAACAGCTTCTCAAATGGCAAGGGCCATTAACGGTCAGGTAAGCAAGCATGATTCCCACCATTAAACTTGCTTGATCCCCATTAATGAGATTTTCTTTCATCAATAGATAATGGATGTCTGCCCTGCATCACTATTCTGGGAAAACAGGTGAGCAGGTTTGTGGCAAGAGTTAGTGAAGAAAAAAATTATCTGAGAAAAAGATGCAACAAATTCCATATTTACCTGAGTCCTCTTTTTCATGTTGGTATGCAGACGTAATTAATGGACAAGCTGTTACAACACCTGAGCTGGAGTGGCCCATATTCACTGCATGCACGTCTTTATATAGTTCATTTTCAGACTTAAACAAATTTGGTCTTAAAACAGCTGTTGTGTCAACAACTTTTGGGAAAAGCTATTTTACAGAAATAAATAAAAAATGGCAGCGGAGTCTGGTACTTCTGGCCCCTCCCAGAAAATGAAATTTGGAAGAATAGGAAGCAGGTATCCACGGTGGGTCAGGCAGGTCCAACTCGTGCTGCCCTCGGAATGACCCACAGCTGGCAATCGAATTAGGGCTATAAATTATGAAAAATGTCCTGCTGGGAGGTTTAGGATGACTGCAGTAGGCATTTTAAGTGGTCTATTGTCAAAAGAAATTTGTCCATTTGGATGCGGCATACGCTCTGAAACAAGAAAACGACTTTGCATCCTGTTATTGTCTTTGAGACCGTCTGCTGAGAGTTATGGACTGTCCTTCAACGTGTGGGAGATCCATCTATTAAATTCAGTCAGCTGGAAAATTCAACCTGTATTTAATTAATCTTTGACGTTTGTAGTGCTCATCAGAGATTGTTAAAACAAGAGCACAAATGTGAAGAGAAGAGAACACATGTGGGGCTTTGGTGTTACATTGTTTGGTCAAGTTTAAGACCAGTAAGAAACGTTGTTGAGCATTATAAGTCCTCTAGAGATCTAACAATACCTGGCAAGACTCCACATCAGTGTGTCTTTATCTGGCCTCAGAAATGAATCAGTAGTGTTTTTAGGTTGGTTGATCTTTAATTACCTGAGTCTTTCTAGTCCTCTGATATCCCAATATCCATGAACTTGCCATGAGAACTTTCTCATAGGGAAAAGCTGCAAACTGTAGAAGTCAGCAAACCCAATCATGCTAAACCTGTAGTTAAATGAGTTTATAGATTCTTTGTTACCCAGCTGGAAAAAATAGCACAAGCCTCACACCAGCACAACATGCAATGGAGCAAGATTAAGGGAGTGCATTGGCCCCAACATCCTGGTTATTAAAATCAATAACAGCAATAAATACAATCTATCTCATTTTTAGGAGAGCAACGACATGAGATGCTAGTCGATAACTATTGAGCTACATTTGTATTATTGCTAATATGCTATAATTCCATTGAACTGAATGGTTTGACGGTGCAGGCGGAAATACAAAAATTGAAAAGAGTAAATTGAGTGGTTAATAAATTCAAGACACACAAATGTGAGAACCATCCCTTTAAAATGATTCCAGGTTATGTGAGAACATACACAGGACTTGCCTCTCAATGACCTAAAGGGAACATGAAAAGGTGGGCAAAAATAACTGTCTGAAAAACTCTAGATGATCTGTTGTGCTTTGATTTTTATTTTATTCTTTTCCACTTAGTTCCCTGAGGTACATTGTGTTCTGGGTGAAGATATTCAACTTCCTCTAGGCCCTGCGGGGGCTGTAAACCCATGAGGAGAGGTAAGAGTCCAGATCTTCAAATTGCTGCCTAAAGCAGTAAAAGCTAGGTGGGAACAGTCAAGCCACATTGAGCACATCTAGAAGAGGTCAAAATTATTGGAGAGGGCATTAAGCTACGTTGCCTTGCAAAATGACGATGCTGCCTTCCAAAAGATCCATTTACACCTCTGAATGCAGAACCAATGGAGTTTGGTCATTATTTTGCAATCAATGAGGAGCAAAGCAACAAAGACATAAGGGAAGTAGAAATGAAAGTGGCATGTTTTTATAGCTAATTTTGAGTGCTGTTGAAATGCAAGATCACATAATCGTTGAAATAGGGAGAGTTAGTCAAATTTTAAATGGCAGAACTGTTCATTTGGTTTAAATTACCAGTACGATGCACAGTAGAGTGGGTAATCAGTCTAATAAACTAGAAATTTCTATATTTGCGTATTTAAAGTAAATTTCTCAAATTGGGTTTTTCATATATTGCCTCTCCAGATAAAAATCACAAGGCTCTTCACCAGTGCAATAAAAAATTAAAAAATGATTTTAAAAATGGGAGAATAAAAATTTAAGATTAAAAACTAAAATTCAAATTAAAAAAGTAAACAAATGAACCCAAAAAATAAAGGAATTACTAAAACACCAGCAGGAAAAGAAGCTAGTGAGGAAGGAGGGGAAGAACAGCAGGTCACACCAAAGCAGCCTGAAGAGGTGAGTTTTCAGCTGCTTTTTAAAGGAGACCACTGAGTCCACTGATCTCAGGCTCAGGGGGAGAGAGTTCCAGAGTCTGGGGGCCACAGCAGCAAATGATCTGTCACCTTTGGTCTTTAGCCTGGTGCGCTGCACAACCAGTAGGCTTTGATCACTGGACCTCAGGGATCTGCTGGGGGTGTAGGGAATGAGAAGATCACCAATGTATGATGGTGCTTGTCCATGTAAGGCCCTAAAAACCAGAACCAGGATCTTGAAATTAACGCTATGACTAGCTACTTACAACCATGTATATTTGAAAGGTATCATCCTTTTATTTAAAAAAATCACTGTTTATACAAGAACATAGACCATTTGGAGAATACCAAGTGTAAGTCTAACAGTTTGGTAAAAAAAAAAAAAAGTGAAAATGCTGCAATAATTGATTAGTCATGATCAGAAAAGGGTAAATTACTGTTGTGAGATCTTTTTTAATATGAGTGAATAAATAGTAACCTGAATATTGCAGTATTTGTACACCAAACACTTGCCATCCTTCAGTAAAATACTTGAGTCTGCAGAGAAGGTGAAGATCTGGTTCAGTTCTATATTTCTATGTTAACCCAGCATCTCATTGGGCTGCAACTGACAGGGACAAGTTGCAAACATCTGAAAAAGGTGTTTCAAAAATGCCCTGAAACATTTACGAGGGCTCTCAATTTCATTGAGTTAGTCTGACGGACTCATTCTTATGTTGCAGGAATTTTGCAAGAATTTTTGATCATGTCGAAACTTAATTTTAATGTTCTTAAATAAAAAATGTAAAACATTTCATTACAGCCCCATACTGTCCTAAACCAAAAGCGTGGGTGTTTCTTTGCTACACTTGTATCTGCGTTATGATTCACTTATCTTAGTGTAGATTCGCAGTCATCTACAACAAAAAGCAAAACTTCTTTGACTCTTGAGGATGTTCTACCTCTTATCTGCAAGAAGATCGTCCAGTTTTGATAATCAGTTGGGGTTTTAGTTGTTTACAAGAACATTTCAGGAGGCAGCATGTAGGATTATGTGACTGAAGAGCCAACCATGCATTGTGAAATGAAAACGGCATTACATTATTTACTGAAGCCTTTCATTTCACTTTAAGACACAGCTTATAAGAACTGAAGATCACCCAGATGAAGGAATATGAAATATGTATTTATAGATGACTCCGTATTCCCTTTTTTTAAAGGATTTAAGTGACAAGCAACACTTGAATATATTTCTTTAATCTTTGGAGGAAAAAAGTGAAAGTATTTGAGTTGTTCAGCATGTAAGGAGGAAGAAAAACCTTGCACAGCAGTGTGGAAATGATTTTAACCCCTCTAGAATTGTGGCAACGTTATTAGGGCTCAATGACCTCAGAGAGAAGAGATGGCAAGCAAGCGCGGGAAGAGGGCATGAGACAATCATCATCTGTCTCCACCTCCCGTTCCATTCGCTCCCACCAGTCGACATGCCAAATGGCATCACCAGCTTGCGTCGCTCAAAAAGCCATTTCTGTCCTCTCAAACCCTAGCTGTGCTGACAAAATGCGAAAATGAGAGAAAAGGAGAAGAAAAGAGCAGACAGATGCATTTTTTTCAACGGGCCTTTTTGTCAATTTCTGGGTGCTTGTCAAAACGAGATGCAGTGCCGAGCAGCAAGGCTGGTTGGAGAGTTTTTTAGGTGGAGGTTGGAGTTTGAGTGTTAGACAAGTGGAGGTATTGAGCATCTGAAGAGCTACTCCATGTTGCTATAAAATAGCTGTACAGTAAGAGTTGTCATGCCTAGCAGGAAGCTGCCAAAGGTGCGACAGACGTAGCTGCATTTGTTCAATACGCACACCTGATTTGTAAAAGAACAGAAGAATGAGCTGGATTTTAAGTGGAGAATTATGTTGAAGACAATCGCGTGGGCGCTGGCGGAGAAAGGAAAGCCAGCTAATATCGTTCGCTCATGCCAACAGGTAGACAGAGATTATATAATAGAAAACGCTTTGACCTCATTCAGACACACGGGGTAAAAACCTCTCGAGACAAATCACTATATCGTCATGCTTCACTTTTGGCAGACTAATTCAACCCCGCTTCACATTCAATCACATTTAAATGGCCGGCAATGATCAACAAATGAGATAGGGGATCCGAGGTGGGTGCTGTGTGATTGTGTGTGAGAAAGATGTGAGATGGAGAAACTGATTGAATCAAATCACTGCTACTTAGAAGTTGTGCAGTTGGTCTGTCGCTGGATTACAAATTTGTTGGAAGAATTCATCTCTGCCACATTTTCTTCATTCAGATGCAGTTTGACCTGTTTGACTTCTGACTACCACAGTTATTCATCTCAGCAGTGTGTCCAAATAAATACATGACACAACAGCTACCTCTGCACCTGTTCTTAATGAAGACACCCACCTTTAATGTGCATAAAATGGAAGGCCAATATGGCAACACTACGTTTAAGGAAGCTTGTTTCTGCTACAGAATCAATGCAGAGAGATTGGAGAATAGGCGTCATTTAGGTTTTTTATGGTTGAACTGCAGGTGTAAGGTGTAATTTAATTAAAAATCAACCATTTTTCCCCTCAGATGGCATGATTTTACATTATTTGTTTACCGTCAACAACTACAACATGCTTGAGTAGAATGATGAATCAGGCTAAAAAGACTTTACTGCATTTTGATTTTACTAATTTACAGCTTGTTTTAGAGTTAATGTAAGCACATTATTTACCATTTCTTTAACTCCAACATAATATGTGCAAGACATGAATCATGTGCACAGAGACCATGGCTCGTTCACCACTCAATGTGATTTAATACATGTGCCGATGCCAGGAAGACTGAGTCATTCAGAAGGTTACATGAACAAAGACTCAAAGGCAACCTTAACCTTCACGTCAATTTCCATTGCAACAATGGCTTTATATCAATGTGACATGGACAAGTATTATTCATTTATAGTGCAAACCATTGTATTTTGCACACATGTCCTTACAGATTACAACTGAATGGATATGCAAATTCTGAATACAAAATGAGTTGTGAAGCTATTAAAGTCAAGTAACAATATGAAAAAGTCTGTTTTCTCTTTTTACCTGTGAGCCTGGTCAATTTTGAATTAATAACTTATCTGATTTTCACTCGAGATTTTACAAATAAATGCAAAATTTGAAATCTCAATTGCCAAAAGAGAAAATTCAATGCAAATATGGTTTCTAGATTCATCAGCTTCTTATATATCGCTTCATACTGATGATGAAAACAGAACTGACCACATTACCTGCTGGTGGTGGTCAGAGGGACTAGTGGCGCTCAAACTCGGCAGCCTCACCTCTGTCAATGTGCCCCAGGGCAGCTGTGGCTACAATGTAGCTCATCACCACCAATGTGTGAATGTGAATGGATGAAGGTCATGCGGTTTGATGAGTCCAGATGGACCCTGTTCCAGAGTGATGGGTGCATCAGGGTAAGAAGAGAGGCAGATGTAGTGATGCACCCATCATGCCTAGTGCCTACTGTACAAGCCTGTGGGGGCAGTGCTATGATCTGGGGTTGCTGCAGTTGGTCAGGTCTAGGTTCAGCAACAGGATGTGCTCCAAGAATGAGGTCAGCTGACTACCTGAATATACTGAATGACCAGGTTGTTCCATCAATGGATTTGTTCTTCCCTGATGGCACGGCCATATTCCAAGATGACAATGCCAGGATTCATCGGGCTCAAATAGTGAAAGAGTGGTTCAGGGAGCATGAGACGTCATTTTCACACATGGGTTGGCCACCACAGAGTCCAGACCTCAACCCCATTGAGAATCTTTGGGATGTGCTGGAGAAGGCTTTGTGCAGCGGTCAGACTCTACCATCATCAATGCAAGATCTTGGTGGAACATTATTGCAACACTGTATGGAAATAAACCTTGTGACATTGCAGAAGCTTATCAAAACAACGAAATACTAAAGTGTGTGACTTATGCAACTTATTCTATTGAATAATTTATTGTTACATGCGTAAATTCCTGATTTTTTTATTTAAAAATGGGTTAAAAAATAGAATTGTGGACAAAAGTTGCTGAAAAGTACACTGTGTTACAGCGGTAGTTTTAATTAATATCCTCTCTATCTACACCATCTTTATTTCTATTCTCCCACAGGTTGCATTTATACAGCCACTCCTGATAAAAAAATAAGGTGTATAAGTCAGAGAAATAAAGGGATCGGTTTCAAGTCAGAATTATGATTTTCATCAGGATGTCAACCAAGGCAGTTTAATGAAAGTGAAATCAATGTCTGCCTAGGGAAATTACCACTGTTCATCCATGTGTCAAGCTGGTCCTCTGTGTGCTTTGTGAGTGTGGAGCGAGGGGTTATTATTGAAAAAAATAACTGGGCCACACACCAATAAACACAACTAGGGTGCAAGTGACCTAGACTGATGATATCAGTCAGAGCGCTGACAGAGTGCAGGGAAAGAGCAGTAGTGAGGCCTGTGAGCACCACGGGTCGATTTATCTACCAGTAAATAATCACACAAACACAAAAACACCAGATAAGGTCAACATATGAGCATGCATTTTGGTGATAAATGTAAAGATGACATATTTGAATGTTTTTACACTCTAATTGATTTTTTTCTAAATCTATAAAAAGCTAAACAAAACAAAATGTATTTACTTTAGCTAATGTTTTCCTGCATCCATATTTTAATAGGAATCTACGAATAAATTTAACTTTGTATGCACAGACCATCTGATACTGGACAATATCTAAATGACATTGAAAACACCTATTCTCCAGCACATAAACAAAAAAGTAGCTTTTTTATTGGCAGCTATTAAAATGTTCCTGTCCTATAAACTCAAATCTGAGTTTTGATCATAAAACTGAACTTGTCTATTAAAACACACAAGCAACTCAGCACACTACTGGGAAACCAGGGTATTAAAAACTGCAGTCGATTGACTCTTAAAATGTTCAGCTCAGCAAATGCAAGCAAAAAGTGCAAGCTCCCAAACAAGCCGTGCCTGTTTGATGCTGTGCAGATGTGCCAGCAATCATTGCGTAGTTATCGGATGGAAAAGTATGTCAGCGCACCACACGTGCATCGACACACAGGCCTGTCATGTCAGCCACTTGTCTACCAGCCACTAATTTCCTTTTTTACTCCAGCTCAGAGAGCCAACAATAACAGTTTCAATACCCCTAAGCTATGTAGAAGTGCTAACATGCGGAAAGGGATTAACGGCAAAATAAGGCTGTGTGTGCGTGTGTCTGAAATATGCCTGCATTAGCAGGATCTCAAACAAGAGCTAGATGTACAATATAATCACTTTCATGCGTGGGCTCAGCATTTGGTCCTGTTTGTAGCATCACCATCTCTGAAGGTTTCCTACTTTTTATGTAATTTTCATTTTTACAGCATTTCCCAATTTTAATATTGAATTCTTCTAGCAGAGGTGTCGAACATGTGGGAAACAGGAGAGCAATTACTTCTTTTTTAAAGTGATGAAAGGTATGGTGTTGCTCAGCCCACACCTGTCATTACCGACACCCTTTCCTCATGTGTTCACCTACACAAACACATGTTCCCATGCGTAGGGGCGCTCTGGAAAACTCCATCAACATTCCAGCCTTCACTATCCTTAGTGACTGTAAGCAGGCTGAGTGGGAGGACTGGTTCTGATAGAATGGCCTGTTGTGTTATTGACTTCAATTTAGAAAGTGCTGCCTGCTGCTTTCCCCCCCTCCTCCTTCCATAGCTGGGACCCCGCTGGTCCCCAGCCACAGTCTACCTCCGGGGGAAATCCCTGATTGCATTTCTACAGAAAACACATAAGAAAGGTCGAAGGGCCAAGATTTTAGATGGAGCTGGGACTGTGGATACAGTTTGGGAAGGGGGTGGGTGGGTTCCTGTTTCCTTTGATCCATTTCCATTCCTCTGCTGTTTCTCTCACATTACCTCAGTCCTTTAAGACGTTTCACGGTCATTTAGCAGTAATGTCAACAGCCACTCAGGTGTCCATCTCCACCTTAAGCCCTCCCTGTCCCACATTGTCCGGTAGCTGCTCGGTTGAACGATTGCTGAAGTATTGTATTGTTGGAGGCTGCAGGTACAGCAACACCATTCAATGCTGTGCCGGCTGTGCTCATAGATTAGACACACTTAGGTAGGTTCCTCAAATCCCAAGTGTGGGAAGTGAAAAAAACGAAGCACAAAATTGAGGATATTACCTAAAAGTTTCTGGTTCTTTTGGCGTTTCTTTTTTTTAAGAAAATAGGCTGAAAATTATAACTTGCACAAACTATGATACACTTCTGAAAATAGTTGTTGTTCATGTAAAAGCAATGAGTTCAACACTTTTTATTGTATATTGACCATTTGCACGAGACGTCAACGCTCATAGGACCTCCCCCTTTGCCATGATGGTTGGCAAAAAGACTGTTTACACATGTAGAAACTCCGGTGAAGCTAGTTAAAACAACCCAGTTTGTAGACTTTAGTTTTTTTCTTAATCGGCTCCAGTGTAAAGTAAAACTCTGTTTATCACATAATGTTATAAATATACCAGCTCTGGTGGCCTAGTGGTAGTGTCCGCCCCGGGACTGGGAGATCGGTGTTCGAATCCCGGACGGGTCATACCAAAGACTGACAAAATGGGACCTAATGCCTCCTCGCTTGACACTCAGCATTAAGGGGTTGGATTGGGGGGTTAAACCACCAAATAGTTCCCGAGCACGGCCACAGCTGCAGCTCACCGCTCCCCACCACGGGGATTGGTCAAATGCGGAGATGTAATTTCACCAGTGTGTGATGAATACTTGGGACTTTAACTTAAATCCAGCGAGGTGAATTCTGGCAAACTCGGAAACTTGTTTACATGGGTGAACAGCAACAGGGGGAACGTAAGCTAACGTTCATAAGCTAAATAACTTTTGTAAACACAGCTCTCTATGAGCCCCACCCAGGTGAGCTAAATCTTCCCACAAGTGAACTGGGCTTGAACTAGTTGAAGCCAGGCTAAACATCGCAAAAAATAACAAAAACAAAAAACTATTTCAGGCGCTACTTTTTGTTTAGTACTTGTGTCACTGACTGTTTACATGCTTTTGCATACCAATGTGGCGGACCCATGTGATTAGGTGACTAGGGATGCATCTTAGTATCGGTACAGATATAGAAGAAAATTCTAGTTCGGGTATCTGAGACTATGGGCCCGATCCATAAGAATTGATCTATTCAGTATATTTCTATGTGCTGTGAGTGATGACGTCATGCGCTACAGTCCCACGCTGTGCAGAAGCTCACGTTGATTTCAAAATGGAGCGAGCAAAAGGATCGGCAATTTGGAACTTTTGGGCCCCTGTAAAAAAGGATGATCCCAGTCTTTTTCATATTGTAACAAATTATTCATTATGTAATACAGTTTAATACTGTTTTTCCATATCGGTATCAGATCGATATCGACCGATACTAAACTTCTGATATCGGTATCGAATGTGAAAAAAGTGGATCGTGCATCCCTATAGGTGACGCAGGTGCAAATGGTCAATACATGATTCTGAAGTGAACATGTCACCCTGGAGATCAGAAGATTATTTTGAAAACAAGTAGATTCACTGTGACTCAACTTTTCAACCTTGGTGTTTTTTCTCCAAAGTGTAAAGTGGCTAATGTACGCTTTACAGAAATAGCAGAAAGCAAAATACCCATCATGAATGATCAAAAGGCTCGCACAAACGAGGTATAACAAAGAAAACTGGGAGAAATGGAATGATTTTTCATTCTTTCAACATTTGATTGAGTGTTTAAATAGGTCTCAGACTGGCTTAACTTCCAATAAAACAGTTTCATCATCCAGAAAAGTTATCTGACGTTTAGGAAACAGGAAAGGGTTAAGCCCTAGAACTAGAAGGCATGAAGAAAATCTCAGATTTAGAGATGGCAAAAACCAAGAAAGGATTTTATAGTAACAGAAGATGTGTAGCTTTAGGGGCAACTAGTAGTAATGTGGTGCTGCTGCATGTTCGATCCAGTTACCTTCAAAAGCCAATGTTTTTAACACAAGAAAGTAATTGCTAGAATGTGTGATTAATCACAATTAGATCTTAAACTGAGTCTGCAAAAAGTGTTTAAGTGAATGAGACCAGCAAAAAGTATTTTTTAACCTTAACAGGGGAGAATTTAAAGTTGCAACTCAACAATTGAACAGTTGGAGGATTTGTTTTAACCAATCTAAGCATGCGACAGCGAGCGAAGAGGAGAAGAGAAACATCTAATTGAAGAAGGCATCTTTGGTCCCTGGGAGTTAAAAAGCACAGAAGGTTTAGATTCTCTCTACAGTGAATGACTCCCGGTTTTACCTTCACGTCGCTCAGACACAAAGACATCAATTCTTTAGGTGTAGCAGTTGGCAAGGTAACATTGTGATTAAAGCACAGGGATGCTCTATGAATCTCAATGGAGTTGCTGACCAGTGACGTGGTCTTGGCAAAACAGAGCGAGCTGCCATAGAAAAATATGACAAGCAGCATCACATGCTTGGCACATTAAAATAGGAGTTATTAAAGCCTGCAAATAAATCTTAAAGAATAAAATGATGTTTTTCCCCATCAGTTGAGCACACGCATCTTGTTGACTGGGTGCTAACTTTACATATCTGTCGTCTGCTCCCAGATAACAGTGCTATAGCTAATCTCCCACTCTGGCAGCCAGTGTGAACACTGCTCATCATAATGAAGCCCATTAGTCTGGAGACAATGGCTGCTATTCTGGCTCAAAGGTTGAATAAAGCAGGGAGAGAGGGGGCAAAGGTAACAAAAAGATTCATTTTCTGGGTGCTGTTAGTTGCTCTGACAGAATATTGCTCTCAATTGAGAGTAAACATGGTCACACACAAATTTGTTTAAAAGATAAGTGCGCAAATAATTTGAACACTGTCGGCAATCAGCACCAAACAAAAATGACAATTGTATAAATTAGAAAGTGGAGAGTGGAATATTTTAATAACATGGTCTGATATTTCTGTTTTTGGGTATGTATAACTCGGCAGGTTAAGCTTCATAGAAAATGAAGCTTAACCTGCTTACCCAAACTACTCTAGAGAAATCTCTCCTAACTGAATTATTTGAAAAGACAACACAACGTTCCACAAGGTGGGTGGTGCAAAACATTCTCACTTTAAATAAAGTGAGTTGAGTTAAGGCCATGCAAGGTTAAAAAAACTGGCGAGACTAAACAGGTATCCTGATTAAACAAGGCGTCCAACCATGCCAGATGGAAGCCACCAATACACCCTATTGCCCATTATAATCCCTTGATCACTGAATACACCCTATTGCCCATTATAATCCCTTGATCACTGGCATATGACTTGTGTGTGTGTGTGTGTGTGTGTGTGTGTGTGTGTGTGTGTGTGTGTGTGTGTGTGTGTGTGTGTGTGTGTGTGTGTGTGTGTGTGTGTGTGTTTGGGAGATCATAAAAATTATTAAAAAGTATATATATATAAAAAAAGAGAACTCCACACCAAGCAGTTCAACCGGATCATGATACTGTGTCTATATGTGGGTTGAATGGAATCTCTGGAATTATATAATAATATAATAATTCCTGGAAACTGAAAAGGAAAAAAAACACACACACCTATATTTAGGCCTGAGCAGTGAAAATGATGTGAAAGCGTCTGTTGTTTATTATTATTCTTCCCAAAACATTATTGGCTTTTTGGAGGCCTTAACATATTCAAAAACTCCTCAAATATTGCACGTGTCAGTTGTGGAGTCAAATTTTGTATTTTAAGGGTTTTGAAAAAAGCTGAAATAGAACAGCTACAACTTTTCAAATCAGCCTCTTCATTCACCTTAATTTATCATCAGGTTATGACATTTGTTAACCTTGTAAAATGTGCCGAGATACCCGAAAAAGTTTCTTACAGGCAAGTTCCACAACTAACAGGAAGTCGGCAATATTGGATTGACATTGCAATTTTAACCCCGTTTTGGCCGTTTGTAGGGTCTGCATGTGATCAAAATCCTCCAAGCGATTTAGATTGATCAACTTGAAATAGGGTGGGTTGGCTCATAAGGCATCTGTTCAGATTGCCATATAGGTTACCATTAGAAAATGCTTGATCCTGTTGATGAAATTATCATTAGACTTATCAATAAACAGGACATTTTATCAAACTATCATTGCTGCAAGACTGTACTTCGGGCAATTCATCCAAATGGAAGTACTGACACGCGCACATGCTTATAGACACAAGCTGCTGACCTACATGTGACTGGCTGCAGCCCAGATTTCCTCGCACTCACCGCAGGGGATGGGTTCTGTACTGACTGCATATACCCTTTGCATATGCTGGTGGACAGGCCACACCAAAGTAGGTCGTGCAGAACCCCCAAGAACGCCTAGTACCCCGCTGGGCTGGTGCAGGGGTTGGTTCCGTTCAGCCTTAGGCAAAGTAGTGAGGGCAGAGGTCGAACAGCAGGCGGATGGGGCTGGCATGACAGCATAAACATTACACATATCTGACAGCTCATCAAGTCGTCATCAGCCAGCGAGTCCAGAACGCAAGTCCGGACAACACGCTTCCTGTCAAGTGCATGTTGAACTTCAAACATACAGGCAGACTGATGTGGATGGTTATTACCAGGATTATAAAAGGGAAACTTTATCTATACATGAAAAAAGAAAACAGAATGCAGCACTTGACATGTTACAGATCAATGGATGATTTTGATCATTTTGTCATCTTATAAGTCACTCAAGTTCATGACACCAAATGCAGAAGGTCACTGTGAGATAATGTTCTCAATCACAAAGGAGTCAACAAACCCCAATCATGAAACTCAGTCAGAAAGCACATTTACAACACACACAAGAACCCAAAGAGCAGACCTAAAAAAGAACATTTGGGGAAGGACACTACATTGTGTAATGTTGCCATTTGTTACTTTGCACCAATGTTTTTACAATATAAAACCTAATATTTTGTGTGTTAAAGCAACATTCCGCAACTTTTACACCTTAAAATTATGCTTTTTGTAAAGTTTTTGCGTCATACTATAATCTATTATGTTCATTTTCATGCCTGTGTTAGTGTTGGGGGGGTCCCACGTCTGTTTACTGCACTATACAGTTTTTGAGCTTGGGTCGCTACTGGAAGTACTGACTGGGTGTTGCTTTACGTCAAATATGGCAAGCCAAAGGGATTTTATAAAGCGCGCATTTAGAACGCGCGTTATGTCCACCAAAATGCGCATCTTGAACGCTAGTTTTGACGCCAAAGGGGGCAAAAACTCGCGTGTTCTAAAAGCGAGCATTATGTCCGCCAAAACGCGCATCTTGAACGAGCGTTTTGGCGGACATAATGCGAGTTTAGAACACGCAATTTTTTTTTATCCCTTTGGCTTGCCATAATTGTTTAACGTAGACTCGCTCTTTAGCAGTGACAGATTCACCAAAGAAAGCTAGAAATCCCTTATCAGAGGAATATAGGAAAAGAAAAGAAGAACGTGATAGAGCAAGAGCAAAGACCAGAGTTATTATTGGGCCGTCTTTTCCTCACTGGAGAGCTCTTTTAGAAAGAACGGCATGAACTATGGACTCTGACCTAGCCATGCTGCTAATGGATAGGTAAGTAATAAATGATTTCACCAGGGTTATTGTGTTTGGTCGGGCATAAAGTTGTTATACAGTCCTGATAAAACTATTTATTCAATGTGTGGAGGTGGAAAAGTTTGTTTTCGTTGTTTTGCCTGACATTAGTAATGTAAACACGCCTCTTATGTCTGAGAGAGAGATTTTGATTTTACAGTGAAGTTACGCAGTAAGCCTTGAGAGGGCGACAAAGAGCATATATCCGCAAAGTTAAGGAATGGGGCTTTAAACTATTACACAACCATCACTTTGCATAAAGCACTAAAAGTAAAAGTCTTCCATGAATGTACTATTCCAAAAGGAAAATAATGCAACAGGTCTCAAAGGGCCAAGAACACTGGAGCTCATGACTGAACATCAACTCAACTTTTATTTATATTGCGCCTTACAGGCAAAAAGCATGCCACCAAGGCGCTTCACAGATCAATAAAACATAAATGCATAAAAACATTGAACCAGATAAAAAACTAAAAACACAAAAATACTACGAAACCCTTTAAGAAAATCAATCAATCAAGAAAATTAAAGAAAGTTAGCTGGTGCGCTAAACTTTAGCATGTATTTGTCTACAAAACATGAGCTGAACGTGTGTTTAAATGGCCGCCATAACTCCGTATTTTATTTGCAGGCAAAAAAATGTTTGCTTTATACACATATGTATAGGACAGGAAACAATAACTGCAACCATTTTGGTCAGCCAAACTGAAAACATATCTTACTGCAATTAAGGTTCTGTGTGGAGTGTGTGTGTTGTTTTTTTTTTTTTTTTTTGGGGGTGGGGGGGGGGGGGGGTTATGTTACCAATCAGTCTACTATTTTAACTGTGAAAAAGAAACTTGTTTTGACTATTTCCACTGATCTAGTGACAAAATGTGCTCTTACTTTTCATTTTGGCTATAATGGACTTTAGTACTGACCGACTCTTTGGCTTTCATGGAGAAATAAAACTGCATCACGACTAAAAGTGGATGCTAGACAACAGATTCTTTTGGATTTTTAAGAAGTGGGAATAAAAACACGGCAGAAAGCTAGCAGTACAAATGTAGAACTAGCTTATCCCATAAAACTGAAGGCAAAAGTTTAAACGTAAAATTGGAGTGATCACCCATATTTAAATAGGTATCACCCCCCCCCCACACACACACACACACACACACACACACACACACGCGCGAGTGTGATGCTGCTGAATCCATGTGGAAAGGAAAGGAAATAGCCTTTTATAACAGGAAAATCTCCTCTATACTCCTGTGGCTGCCACCTCACGGTTACATGTGCTTCATTGAAGCCCATTCGTATTCAACTGCTGTGAAGTCAAGGAGAAAGTCTGTGTGTATGTGTGTGTATAATATAGGAGTTGGCTCTATACTCCTGTGCCAGTGGGAATAACATACTGCGCTACAGGCAGTGTGACCTTTACTAGCTGGTGTGCTTTCTCTCCTTCCTTGTTGTCTCTCTCTCTCTTTCACACACTTACTCTCTAGCTCAGACACAAACACACACACCTAGCAGCATTGTCACAAGTAGCTTTACCAACCATCAATTACCTACACTGCTACCTAGTTTAATGGACACGAGGCTTGTACAAATCATGAGAGACAAGGGGATGATGGGACAATAGGGTGCACTTGTCTTGTCTTTTCTCTTCGGTAAGGAGGTAAAGAATATCTTTTTCTTCCCGTTTGCCTTCTTTAGCATGACCTTTATGGCTGTGTGCTTCCAGGAGCGACAGTTTGTGTTCAAGCGGAGGGTTACGGCCTGCCTGGTTAGGGCACTCTAACCGTGTTTGAAGACACATGTGAAAGAGGAGAGGTGAAGCTAAACATTTTAGTTCACATTCATGTAAATTTGAAGGATTTAATGAGATATTTAAATAAATCTGAATCCATGACAGATTCAACTATACTAACAAATCTGCTATGTGGGTTAAACTTAAAATAAAAAACAAACTACTTAAGAAAATAAAAGACACACTTCGTTAACAAAATAAGTGCAAATATATGCTGTATAGAAAAAGACGAGCTGAAGAAGCAGGGAGAGAAGAGAAGAGTGACAGTGACGGACAAAGAGTGAGCAGGGGAGGAAAGACAGTAAAGAGGGTGGGGGTGGAGTGGGATGGGGAAGTTAATGCACATAGCCCACTGCATCAAACCAAAGCACTGCTCCGAGCAGAATGCGTCAGCAGTCCATTCATGTTCTTGTGTTTTCCACAAAAGGACAATGCAAAAAAAGAAATTAAAAGAGAAAAATCTGTTCAAAAAGCTAAAACAACAAAATGGCTGTGTATTAGAGGAAGCCAAAGAGAAACACCATCACCATTTCCCTGCTTCTGTCAACAACAGAAATGCTGTAAGGTTTGCCAGACTCAGAGTACTTGTATTATTTCTGGGCATTAAGGGGTTAAAATCTGGTTGCTGTGGGAATGCCACCGTCCATCTCTGCTTTTTGTTTGGACAGTCCGTCTATTCCCTTAAGCCAAAAAGCTCGAGAAACCAACCGAACAAGAGATGGTCAGGATTTTTAAAAATAATAGGAAGAGGAGGACATCAGGAACAAACTGGTTCTTGAAGAGGTAAATCTCTAAAAAGGTCTGAGTGCTTTGAGCTCACACAACTACCTCAGGACACTGCAGAAAGCAGGAGGGAGAGGGAGAGGAAGAAAGATAGAGAGGGAGAGAGAGCAAGTGAGCAAGAGAGACGGCGCACTCTCTTTTGCTGCTACAACGGATCCTTTCCACATCGACGCTGCTGTTAACGTCACGCCTGTAAGCCGCGCTTGCCCGGCGCTTGCCTCCTCTGCCTTGCTTCTTTCCCCAGTTAGACGCTGCATTAGCAAGGGGGTGCTGATCACCACGAGAGGAAGAGGAGAGGAAAAAAAAGATTTGGAAACAAGAAGAAACAAGCCAGAGAGAGGAGGGAGAAACTGGGCACCATCCCTTCTCCCTCTAACCCACCTTGATCAACCCGGCTACGATACCCCCACTCCTCCGAGCACCCCCTTCCATCCCCCACCCAACTCTCCTTCTGAAGAAATTGACGGATTATTGGGAAGTGCACAGGAGGCAGGCGGCAGCTGCTGCTGCGTGTGCTCGCTACTGCTGCTGTGTGCTTTGCAGGGATGGTGTGTGCCCGTTTGCAACTGCTGCTGTCGCAACCATGGCTGTCGAGGCTGGAGCGTGTGGCTGGTTAAGAGGACTAAGAAGCTAATGAAGGCAGTGTGTGTCATCTAGCTTTTTCAACCCTGCCAACGGCTCCAGAGGAAAGAAAAAATATTCAAATCAAGTGGACACGACACTTATCGATAAAGGAAGAAAGGGGGAAAAAAAGAGCGCATGAGGAGGAGAAGGGCTGTCAGGACTGAACAACCGACCAACTGATTGACTCCTAAAAAGTGAGAAGGAGAATACACAGATGGGAGAATGTGTGTTTTGAATTGCTTTCCTGAAGCTCGTTAACATATTTTTGAACCACTGCAAACAAAAGAACATTGCAGAGAACTGGAATTTTCTTTCTGCATCTTCAATCTACAGCTACTCCACTCTCTGATTTTTTTCCGCTGCCTCTGGTTTCTGTGCACAAAAGATTTGTGCATGTGTGTTTCTGCGGTCACCTATACTATGGAGACTTGGACACGGGGTTTAACAGGAGTATCAACTGTCGGATTCCAAGGACAAGCGAGAGAAGAGGAGTCGACCACGAGAAGCGAGCCAGGGAGCACCGCTGCTTTAGGAGCCTGACTGGATTCCTTTCTTCTGTCTTTTTACTTTTTTTTCTCTTTATCAGTGCATAAAGGAAAACAAAAAACCTTCACAAAAGGCCTTCGAACCTTACTCTTTGGATGTACGGATTTACAAAAGGGCTCATCCTGGTTAAGCTCTTTGGCATTGATACCAATTTTAACAGAGCAAATAAAAAAGGTTTCCTTTGCTGCTCTTGGATATAAATACATCTGATGTGAAAACCACAGCTCTGTCTGATTGCAAAAGGAGGGAAGCTATTTATCTCAGTTCAAGGACCTGTAATAATAACTTGAGGTAGGTGTCTAGTGTTTCAACCCCTCTCTGCATCAATCTCTTACACTATCCGTCCCCATCTTGTAATAATATTGTAGCTGCTTTATTTGCAATCATGTTTTTCTCAAACACATGATTCAGAAAAAACTGATCTGCCAACCCTCCCTCATCCTTTTGACTCTTGACAGTTCATGGAAATATAAACATTGCTCAAGTGAGGACAGGTCAAGTCTGCCATATTCAGTATTCTTTAATACATTGATCCCCTTATCAGAATCACAAGCCACCCATTTACTATTCCTGTCACCAAACCCAACAAACACCTGCCCCACACACCCCCATCCTGCCCCCCAGATGATGCTGAATTATGAATGTGCCACATCATGAGTCTCCTGGGGCGGGTAGCTGCACATCGTGCCAGGAAAGCCGCCCTGCTCTGTGTAGTGTTCCTGATGGCGCGAGCGTGGAGCAGCGCCTCCCTGGCCTTGGCGGGGGCGGCAGTCTCTCTAGGACCCCAAGGCTGTCCACCCCAGTGTTCCTGCAGTAATCAGCAGGGGAAAGTGGTGTGCACCCGACGGGGTCTAACACGTGTGCCCCCTGGAATTCCTGCCAACACGCGACACCTCAATCTAATGGAAAACGCCATTGAGGCGGTGCAGGCTGACTCATTTCGCCATCTGCACCACCTTGAGGTGCTCCAGCTTGGGCGAAATGCCATAAGGCAGATTGAGGTGGGCGCGTTCAATGGACTGACGAGCCTCAACACATTAGAGCTGTTTGACAACCGATTGACAGTTGTGCCCAGCGGGGCTTTTGAGTACTTGTCTAAACTAAGAGAACTGTGGCTGAGGAACAATCCCATCGAGAGCATTCCATCCTATGCCTTCAATCGGGTGCCCTCGCTTATGAGACTGGACCTGGGAGAGTTGAGGAAACTGGAGTACATCTCAGAGGGAGCCTTTGAGGGCCTGCAAAACCTCAAGTACCTCAACCTGGGAATGTGCAACATAAAAGGTGATATGCCAAACCTGAGTCCCCTAAAGGGCCTGGAGGAGCTAGAAATTTCAGAAAACCTGTTCCCAGTGATAAAGCCAGGCTCCTTCAGAGGTTTACGCTCTCTAAAAAAGCTATGGGTGATGAACTCTCAAATCACAGTCATAGAACGCAATGCTTTTGATGACCTATCGTCACTGGTGGAGCTCAATCTTGCCCATAACAACCTGAGCGCTGTGCCACATGATCTCTTCTCCCCGCTCAGGTACCTGGTGGAGCTTCACCTTCACCACAATCCTTGGAACTGTGGCTGTGATGCAGTATGGTTAGCTCGCTGGCTAAGAGAATACATCCCTACAAATTCAACTTGCTGTGGACGCTGTCACTCACCTGCCACCATGAGAGGACGACAGCTAGTTGAGGTGGACCGTGGTGAGGGTGCTGCTGTCCAGTGTTCTGCACCATTCATCGTGGACGCACCACGGGATTTAAACATCTCAGCAGGGAGAGTTGCTGAGCTTCGTTGTCGCACAGCTCCAATGTCTTCAGTGCGCTGGCTTCTACCCAATGGGACTATCCTGACACATGCCTCTAGCCACCTAAGAATATCAATCCTTAATGATGGCACGCTTAATTTCTCAAATGTCTTGGCATTAGACACAGGCACTTATACCTGCATGGTGTCCAATGCAGCTGGGAACTCCAATGCCTCAGCATACCTCAATGTCAGTGCAGCTGAGCTAAACACATCTAACTTGAGTTACTTCACCACATTGACTATAGAAGTCATTGGTCCAACCACTGAGATGCCCAAACCTAAGACTACTACAACCACAGCTGCTGCTGCAGGTGCTGGGGTTGCTGGAGGAGGGGGAGTGGGCTTAGGGACAACAACTACAACTGCCTCCCCTTCTGTTTTTCAGCCAGTCTTCATCTCAACACCAACAGTGCTGCTACAAAACACTGACAGTCCAGCCAATGCAGCTAAATCATCAGTGTCACCAGGACTCAGAGGTGCCACTGGCAAACCAGGCAAGTCTGGTCCTAGCTTGGATGAAGTGATGAAGACGACTAAGATCATAATTGGTTGCTTTGTGGCTGTGACACTGCTGGCTGCAGTTATGTTAATTGCCTTTTACAAACTGAGAAAGCGCCACCAGCAGAGGAGCACAGTGGCAGCTGCCCGTACAGTTGAGATTATTCAGGTGGATGAGGAGGACCTTCCACCACCAGCATCTGCAGCTCAAGAGTCATCGCTCACATTGCCTGAAATTCGGGACCATAACAGCATTCACAAATTGGACTTTATCAGCCACAAGACTGACTACAGCTTTCATCAACCTAAGGCTGAATATAAACCCCAGTCTAATTTTACCCTACACAAGCCGAAGGCTGAATATACTACATACAAGCCAAATATGGACTTCAGTAGCCACAAATCCATTGCAGATTACAACACACACAAATCAACACCAGATTTTAGCCTTCACAGACCAAAGCCTGACTGCAGTCCATTTAGGCAGGACTACAGCACCCACAAATCTAAATCAGAATACAGCCCATTTAAATCAGATTTTGGCACTCACCCAAAAGTTAAAACGGATTACAGCCCTTTCAAACCAGATTACAGCACTCATCCTAGGCAAAGAACTGACTTTAGTCCATTCAAACGAGACTACAGCACCCAACCGAAGCCCAAACATGACTACAGTCCACTGAAATCAGACTACAACACACAGCATAAACCTAAAGCTGAATACAGTCCATTCAAGCCTGACTTTGGGACTCAGCCAAGATCTAAACCCGACTACAGCCCATTCAAGCCCGACTACAGCACTCAGCCCAAATCCAAAATAGACTACAATACCCAGAGAGCGAAAACAGAAGTTACCTACAAAACCAAGGACCATTACACCCCTCATAAGACTGCACCTGACTACAGCGCCTTCAAGACCGACTTCAGCCCCCACAAAGTGGATTACAGCGCCTTTAAGTCTGACTTTAGTCCACACACTCAGAGACCTCAAGTTGATTACAGTCCCCATAAAATGGACTACAGCCCCCATAAGGTGGACTACAGCACTCTAAAGCCCAAATACAACACCTACAAACCGAGTGGTCAAGGGGCTAAATGGACAGACAACAATGTTGGAAACTCTTTGCCTCGAACCATGCCCAGCACCATCACAGCTATGGCTGAGCCCTATGCCATAAAAACTCATACCAAGGAGAAAGTGCAGGAGACTCAAATTTAAAGAGGCCCCATTGCCCCAAGGCTCTTACAACTTTCCCCATGCCCCTAGGTCCCTCCTAACCCTTTTACACTACACCCTCTTTCTTTTTATTATTAAATTCATGCAATAGAATGCACAAAAAAAGAACAGGAACTACTTTTTTGTACAGCGTGCAAACTTTAAAAGACTGACAATTTATTGTTGTACATGCTTATAA
Source organism: Aphyosemion australe (assembly GCA_006937985.1). NCBI lineage: Eukaryota > Metazoa > Chordata > Actinopteri > Cyprinodontiformes > Nothobranchiidae > Aphyosemion > Aphyosemion australe. The sequence goes on from SSNS01000001.1 coordinate 3,327,194, forward strand.
ATAAATATATATATGGACAAAATAAAACTACCATGGGTTGGTGATAGAGAAACATATATTAAAAAGAAATTGAAACTATTTTCTAACTTGTAACTTCTATTTAAAACGATGAGTTGTTTAAGATGCTGTCTTGACTTTGACAAATGAGGGTGGTCTGTTTTAAAATGGGGCATTCTGTGTGATTTTTACACCATGCTACAGAGAAAGCAGTGAAATGAAAGAATATTTATACAGAGAAGACTTTCGTTAACAAAAGCCGAAAAAAGGTCAGTGTTGATCTTTACAGGTTTATCTTGTAAAAGCACCAAGAATTTGTACTGTGCCAAATGTTATAAATGCAATAAAAAGGATTTTTGGAAGAAAAAAAGAAAATATTAGAGAGAAATGTTTTTTCTCGCTATTCTCTTCTTCTCTTGCAATATACTGTAGCAATCAGTTAAATGCTTTAGACACTGCAGTAACACACTGCAGCTATACTTTAACCCTAGCTGTACTGAATGACTTGCATAATGAATCACGGTGCAGAAATGGTTGGAGCTTTTCTTTTTAAATACCTCCGCAGCTCGTGCTACAGACGTTACATGCATCGAGAGGTTTCATTTTACATTCCCAATGAGTGTTGTGCTAAGCAGTTTGTGGCTGATCAGATTAAAAGTGTGCATTACAGCTCTACATGTGTTAGGATGATTTAAGATCAAACCACAGATAAGCAAGCTATCAAAATAATCAATTTTTAAATGAAATTATTTCATACACTAACATGCATGCTGACTAATTTTCCACTGTGCAGGGCGGTATCGCTAATCATGTTTTTAATTAGATAAAAAGGGTGATAAGTCAAAGTATGATTGAAATGTGACAACACAATACACCTCAACGTACTTCTCATGAGATTTTTAGCTTTGGGACGTTCATCAGTCAGAATCAAGAATGTTTATGGTGACAGGTGTAGAAGTAAACAATGCTTCTTTTTCTCCTTAAAATACAGAGTTTTGCAGATATTTGTAGTATTAATTTAGCCAAATGATCACTGAGCATGAACAGGACAACGAAAGCCACCAGTTTAACTGTTTTGTCCTCTTTAATTTCCTGCTCTTTACTGACAATATTGTGGACCATTTGTAGCAATTTCATAAAACTCAACAAATAAGAAATTTTATATTAGATATATCCATCAAAATATACATTGAACTTAACGAGCAGTAGAGGGAGACAACAGGAAAGTGACATGTTTGTAGAAAAGGCAGCTCTAAGAAATTATAAGATGACAAGATGACAGGATGTGACATGGTTAAAGGAAACAAAGACAAAAAGAATGAGGTTTTGAGCATGCTGTGCACTTGATTTGATTAGCTACATGACAGAATGTCTTGGGTAATGTTGTAGACTCAAAGAGCGCTGTTTGTATACACGTTCTTATCTTAGTGTTTTAACTTGAAGGTCTAGGATCATAGGAAAGCTGTAGGTTAAGTGCAAAAAAGAGGCAGCCTGCTAAAATAGACAATGCATAACTGAGATAAAGGTATATTTATAAATCAGAACATTTTGTTAGGATACACAGGTTTTCACAAAGCAAACTGCACAATCCTCCAACACACGGGGAAAACAACATACTGCAGTGTATCCATGATCCAACAGTCTAGTCCAGCAGTGCTTTTACAACTAAACCTATATTTTAAATGCTGGACAGTCTGCAGTAGAATAAATGAGGTAAATTTATCAACATGCAATTTAATCACTATTTGTCCACCAGTGTTTCCTGTGTCAGCCATGTTGTTTTCTGAGAACCCTAATAGAAATATGTTAAAATGACAAGTTGCATGGTGCAGAGAACATAACCTGGATTTTTAGGAAGCATCAAGAACAGAAAGTTGGTTTCCAAGGTTAAATATTAATTTGATGCCGAGTTGAACATCTGTGATCAGGCTGCTGCTTTTGTCTCCCACCTTTGTTGTTCCCATGTGACTGTTGTGATGACATAGCTGTGTGCAGCTATGTGCAACTAATGTGACATGTGAGAAGATTTTTCACACCGGCAAACTCAAATATCATTTTGTAGGAGATAAAACGAATGACTAAATTTGTAAATAAGAAACCATCCAAAGCACAGGAGGATGTGATGAGCTCTGTAGCATGGCGTGGCATTTCCTGGATCTCAGAAAAGCATTGAGAATTTTGGCTTATGCTGCAACAGACTGTTCAGTAGTGAAGTATAGTGAGCTATCTGGTCACACATTTGTGCTGCACTGTGCTATAAAAAGACTCTGTCATCCTAATCGGTCAAAATGGCTACAGGGTCATCAATCAGCCAATCAGTTAGCCAGGCAGTGGAGGCACGGTATCCATGGGAAACACTTTTCTCCATCCATTCCTCCCCCACATTATGTTTTCTGTCTATGTGCTTCTTTTGTAATTATGAAGTCATTGGGAAGGAGGAAGCACAGCAAGATGAAAATGTTTAACTACAGCTCGCAAAGCTGCAGGAGGGAGGAAAGGGAGACTGAAGATTGAGGACAGTGATGACGTATAAGAGACACGGAGAGCATGACAGTTTATTTTAAAGTTAGTATACCATGAGATATTTGGTACAAAACCAGAGGGGAGAAGGCAGAGAGGAGTCAGTGGCATGACAAAAATGACTAAACTAAGATAAACAAGCAAATGTGGTAGAGCGTGATAGTGTGTCTGACAATAAATTTATTTCTGAAAAAAGAAACGGGTATGAAAATATTGTGCATGGTGTGGGATGCTAATTATAGAAGAATAAAGACAAGGGAAGTAAAAGGAAGAGAGATAAGAACGAATAAAACCAAGATAAAAAAGAAAGCCGATTTAATTCAGAGAGAGAGAGAAGGTAGCGGTGCTAGGAGAGTTAAAGAAGAGAGGAGAGAAGGCACTAGGGAAAGGACAGAGCAGAAAATGTGATGCAAGAGTGCCAGCTACAGATGGAATGGGGGATATATAGCCTGGGTGCCGAGGCTGTTGCATGATTGGTGAATGGCCTGGACTGCACCACGAGTATGTGTGGTGGGGGTGGGGAAGGAAGAGGCATGCATAGCAGAGTGCAGCAGCTAAGAAGTGCTGATACAAGAAATGGACTGGACCACTGGGGGTACTTGAGTAAGGAAGACGAGAGGATAAAACAGCACACAAGGTGGGAGGATCAAGAGGTTAGAGCAAATGGAACTATAGGGACAACGCCGTGTAACAATCTGGATGTGTGCTGCTCTCCGATACAAAAGTCAAGGCTCCTAATCCAGCAGCAAGAACAAACATTACACTTGCTCCTCAATTCAATTTAAAGAAAGAGCTCATTTCCCACTTAGTGGGGACATTTCAAAACTCATCTATTTTGATGCAATCTCTTAATTAGATTTTTTCTCATGCTAATTACTGTAGCACTGCAGTCTATGAGACAGCTATAGCCAAATGCTATCTCATTAAATGACCCAGTCTACAAGGCATTATTCTAAACTGCCTTAGCCATTTATCAACCAAATCCTCAATAATGTAACAACCCATTAGAATTTTCACTGTTCTCCACGTTTAGCAAAAAGTTACATTTTATGTTGTGTTCAATGCACCCTACAATTAAACAGTCAACATTTTATTATTTAAAGTGCTTATTCTTAATGGATTCACTCAATCTCAGCCACAAAAACATAGTCATGCCCCATTAGAGGAGCTTGCATTTTATTTGTTTTTGAGCTTCCTGTTTTGGAGTCTTTTGGGGAGCTGGCTTTAATGGGAAGTAATGCTTTGAGAAGTCTGCTAATAATCATGTAAAGAGTGTGAATGCAGGACTTTATAAACTTGTTTTATCTAATCAAAGATGAAATATCACTAAGCAAACCTCTGAAGATCTCCAAGCACCAAATCTGCAGCTCATGTATGTGTGCTCACTTTGTCTAGTTTGGGCATAAACTCTTGATTTATAGAATGCATAAAACAAAGCTTCATCTATTTGCATGTGTAAAGGTTAACTGAAGACTGAGAAAAAGCTCTCCATCTTCCAGGAAACCAATGAATTTTGTGTGCACACTTGTCAGTGTGCTAGTGGAACTGAAGAGGCTATTCTGAGCAGGCCTTTGAGCATGCTGCTTTGTGACTCAACACGAGTTGGGGCCAAAGAGTTGTTTGGTCTTAATGTCAAATAAAGGGACGGCACACAGGCCAGAGACAGAGGAGGACAATGACAGATGACTAGACCGATCAAAACCACAGGAAACTTGCAGTGGTTTGATAAAATGTCAATTATTTAATATTTGTCTTATTTATATTTGCTATGAAAATGACTTAAACATTAAAGTAAACTGGTTACAATTAGCATGTTTTTGGTTGAATACATAAAACAATTTGTAGAGAAAAGTACGTTTTCTGGTGCATTTCATTTCCCCTCTGTAACACTGAAGCTAATGTTCAGATTTAATGACCAGCCTGTGCTGTGATTTGTTGTTCCAGAGATCAGTGGAGGCTGAGCAGGAATTTTTTCTCAGTATGCTGTTGGCAAAGATCCCAGTGCTGCTGAGGCTTTAACCAATGCCAAAAAATTCTTAGATATATATTGTGGTCAAACGCAAACAGATTTTTAAGATAAAACCCGAGAGTGAATTGCAGGTGGGTTGAGTGACCTATTTTTGCCACGAAGAGAACCACTCAAGTGTGTTACTCCCTGTGAGACACAGTTTATTGCCCTTTTGGTGGGTGAAAAACATCCTTGTGTTTTCTTAGCAGCCGGACACGATGAAGCTTTACTTTTATGGTAGCATCCAACAGCAGAGTCCAAGGGTGCGTGTGTGCATGCATAGTAAATAAGGTCCATGGAGCTCTCCAAACAGCATGCAGAGGTGTGTAGCGTGGGGGGTGTTGGCATTTTTGTGCATGCAACAACACTAATAAAGACAAAAGCACCAGCATAAAGGCATGCACAAGAAAAATTGATGCCACTAGCCATTAATTTCACTGCGTTTTGTTCAGATTTATGTCCTGGAGAGGAATCATGATCACAAGCGCAGCAATACTGTGAATGTGTACACACTGTACAACACAACGATTGGCTGTCATGGTCAGGGCACTTCATGTTCCCATGCTAGTAGAAAACATATGAAGCACTACAAAAGCTCATAGTGTTGCGAGCTTTTCACAAATTTAACAGGGAAAAAAGAGGACATTGAAAGCCTAAAGACCGATGTACCCTGACATGTGAATGGTGACTTTCAGAATAAGAGAATTCTAGAAATTCACTTTTTATACGACAACAAAGAGCATCTGGCTGTGGATAATTTAGTGACAGTAGAGGGTGAAACTGTACAATGAAGAGAATCATAAAGACAAAGGTGATGTTTTCAAATGAAGTCTGATTTTTTTATTCACTTAAACTAATTAGGCTAAAGAAGAGCACACTATCAGACTTTATACAAAATGAAAGATTCAAATCTGGCCTGTATTTGTTCCTGTTAATTACAACCCTGGCCTTTAAACAAAAACCAGCTTCTAATTAAATCCTAGTTTATTTTTCAGGAAATGCAGAAATTTGAGAAGAGTGCTGCCATTGTAGAGGCGCATTAGTGGGTGAGAAAAGGAAATGGAAAGAGAGGAAAACAAATCAGAAGGATAAGGTGGAAAGAGCAATACAATTGGGAAAAGAAGACAAGCACTGGAATGTGATTGCAACAGATAAGATGCCCCTATCAGGCACTTGAGAAACACCACAGGATTCATTTTATTCCAACTGGGGGACCTTGAATTTGCACTGGTGTGGACGTCAAGATAACAAGCAATGTGCTAATGTCAAAGACTTGCTGAGAAAATGTGCACCGCTGAGCAAAGAATGGCAAATGAAAGCAATGCGGAGATGAAAGCTCCAAAAAGCTGCGTACAGCATACAAGGCTTGAAACTGTTTTCATGCGGTGGCAAAATTATTCAGTTGCTGCAACAAACTGCTGTGAGTCTTTAAAGCTTGCATGTGTAGCTGGGTCAGCTGTGATCTTTAAAGATCAAACAAATCAATAGCAAACTACTTTTTTTGCAGAGGGGAACTTAAGTCTTGCTACATTGCAAGAATTTAGTTTTTAATGCATCTAAGGCCTAAATTATTAACCAGAGGTTTTAAAATCTGCTGGGTTCCATTTACGCTATTTTAGTAAAATAAAATGCTGATGCATCTTCTGCTTACTCATAATAGAGTAAAGAAGCCAAGGCAGAAGTTTTGTTCAGGTATTGGATTTGACACCAGTCACAAGTTTTAGGAGATTCTTAACTGGAATGACTTGAAACAAAGATAAAAACTAACCCATAACACGGGAAACAAAGTCTGCACCGACTTAAAGGTGCAACATCTGTTGCTTCATCCTCCCCTACAACTCCAACAAGAAAATCTAGAACAAGTTTTGTCTGCAAAATTTATTTGAAATGCCATTTTGGATTTTACCCCAAATTTACTGATAAAACAACTAAAACCTGCTGATTTCAGTTGCCACCTACAGACAATCTTTAGCCCTTTTTAGAAGACACACCATGCCAGCCAATCAGCGTAATATTGCCACCAGTGTGTCTTATGAATGCGCCATGGCGGCCACGGCGCTGCGGGAATTTTGCGGCGTTCGTGCCGCCATGCTTGGTAGTAATATTACCGCAACGTGGACTTGTGAATGCACATTGCGCCTTGGAGCAACAGAGGGTGGTGTCATGACCACGTGGGGAGTTACCGCCGAGCTCCAGTCGGCAACAATATTGAAAATGAAAGTAAACACGGGCATAAGTTTCGCTTTTTTAAACAGAACCAGCTGAGATGGTAAACTGGAGCAATGCAGCACTCCAGGAGCTTCTCTCCATTAGAGCTGGAGCTCAGATCACCATAGGTTGCACGGGGACTGTGGAGGGCAGACACCTTTAGAAGCAGATTGTCAAAAAAACTTAATGAGCACGGCTTCGATTGCAATAAAAAGCAAGTTATGTCCAAGATACACGGAAGTCTGAGACCACCCCCATACCCCCTTTATACCGCCATCGTGTAACCTTTTGTAAAATGGACACGATTGCACCACATTACCGCCACGATCTGACCACTTACAAATGACCAAACACTCCCTGATGCCGCCTTGGCGTTGTGGAAAATTGGCGGTATTGTTTTATAAAAGAGGCTCAAGAAAAAAACTGAAATGAGGGCAATTTTCGACTGCATTTATCATGTGATGCTGAGTAAAAACAATAGATATAAACAATTTTCCAGCATAAGAATAGTAAAAAATGTTTACGTACTTACATTTTACTTTTTTAAACATCATTATTTTATTCTTCAGGATTCTTGAATGCTTTAAATATCTTTAGTTCATTTTGGGTTAAATCTGTCAGCTATGAACAAATAAGTATTTGACTTGGACAAAAGAACACGTGACTGATCTAAATGTAAGTCATAGCCTTTAAAATTGGCTGAATTACAATAATCCACCACTTTACCGTAAGACCCCACTGCTGATATTTTGGAAAGCAATTATATTTAGGACGGAGTAGAACATTTCAGAGCTGAGAGCTTTACAACAGGTGAATCATAGACTCTCTGCAGCCCAAAGTAGAGTGTGACCTCATCCTCAACCTGGCTGATGATTACTCCTGCCCAATAGGGGATCGTTTTTATACATTAAGTTTTACTGCTCCTCATCTCCCCAATCCCTTCTTCCTCACTTCTGCTAAATAAAAACTGAAAAGGACCTCTGTGAGTGCAAGCTTGTGTTTGATTACATACTCTACGTTAATGCAGAAAGAAACGTCTTTAAATTAATGTACGCACCAGCGAACTCTGAGTATAAACACAGAAAATGGAGAGTGAGAAAGGTGAGGGTCTATGATTGGGAAGGGAAGAGGAGGAGGAAGCTCAGGGTGGAAGAGACTTGGCAAGCCTTCACCCTCCCACTGTTGGCAGCAGAGGCACAAACCGTTTGCTCACAGCAGTGCATGCATCTATTAGTATTGTTCCAGGAGATAATAACTCTGTGTGTGCAAAACTTTCTGTGAATGTGTTTGTGTCAGGGTGTCAGCTCTATGCTGAAAGTGGCAAAGGAGCAGAAGCAGGGTGACAGACGAACAATATGGAGCGGCAACTAAAAAGCACGCGGAAGCAAGTGTTGGTGTCAGACTACTGCGCTAAATGTCAGCCTCGAAGAAATGTCAGAGGTCACAGTGCTAATACGTTCGCCATTCCATCTGCAGGTTTTATTCGTGTGATTGTGTTTTTTTAAAAAGTTGCAGCTTGTTGCTACCAAAAACATCTCTTCATGTATAAATTTTTTTTTTTGTCCTTAGTGAGGTGTGGGCACCACTGTTTAAGATTTCAAGATACTAAAATATGTGGCCTAACATTAAGTCAGCAATAAAGAGTAACAAGAAATCCTAGCTTTAGGCTGTAAAATGGTTTTATGTCGTATTTCTTCATGCATTAGAGGTGGAACACTAAAACTCTATTGGGTTTTCTGGAATTTCAAAGCTTTTTTGAGGCCGTGTTTAAACACGATTCAGGTTTTAGAACCTTTTATGTTGGGGCGTTTCGAAAAAGACGAACTCCTTGCTTTATTTTAAAGCTGGTAATAAAATGCAGGAGAAATCTGAAAGTTAAACTGAGACGACGAAAAAGGAAATTCATTTCAGCTTCAGATTTCTTCCCCTAAAAAACAACATAAGTGGGAATATTGATCAAGACAATATACCCACCCGTATCAATGATCTCAATTCAGTAATGTGAGGAGAGATAAGCAGACAAAAGGGCTATTCAAAATAACGAGATGCAGACTTGGAGTGTATTGATCATTTGTAAAGAAGCACAGCTAAACAGATTAAAACAGTAAACACTCTCACTTTAAGAGAGACTCAGCTGGCAGCGATAGCGTTTCAAGAAACTGCAGTCCAGCCTTTCTTGGAACTTCCCCTGCAAACACCCCTACACATTCAGAGAGAGTCAGCCAGAACAGGGCTTTAAAGGAACTACATTTCTATAGCTCGCCTCAATTGATGTTATGCCTGTGCACACATGCACACAGCTTCTTGCCTGTCACCTACTTTTGCCATTAGCTTTATCTGTCGAAATTCAAAGCTGAGAGCCCAATCCCTGTTCGTTTTCTGAATAGATTCTGCAAGGTCTGTTCTTCCCTTTATGCCCCCGACTGTCCTCTGGGAAACATAGAAAAAGGAGGAGAGGGAGGGGGAGTGAGGAGATGCTGATCGCTGACACAGCTACGAAGATAGCCTCTCTCTTGTTGGTAAGGGATATAAAGAAATGGAATGAGAGGATAGGTAGATACGAGACGCTGAGATGGGGATAAGAGTGCAGGTGTGAGAACGTTATGCAGGAGTAAGCTGCTGAAGGATTACCGCCTCAAATCTCTCCTCTTTCTAGCCTTTATTTGGCACTTATTTATTCACATCTTTGAAGCTACAGCATATACCTTCATGCATCAGGTACACACACATGCACAGAGATAAAAGCAACCATATGAAGGTGGAGGAAAAGATGGACATGGATTTGAAGAAAAGGGAGCTCGATAAGAGGAGATGGTGGACTAAGTACATGTGTCCTCTGTGCAGCAGGGGGTCAGGAATAGACAACTCAATAACAGAGCAAGTGATGGCAAAATGACATCAAGCACAGGAAGATGATGTGAGGAAGGAAACGAGCGAGGATGGTCTGAACTGAGGGCACTGTGTGTGCGTTTGTTCAGTCGGAGTCTTCAATCAAATCGTGCAGAAAAGGAATAACGACGGGGAGCATGGAAGGAAAAAGCAGAGTGACAAGACTCTTTATGATGGCAGCTGACTTCAGTGTGTGTGTGTGTGTGTGTGTGTGTGTGTGTGTGTGTGTGTGTATACACAAAGCTGAATGTGAGTGTGCCCTATGCATCTGAACCCTACAGCCAAGACATCTTTGTGTGGCAACTGCTGTGTTGTCAAGGGAACTATTAGCACTGAGAGGGCAGTGTCTGGTTCGTCCTTGCTTCCACAAATGTGTGCACAGCATCCTCCTGCATGAAGGCATGTTCATTCCCTATTACCCATACAAAAGATCCTACGTAGAAAACTGAGCTTTTCAGACAAAAAAAAGAATATATATATAAACTTCTACTACACAGCTGTGTTTTTGATGTTCAGATCTAAAGAAAGACGGCGTGCATCTGTCAACAGTTGCACCGTGTTATGTTGTTGCATCATAGTGATCTACAGGAAAAAGATCAACCTAAACAAATAAATCATAGAAGCTTTGAGCCATTTCCTCAGGCTCACTCACATTCAAATGACATGAAGGACAGCACATATCATCTTCAGGTCTGCTGGATCTCATCAATCTTGAAAAACAGGATAATCTGGTGCTTTTGATAAATAGACAATAACTATGTTAAAACAGAAATATTGGAACGATAGTTTTGTTTTTCTTCTGTAGTCTAAGTGTTGTTGTGGCTCTAAAGGGTGACTGAAGGAAACATCCAGAGTAAATTAATTAAAGGGCAAGTCGGGGTAATGAAAGCATCCATGGCACAAACTGGAGACTGGGAGTGTGGGTGTGAAAAGCCTGGCATTAATTTAGCAAGGGACATAAAATGCTAATGAAGTGAACAACAATAGCAGCAAATTAAGAAATAAGCGGTAAAAGTGACGCTGCTTCATGGGGCAGAACGGGAGATGAAGGAGAATCAGTTGACCGCAGGAGGATTATCAAGACGACTGGAGGAAAATAAAAATAACCATCAAAGCCGAGGCATTATCAAACTTGATTATAGACCACAACACATCATGCCCATCACTTGACCCTGTAAATAGCTTCCTGTAATCACCTTTGTTATTTTTATAGTTCAAATATAATGTTGTAATGTAGTTGATTTGCTCCAAAGCAGGAAATGGAAATGTGACCCATTCACATTATTTTTAGAGGCCTTTCAAACATTTGTGTTTGTTAGATTTGTTTGACAATTGCATCAAAGCTAATTAAAGTAAGCCAGCTAGCTGATGTATGTTGCTTATTTAGCCTCAGTCTTACCAACATCTGGCCAGAGATCTTTAAAAAAAAAAAAAGTCTTGACACAATGCAGGGGAAGTCAGAAATAACACAAGATAGGGGGAAAGGATTAAAAAGGGAGAGAATTCTAAAAGAGTACCCATCTAAGTGAATGTAGAGCATTTAATTATCACCCTTAATGATGTGGAGGACTACTGCAGTGCCCTTCATGAAGAGGAAAAGGCTAAGAGGATTCAGCTGTTCCCTTAGTTCAGTGCATGCCAGTGCCGGTGTGCTCTTTGCGCTCTATGCTTATCATGCTGGACTGTGAAGTTAAAGTTCCGTCAGCCACGCTTTACACAGAAGGTCGCTCTTGTAAAAAGAATAGTGGCGATAAAGCGGTGGGCAGGTTTCTCCCTTCCTCTCATATCTTCATCTTCATTCAGGCCCATCTATCTCTCCTTCTCTGCGATGGTGTGAATTTGTTTATGTGGAGCTCTCCGTTCACCTTCGGGCCATAATTCACTACTTTCAAGGAGCAAAGCCACCCAACAGTGAAACTGATACACGCCAACAGGCTGAATGGCGCTTTCGGTATAAAATGCTGCAAATACCAGAGGATGAACTCTAATTGTGACACCAATTAGTCCAAAGTCACAGAGATAGGCTGTTGTGGATGAAGGAAATGTATGGTCAGTGCTCGACTGCAACAACTATTAATGGCTTTATGCTCCTAATGTGGCTTTCAAGGTCAGCCTTTAAATTACAGATAAAATCTCTATTTAAATTGCAAACTAGCTCAGCTTGCCACTTGTCCTGCAGCTACTGTTCTATTCCACCGAGCAGCACGGCCAGCATTAACACAGATGCAATTACTGCTCAATTATGACACGCAGCCAGGATGGACCTGAACGGATGGATAAATAAATGAATCATACAAAGAAAAGGTGGAAAAGCACTTAACAGAATTCCTCTGAGCCCCACTCAGGTTTGTTTCAATAGTAAACTAATTGCAATATGCATGAGAATCAATTGACAACTGAGCAACAAGAGTAACAGTTTTGAATATTCTGCTGCTAAGAATTGATTTTACCATTTTTACTCTGCTGCCATCATTAAAAGCCATATCTGCAATATATTATTATACAAGGATGCAGTGCTGTGAAGAAATATTGTCCTTTTCAAACTTCTTTTATTTCTTCTTTTTGTCATATTTAAATTTTATTATCAGCCAAATTATTTCAAAATCAGACAATAGCCAGAGTAAACGCAAAATGCATTTTTCAAATGATTTCATTTATTAAAGAAAAATAAGCTATCCAAGCTAATGTGGCTTTATGTGGAAATAAATGACACCAAAACATATCAACCATGAGAACTGGTAACGAGTCTATGGAGGAATTTATGGAGCACTCTTCTACAGAATTGTTTTAATTCAGCCACACTGGAGGGATTTCCAGCATAAATACTGTGCTTAAGATCAAAGGTCAAGCACTTCTGGTAAAGAGCAGAATTCATGGTTGAGTTTGTAAAAGCAATTCATTTAGGTCCCGAAGCAGAAAAGCATCCCCGTACCATCACACTACCACCTCCATGTTTGACTGTTGGTGTGATGCCTCTGGATAATCTAAACGGTTTTCTTTGGTAACTCAGTGTTTTAAGTCAGCAGGACTCTCCCAACTCTTTCCCCTGTATATTATCGAGTCATGACCTCAGACCTTAACCAAATGAGGCCTTCAGTGTTTTAAATGGGTTATTTTGTTCTTGAATTTCTTTAGAACATAATGTTAGACGTTTGGAAATCTTTTAGACCACTTGATGTTGTCAGACAGGTCCACTGAAATGATTTCTTATGGGCTCAACACACAGGAGGTGACAAACAACCGCGATCAGCGAAACTCATCACTATCACTTTGATAACCTGACACACGGGAGAAGACATGTGGCAGCGGCAAAAGCCAACGTCACCTCTTTTCCAGGGCGACAAGCAAGTCTTCCGTTGTTTTGATTGGCCGTCAGATTGGAGGGAATTTTGGGTTATTAAAGCAGTTCAGAGTTGAAAAAGTGGTAGATATGAAGTCTAGAGTTAAGTGAAGTCTTACTTCTGACTTTATTATATAAAACTACTATATATAAAGTTAAAGTTAAAGTCCCAAGTATTCATCACACAATGGTGAAATTACATCTCCGCATTTGACCCATCCCCGTAGTGGGGAGCGGTGAGCTGCAGCTGTGGCCGCGCTCGGGAACTATTTGGTGGTTTAACCCCCCAATCCTACCCTTTAGTGCTGAGTGTCAAGCGAGGAGGCATTGGGTCCCATTCTTTCAAAGTCTTTGGTATGACCCGACCGGGATTCGAACCCCGATATCCCAGTCCCGGGGCGGACACTCTACCACTAGGCCACCGGAGCTGGTATTAACTTTTCCTCCATGTTTGCCCAGAGATGTACTAAGAAGCATCCTGTCTGCTCATTGGTCAGTCAATGAAACGTCTGCTGATTGGTCCTTGCACAAGCGACAGCGATGAAAAGTGGAAATTTTTCAACTTTCTGGGATCGCGTCGCTGGCTCGCCTGTGCACAACACATGCACGAGTGCAAAATTTCACAACCACGTTTTTTGCGTGTCGCTTAGCAGGAGGGAGACCCGCAATTATCGCTTAGTCGTGCATGTCTCATTGAAAATGAATGAAGGAGAGGCGATGTCACCTCCCGTGTGTATTTAAGTGCAACAAAAAGCAGAAATCGATAAGGACAAATATACTTATCTTTTATAGTGCTGTACCAGTTTCTTACAATTTTAACTCGAAGCTGAGATTAAATGTTAAAAATCATGTTCACCTTTGGATAAAATAATGAACGGGTCTAACTAGACCTCACATGTGGCTGTAAAGCAGCAGTAACTTAGATATGGAGCTGCCTTCTGCACTTGTGGTTTCTTTAACTACAAAATGTGATGGGGGAAAAAGGACCTGAGGGGCAGTTCAGTCCCTACTGTCTGTCTCACTGACCAGGAAACCACACCATGCATTATTCATTACGTCTACTCTTTCTGTCCGTCTCTTTGCCTCTCATACACACAGAGCGCATGTGTATGCCACGGTACGAGACAGGAAAAACAAGTCAAGAATATACAAAACCCCTGCTGGGGAACAAGGTCAATATTGAGGAGGAAAAAAGGGTGGGAGTGTGAGAGTGAAGAGAAGATGAAGTGACGTGGTTAAAGAGTGCGAGATACTGAATTTGTGTAATCGACCTTACGCTAAAATAATTCAAGCCTGATTGGAAATCAATGTGAGAGAATAAATGACGTTACAAAATCTGAAGCTGTCCTGCAGGCACTGGTTTTCAAAATAAGACGAATATAAGAGGGTTGAAATCCATGCAGGATTCAGTTTGAGTGGCTTTGTGTTTTATTTTGGATTTTTCAAACGAAGAAAAGCTCAATCTAATGACTGGAATTGAAGTGCCCACAAACGTGCTGGGACAAAAAGAAAAGAAACACTTCAATTATCCAACTGCCACTGTGTTCCCGTTTTAGACTTGTGGTTGAGGTTTAACGGGGATTACCACACACATTCAGACAGAGCAGAAAGCAAAATCCTCTTGATATTACTAAGGTGTTGGGTTTATTTGCATTTAATTAAAATGCTCACCAAGAACAGTTATTAAGGCAGAGAGAGATCTAGAGGCAGGCATTAGCAAGGCATCTGTGATGCCACGCTGGCACAGTGACTCATCAGTGCTCCACAGCACAGCCTCCTGCAGGTCTGAAGGCAGCCTGTGCCAACCCCTACCAACGGCAGTCTGGAGCACACAGTTTTCATCTCACAGGGTGGGAAAAGTGGGTGCGAGGGGGCGCCTTTACAGGCACGACTGGGCCCGGTTTAAGATGCCACGCAACAACGCATGACACCTCAAACAACAGCACTGAAGAAACAGAGGTAAGAACGTACGTGTGCCTGTTTTAATACGTTATCAAAAATTTGCCCCACCCATCAAGACAGAATAAGTAAAATAAGGCGTCTATCGAGCTACAATTAGGTATAGTTGTAAAAATAAATCAGAAGAATGTTTGATAATTGGAATTAAATCTGCTGATGAATAAGTCAGCGATTTCATCATATGATCAGGGGATTTCTGTGCAATTTTCCCTTTCATGCCCACAAGTAAGAGGATTTTAAACGTGTAAGATGAAAGATATGAGTAGGCAGTCGGGGCAGCGCAGACGATGAGAGACCACCCAGACTGAATGAGGTCAACAGAACTGACAGGACGAAGGCAGAGCGGTACACTGGAAATTACAGTCCACTTAGCCTGCTCTCATCGCTGCTCAAACTAATTCACATCCTCCTCTCATTCTCGCTTCCTTCATCCACCTGGTGATCAGTCGCAGAGCAAGAAATACGCAATAATATATCAAAAGATGAGACAAAACCGTGTGCACATAACATATCCAACCCATCCTAAATAGAAATTTCCTTTCTCTGAGCAACAACTAGCACATGACTTTAAAAATAGCTCCTGACTTTAAGATATGAGGCACCTTGCTTTGAAGCAAGCGTCACACAGTCATCCCAGCTTGAATGGCACTCATTAGGTGTGCAGAATTTTAATGAGGCAGCTGGAAATGTATAATTTTTCTTATGAATTTGAGACTTTTTATTTTAAGTCAACTGACTCATCTAAGATAAACACGTCAAGGTGTTGAGGCTCATCTGTCTCCCTGCTGGTTAGCGTGAGCTTTTGAAGTTACTAGCTGAAATCAAGAAGGAGGCTCGGTGACGGAGATGGTGAATGGGTGTTTTTGTCAATGGAAGGTAAGAGAAATTAAAAGAAAACATAAAAATGGAAATGTCTGGGGAGTGCTGTTTACTAATGTGCTCTTTCTCCTCAGAATCCTGTGCTGCTGTTGCCGGTTCCACGCTGGGAATGGGAACAGTGTCTGTCATAGATTAAAAGTACACAGAGGGAGGGATATAGAGGATAAACACAAAAGGATTTCTGTTTTTCCCTGATTTATCCATGAAATCAGGGAATTGGGTAGTGTCTGGTAGGAGAAGGGAAGATGGAAATCAGAAACTTTCCCATCAATTTGTGCCGAATTAACTATACATGTTTGAGAAATTAAAACAGCTTTTTACCAAGAGAACAGGGAAAATGAGATGAGAAACAGATGCTAAAATACTAGAAGTGGCGAGTGTTCAAGCTGGTAGCAAAACTCACAATTTTAGGATACAAGGAAAAGGAAACTGCTAATTAGAGAGAAATAGGCCATATGCATGGAAAAGGCAAAGGACATGGCATAAAGATCACCGAGTCAACATGTCATCAGCTCAACAAAGCCCCCCGAGAATGCAAATTGGTGCCAAGGTGCACGAGTGAGAGAAATATTTAATGAATGCAAATGAATATGCCACCAAAACTCAAATCAAACGTTATTCACCTGAGACACCTTAGGAACATCTTGGAAAGCTGCTGCAATCAGATGCTATTCAACAAGATTGCGTGTTACTCAAATCAAATATCCAACTCCGTGCTGGAGTGCGACACGTCTCGGTAATGTGTTTGTTAAATTTGTGGTGAAAATAAAAGATGGAGAGAAGAGATCAGCAGTGCTGATGAGTTCTTCCTCTCGGTCTTTCATCTTCTGCTGCTAGTCTCATTAGAGCTCCAGCACTTCCTCTCACCTCTTCGGTCTAACTCCGTCTCAGGCAGCGCCGCCGTGTTTAACTGTCACCGATTGTATAACATTAACGCTACCATGTGAATCTTCCCGCTAGATGAGATGTCACTGTCTGGCTCACTTGAGGTGATTAATTTTTTCTTTTTCTCTCCCGGTAAATTATTTTCAGCAGGAAAGGTGCCGGGTTTAGGTGTGTCAAAGCTCGATTGCATCTTCATCTAGTCGAATGTGTTCCTGTGAGAAAGTGTGTTCATATTAGCCTAAACAGCAGGTCGGTGCAGCCAACCAATCAGCCCCCACAGTGAGCTCTGGACTCATTATGGGGCTCGGTCATGCCTGATAACTCCCACCTACCTGTAAAAAAAACTTGCTGACACCACAAATGACTGGCCAAAGGAAAGTGTGAGAAGGTGAGTGTGGATGGAGGAGGTTATGGGCATGATGGTAACTGGTTAATTGGAATTTGAAACGTTATGGAAAAAGGTCTTGACAGTGCAGCAGAGTGGTTTACTTAAACTACTTTTAAAATGTGCATTTCTTCTACGTTGCCATTTGAGGACAGGCACTTCTTGCAGATACAAGTGTAAGCTGTTGACTTTTCAGTGGAACCACTTGACCGTGTGAGCTTTGAAGTTCAACAACAAGCTTGATTGGTGCAGGAGTTTTCATCCAAATGCAAAACAAAACTGAAAAAAACTTTTAAAAAATCCTGGCCCGTTTCTTTTAATTGGTTTGGTACAAATGAGCTAGAATGTGTAGCGCTGCCATTGAGTTGATATCAAAGTTATGGTTTCTGGTGGTCTTAGTCATAAAAATATACAACGAAACTTATTTATTTTAAATGTTACAACTGGAAATAGTCTTGATTCCTGCAGTGGAATGGGAACAATGTGTGTTTGTCCTTTGCTCCTTGTAGGGGTGGGTGACATGACAGTAATAAATTAAGGATTTGAACAATTTGCCAAAACAGAGATTGTAGAATTTCCACACGGACTATTTTAGATGTGACACATTAAGCATGATCGCTGTCTGTTCATGAAAGTACTGCTGAAGAAGTGATGATCACTAGATTTGCTCTATTAACATGACTTTACTGTGGGCTGGTTGGTGATTTATACATTGCCACATGTTAGCATTACTAGCGCCCATTAGCACAAGGCGCTAACACTAAATCTGCTAAAATGCTGTTGTGTTACTATAAACAGCATCTTGTCATTTCCCGTCTCTCTGAACAGTTGTTTACATGTTATGTAGGTTATGTGAATAATTCTGATATTAATGCAATAGTTCTCACACAACTCGTATTATTCACTGTACATCAATTAAAATCTGTTCAAATATATTAGCTGGCTTAGACTTTATGTCTTTCAGGCTGTTTAGGGAAATAGTTTGGTTTCATTGTTCAATAAAGTGTTTAAAAAACAAAATTACTGTTACAATTTAGGGTGATTTGTGATAAAATGGTGATTTCAGTGTAAAATTATATTTTTGCTGCCTTAACCTCAATGCAAATTAAACCACAGAAGGAAACTGTTATATAGAGGTAGTCATTCAGATTCCATTTAAGGTGCAGGGTTGTTTTAATGTTCCTAAAGCTCAACTGTAAATAAAAATAATGAAAAGTGCTGATTCAGTAGGTGTTATGATGCAAAAAGGGAAACGCCGTGAAGAAAATCATTTTGCTGTGAGTACATGACTAGAAAATAAAAACACTAAAAGTGGTTTGGGGAATTATTTTCAACTTGAACCTTTTCATTTCTTTATCATATTTTACCAGATAAAGCTCTTAAAAACAGATAAGCACAGTTTCTACTTTAATGTATTAAAATCTGAAAAAAATCAAATATATCAAAACAGCAGTTTTGCATTCAACCCACTTCATTTTCGTTTTTCGAGTCCAGGCTTTCTCAAAGTGCTGTCGACTTGCCAGACGTGCACACACACCAGTTTCAACATCAGCCCACCTGCGACACTAGCTAAGACCCCATTTCCATGACAATGAAACAGCAGAGGACAGTGGAGTCAGCCACCCCACACAAAAAAGCCCTTTACAGCAGAGATAAAGATGCAGAAGAAGAAAAAAAAAGAAAAAGAAAGAGAGTGTGTGGCCAGGATAAGTGGTGGGAGGATTATAGCTCGTTCCATCATGGATTTGGTCCGTTCACTGCTTCTTATAAAAACCTATTAGCATGTGAATGAGCAGGCACACAGTGGATGGAGTTCTCCAAAGTCCAGGAGCACTGATCCAGTATCAGGTGAGCTTTCTGTCAGAAGGGAATAAGAGGGGGATGGACGGTGTGTGTGTGTGTGTGTGTGTGTGTGTGTGTGTGTGTGTGTGTGTGCGCGCATCTTTCTTACAGTGGGTCATTTACAAGATTATGTAAACCTTTTCTACAATTTTTATGAGATTTGACATCACTCAAGGGATGGGTACAGTGTGTTTAATGCTGTCATAAAGTTCAACTGGGAATAAACAATTTAATCAGCTTATTAAAGCCAGTGGTCCCATTTTTACATAAACTGTCCTGACGATGTAGGAATTAACTCAGATGTTACCTGAAACCGATTAAAAAACACGACGCCATTTACCAATTTTATAAAATATTCTAAAAACAATGTTTCCTCGTCCTAATGTAGACGTTTTATTTATTAATTTTTTTTTTTCACTGTCTCACTGTGTCTGCTTTTTAAGTCTTAGCTGTTTTTAACTTGTTTTATTGAATCTTTTAATGTAAAGTGACCTTGGGTGTCCTGAAAGGCACTTTTAAATGAAATTTATTATTATTATTCTCAAGAAGAAGAGTAGCCAAGTGAACTAGACCAAATTCTTGCTTTGCAGAGTTTGGTCTGGCACGCTTCATTAGAACCCTCGCAGCCTGATCCACTGCTCTGGCTGTCCAATCACAGCTCGCTATAGTTTTGGTTAGGCCAATCACAGCGCTCTATATTGTGGGCCAATCACAGAGCGGGAGTAGCCGATGATGTCAGAGCTGCGACCACGAACGCAAACATGGCGGCAGCGCAGAAACCACGTTATTTTAAAATGACTTTGTCATCAACATTGGATTATTTAGACTCCAACGTGCGTAAGTCTGTCTGATATACTTAGCGGCTTCTTATTTTTATCAAACAAAGTAGAGCAATGTCCCAGTACACCTGATATTCACATGTTTTTCATACAAAAATGACAGAAATCATTGATGTTAGATGCCATTACTGCCTCCTTCTTTTCCGTCGCTGTGATTACGTCACGTTGTTCGTTACTCTGATTGGTCCTAGCGCTATCCAATTGCGTGCTGACAGTTTGAAAGACAACCGTAGATCCCGCCTCATGACTGAGGGCCACCAATGGTTCGTGGCCAGACTATATATTCACATATATAGGATGGCTTGCCAGGCTAGAAGAAGAGTGTTTATTGAATCAAAGTGATGACTGAAAAATAATTGCAAATGTTTAAAAAAAAGTCACATGTAAGGGTTTTTCTCTAAAATAAAGGAAAAAGAAGCAAAGACTTTTCATTAAAAAAACCCTTTTAGCAGCCAAGCTGCACTAAACTTAGCCTGTAACAACAACCAGAGAGAACACGGCCGTGGCCTACCTCTCGTTGCAACACCAGCTCTTTGGTGAACAGCATGGCCTCGTCACTGAAGGGTTCGGCCACCTGCACCCCGCCAGGCAGGTTCCGGGAGCTACGCGGGCATTCAATACCTGGGCAAAGAAGACAGAGGTGTTAGAGTCAAGGCTCAAAAAATAAACGCACTTCTATAAAACTATTTCCGTTGAAACGGGCATGCGTAGAAAGCTTTGAAAACATTGTTAAATGTCCTCATTTTTCAAAACATCCAAGAAGAAACGGAACAATGTAATCTCATACAGCTCTTTGAGACAATTCATACATTTAACGAAAACCTCTTAAAAGAGCTCTACATTTATCTGTTTGCATCTTGTTATTTAAATTCTTATTTAATAAACTCAATCGCCTCACTTTGCTACAACAACCCAACAAGCAGGTTGGAGCCGTTTAATGTGCGATAATCTGATGACAGTTTCAGCTGGGAGTTGAAGCCTTGAGCTTATTGCTAATAACGCCACGGCTCTCTCCTAAGGTCTTTCGTTGCTGTTCGACTCGAGGTTTAATTTAATGAGCTTCTCTGCCATGACAGATATACCGCCTCGGGACAGACTCACAAATATACATGACAGAGAAGTAAAATCAGATTTAGTGGGGCATCTGGGTGATTCAGTGGTTTGAGTGGCCATCTCGCAGCAAGATCCTAAGAATGGTATTTTACTACCTAAAAAAAGTTCCCTATGTTATGTGTGCTTTTTACATTGGAGTTTTTTGAAAGCAACAAAGGAAATGAGCTGTCAACTTTCACATATCATGGTAAAAGAAATAAAACGAGCATCTTCTGGGACGCTTCCACAACGTAACGCTTTGCAGCCGGTGGAAACATACCCGTCCACTATAATGGCGAATAATTGTTGCGTACAAAATTTTGCAAAAGTTACGTGATACTTAGGCATCCGGTGAAAAGGCCCAGTTAGAGCATTTAACAAACACTTATACAGTAGATCCCTTATTTGTTTGTAAACAAAGCGGATGTGTGCGCATCCAGTGTTCAGAAACAAGATCCGGCTTCCTCTGGTTTCCATTGTTTTGTGCGGTTATCTTGTGGTTGCGTTGTTGTTGGCTAGCTATGTTGTTGGTGTATTATAACAGTTCATCCCCTAGCGATAAAACTAATTACGCTGCAAAATTGACAATAGTCAATGGGACATGTTTTAACAGTGAGTGGATCAATGACAAGAAAAAATGGTCCAAACTTCAGTAGCCGGATATCCACTCTTGATCAACATGCCAAACCTTGCCTGAAATCCTACAAAACCCTGGATGCTTACAGCTATGTAAAAGACAACCATGTTCAGGACATACTATTACAAGATTATATTATTGAAAACTTTGTGGCTATGAAGATTGAGGTGCTGCCGAGTCAAAGACAAGGAAAGAAGACAGAGATGAACAAAGTCTGGGTCATTGCAAACAAGAAAAACAACTGCATTATGACCGCAAACTGCACCTGCATGGCTGGGTATGTCATTTCCAATAATATAATGGTATAAATTAATATTAGCATGATTCCTATAGCTATATAAGCTCATCTTGAGTCACTGTTATTGTAAACATTAGCCACAGGTCGGCTAGCAGGCCTAGCTTGTAGCATTCGTTTGTACAGGTTTAGCAACACAAATGAGCTAAAGTGAACCAAGGCACATTAACTTATAACAGGGGTAGTCAGTCCTGGTCCTCAAGTGCCACTATCCTGCATGTTTTAGCTTTTTCCCAGTTCCAACACACCTGATTTCAATCAGCAGGTGATTAACATGCTGCTGCAGAGCTTGAAGAGCTGCTGAACAGGTGATTCAACCACTGAATCAGGAGTGTTGCAATGAAAACATGCTGGATGGCGGCACTCGAGGACCAGGATTGCCTACCCCTGACTTATAAGCTTGAGCGATTAATTATTATTATATAATATATGGGGTTCAGTAATTGAGTTTATAAATCCAACGGTGCTGCTTAGCTTGTTGTTAGACGAGGCTTAACTGATATGAAGTGATAGCTGCCGATTTGAGCATTTCTAATGATCTGCTAGTTCCAATTGCTTCTTCTGATAGCTTGCAACCAAAGACGTCGTTTGTTCGCCTTGAAAAGGGCTGCGAGTTGATGGAATTCTGTAAAACATGCGTGTTTTGTTGTTTTTATCAAAGTGATTTGTGCAACAGCACAACCATACTTGATTGCGGACATGCGCATTAGCAGGAGTTGAAATAGTTTATTTTCTCTTAGGAAACAGCTTACATTGCAACACACTGATGTTTCTTGAAAAGTACTTCTAAAATATTTATAGGCTATATTGTATCTTGCCATTTATGATGATGAATTAATTTTACCAAAGCATTGCTTCCATTTTAAACACGTATACAGGACAAATTGTTGCTAAGCAATAAAATGTAAAGCAGGCTGCTCTGCTGTCAGAACCCTGAAATAGATGAGGTGGATTGTGTCTGAGATGATCAGACTGTTTATGAGTTAGGATTTGAATTATACATTTATTTACAGGTGAGCTTTCTTGAAAGGGAAAAATCAATCCAACCCAAATAATGTGGGGAAGGAAACAAAACAGTGCTGATGGATTCAGCCAATCACAGATGGTCAATATATTCGTCCAAGAGCCAATCCCTACTTTAAAAGAGCCCGTGTGTGATCAGGCATTAGTTTCCGTTTTGCAGATTGAGGGATTAAATTAATATCTAATGTTTCCCCACGAACAGATGGATGCTTTATTGTTGCTTGCAAAATGTGTGTCTCCAACAGCGCTTTACAGTGAAATCTAGGACACCGTGTACCAGGTGAGTCGAAATCTTGGCTGCTGTACTTGCAAAGAAAATGTCTTTTAACAAGCCACATCTGAAATAGACTGGATTTCACATCGCTACAAAGGAAGAAATACATTTTACTTATATGATCAAAAAGAAGCAATTTGTTTTTATTTTTCCTTCAGCTTTAAGAACCAGGTTGGTGCTTTTCAAGGAACTATCAGAAGATTAGAATAATGAGGTCGCCAACTTCAAAATTCTTCCAGGTGGTTTTTAAACTAAAAGATTCAACTGGCTTTTCAGAAATCTCATTTCCTCACTTAGTACTTTCTGTTCCCTACATGACCGTGCCTGTCCCATTTATTAGAAGACGAACAAGAGATAGAGTCTTCACACTGGCGGGGAAGGGGAAATGAGGCCAAAAGACATTTAGCACTGAGGAGTTAAGAACTGTTTAGTGACTCGTCTTATAGAAACGCACGTCTCCATCAGGGAGGTTTTCAAAATAAGACAAAAACAATTAATGATGTGCATCAAGTTTTCATTGTTTCTGTGTTTCCTTGAGACAAAAACAATTTTACAAGATGACGAACGGTGAGCAGATCTGATTACAGTTCCAGAAATGTCCTTGGAAACATGAACGGGAAATGTCATCGATAATTGAGCTTGTCCCATTCTATATATTAGAAAATGGTTTGACATTTTCACCGAGGATTTGCTGGGCTGGTTATTTATAATCTAAAGATTCAATAAAATGTGAGAGAATGATAAAGCTGCTTGCGCTGCAGAGAAGCTGAGGAGACACTGATGGCCAAGATCATCTCAAAGTATTTATAGAAGTTTACCAGGACAGGGCTTACACGCGGGACTCGGTGGCTATAACACTGACAGAGTAAAACAAAAAAAAGGAAGAGAGACGAGGGGCGCAGAATACAGAGAACTAGAGAGACAAGACAGGAGACTTTGGGAGGGGGGGAAATACTGCTCGCTGTTGGCAAAAAATGGTGTATGAAGTAATTGCAGAGAGGGAGATATAAGTTTCTGCTTGGGTTGGTTGCAGCTATGATAAGGGACTGGAATTGTGTTTTTCCCCAAGGATAATCCACAGAAGAGACTGCTCAGGAATGTAATTCACAAAGAAGTCAAGTTTTATTGTGCAGCACACAAAGTACAAGAGTTTGCACAGGCTTAACAGAAGCAACAACTTGGTCAAAACTCTTAAGGACAAAAACATTTCAGTAAAAATGAGGGGGAGAAAAAGGACTAAAGTTCAGCAACAAGGTTAGAACAGGTCAAAGACTAACATAATCCCAGGTGTGGTCTAATAAATTGTGTCATCTATATATGTATTCTCACACACACACCGGATGCTTGCCTCAAATGACCTGACTGCAAGTCCCTTGCACTTACTGTAGCCTCCTCCCTGCAGCATTTAAACCGAGCCAGGGAGCCACTTAGCACGGCCAATTTTAACCTCGCCGAGATACATAACTCAGTCCTGACACCGAGATAAACATCTGGGTCATACTCCAGGATATCCATCTCATCTGATCTGAGAGACAAACAAGACAAACACTGATTGTTCTGACATTACACTACGTAGCGAACAACACACGCAGGGGATGCTGTAGCACAGCTGCTCCTCTTACTAGCCTGGAGTGAATGCTCACCCCGTCAGTCTACCGTACATCACATCAATCAGGTTTTATTTGGATCATTGGGAAGACTGAAGTGAAAATTGTGTAAGCTGCTCCTACTACACTGCTTTCTTGTGAGATTGGTGGCGTCGCCCAGTTAGGAGCATTTTAATCTTGGATTTGATGTGAGAAAATCCTTTAAATGAGTGCTGTCTTTTTTAAATTATTAAAGAATCACCTAAACATGCAAAAGTGCACAAGTTTTAGCTTAAATTCTCAAAAGCCAAAGCTAACTGGATGCATCACTTCCTGTTTGTTTTTTTGATGATGTCTAACTTTGTGCGTCACCGTGCTCTGAGCTGATCCAATACATACATAAAGGGATTGAGTCAACTTCTTTCTCCCTTAAGTATGGCAGATAATGAGCTTCATCTAGGAGGAATGGCTCTAGAGGGAATGTGCTGCTGCTGATGCATTTGTGTCCTCTCTGCAGTTTAGCCAAATATATTGTAGCACCCTCAAGAATGGACATGGGCACGATGTAGATTCATAAAACAGGGTTTATACCGATCTCGACAACCCGCAAGAACTGCACACGGTCATATCAGAAAATACATACAAACAAGGATATTAGGCTAATAAAGTACACCAACCTTCTGACTTGGCATCGATACTGGGCCAAATAATCCTGTACAGTCTTAGTATCTTCTTTTCTATCTTGGTTATTTCTTCTATTTGTCCCATTTTCATTCTCTTACAAGTGGAACTAATTAACCAGCAGCTGCAACATGTGAATCAGCATGAGTTCAGCAGAAAAAAGGGTCGAGTGGAACCTTAAACAACTGTTCCTTCTATGGTGCACCAGTAGTTGGGGTAAAAGTAAAATCTACACAACAGCTGAATGAAGATTAAATGTGGAAGACTGTTACGGTATACATCACGTCTCAAACTCCTATGGTAATGATGTGCATATTGATTAGCTTTTGACGTTTTTGCTCCTAAGCCGCCAGACGCTAGCGCTCTCGCTTCTGGCATGTCTGCAGGTATAAATTGATACTTCCAGGATAGAGGCGGCTCGGTATGTATGCCATTAGAGTCTCTTTTTTTAAATGTTATTAAGTTACTAAGTCTTGATTTTTGACAGGCTGTCAACAGGATATAATTAGCAATGAGACAGTCAAACTAAACGCTGGTGGGGGTTAGCATCTAAATATGTGCATGACTTCAAATCTGAAACTCATCTCTCCTCCCTCCATCACCCATAACAACATCATTCCATTTAAATTTCCATCTCATTAATCTTCGTTGTCCTTTGCAGGGTGTAGCTACAAGGTGTCAATCCCCTATTTGAATATCTTCCCCTTCACAGCTGCTTTAGTGGATGCAGGCCAAGCGAGGAAAAAAAGTTTAGCACTGGTTGAGAGATGTAGGTGGGCAACAGGACACGAGGGTCAGGAGAGGGATGAACGGGGATACAGCAGGCAGACGGTAGAAGTTAAAAAACGAAGAGCCAGCTGCAAGAGAAAATCCATGGATTTGTTTTTAACCACCTCTTTTTTATCCCCTCAATCCATCTTTCTGCCTCAGCATCATCTCGCTTTGGGTCTCTAATGTAAGTCCTCCATACCTCAGCCAAGACTCAAACACATCCTTCTACAGCTCAGAAGTTAGATTTTTTTTTTTACACTATTCGAAATATTCGATGTAGCATTGAAAACTTTTCCCCAAAGTGTCGTCTCTGTAAACAACTTGTGCCACCTTCACTGCAGCATACCGATGCATCCTCCATAAATCATTTAGCATGCACAGGCAACTCCATTTGATATTTATTAAAGTTAAATATTAGTTGTAGGTTGGACGTAAGCACATTTGCAGAGCGTCTGGGAGCTTTTGCTCTGTCTCACGAAATCACACGCTGGATATGCTGGATCATTGATTCGTCTACCGGCTGATGAAACTTGCAGCCTGTTTATGTTCAACACTGTAGCTCAAAATGCTGCCAATTCAACACCGGTGTAGCAACTTGATTATGTTGCAAGACTTCAAATCTGTCTGGAGGCATCAAGACGAGACATTTGTAACTTGTTAGATTACCCGTCTTGTGTGATGCACATTTCAGTCTATTTTCCCTACATTGCTCCAGTTCACCAGCACTCTGGCGTATACACACTCCGACAAAAGCATGAACACGCTGCAATTTAAAAATAAATAACCAAGTCTAACAAATGGCATTCAGCCAAACACAGGATGATGGCTAAAGCTCCTTGCTGACACTGTAAATCTTTGTGTCCGAGCTCAGGGTGTTTCATCTTTCTGACAGCCGGCTCCACAGGAAAACTTTCTCAGTAACTTTGAAAGTATATTTCACCTACTGTGGCCCCCTCTATGAAACTCTGTAAAAGCTATTGAAGCCAATAAACTTTTACAGCCTTTCCACTGCTTGGTTTCCCCTAGCTTCAACAGGCCTTTATAGCTACACACTTCACAGCAATTGTATGTTTGTTTTCTCTTTTACAATAACTCTTTTTTTCTTTATTCTTCCACGTCTCGTTTCTGTCCCCTTCTTTCATCTGCCTTCAAAACCCATCCCAGCATACTGCCAGCCCCTTTCCTGTCTGGGTGCCCTCCTTTCCCTTTAAAAACTGATGATTTTTTTTTTTACCCTTTATCAAACTTCCACACGGAAGTGACACTGCACAGGCCAGAGAGGGAAAGAAGAAGAAAGAGAGGATGGTGTTAGAAGAGTAAAGGGAACTACCCTTGAACTCCTGACGCACACCTCCGGTCATCTTTGAAGGCATGGGTTTGCTCCAGAGCCTTTCGTTTCCCTGACCCTGTATTTTCCCACCTTTTCAGCACCATCTTAATCTAGCAAAGAAAGTTCTGGAAAAACAAATGCGAGGCAGGAGCTCTGAGGTCTCTCGCTGGAGAAATAATACGTTGTTTTTACACATTAAAACAAACGGAATAAAAATCATTGCAGTCCAATAAAAATGCGAGTTAAAATGCAAAATTGTGTTTTAATAAGAGAAACTGACTTTGAGTCTTACATCACACTCTGCCTTGGGATCATTTGTTTTGCAGGGATGCTGTAAACAGTTTGTTCTTGAGTGGCCTCCCACAACATTGTTAAATAATAAAAAATCTGGCCATGGTGAATGCAAAATAAGAGGAGAAAAACAGCTAGGGAAATAGATTAACTGGGGCATCTGTTGAATACTTTCCATTTACTTTCAGAGCTTAAAGGCGTCCTAGAATTTAAACTACATTTACCTTGTTGTTGTTGAATATATAATGGTTCAGTCTAAATAATGCTGGTATAACACGTCATAAGCGTACGAAAGACCTGCACACCTGAACCTACTTCACTGTCGGCAACATAAATGTATGTGGCGGTAATGCAAACTGCAGATCAACGCTAGATCAAACTACTAACATCTTTGTTGGATGAGATGAAAAAAAACAAAGAAGACTTCAGAGCACTAGGGCAGACATCTTACCAAAGTCATTTTGCCCATGTCAGTATGTTTGGTATTTAAAAATAAAAATATCTGAGTAGGTTGCTGATGTTCATGTCACTTTAAGAAGCTGTGACACAGACCAGTGGAGTTCGTGTCACAGCTAGTCAAGTGAATCCTCCCCATCCAGACTGTAACAAAAGGGGAAAGACATGAGGAAAGGGAGAACCATTCAAATATGGAAGCAGGCTGCTTGCAGCTCATCGCTCTGTCACTCGCTACTAGACGCTGCCTGTTGCTACTCACAACTGCCTGCTCGTTGCCACGGCGGCACTCGGCGGGCAGCATCAAATAGTAAGCCGCGGGATACGAGTGGAGGTGGTAGATTTGGTCGAGGAGAAGTTTCTTCCCAAAAAATGCTTCAATCATTATGGATTCAGCAAGGATGATGTGATCAAAGAAAAGTCAAATGTAAAGCGTGCAGAAAAAGGATAGCACCAAGTTAAGATGATACATCCTCCACCACCTTCAGTACAACCACACTTGATTCAGATTTCAATCAATCTTAACAACTAAAAGTACTTAGTGCTCAGTTTCGCAGTTTTTTTTAGTAGCAGTTAAAAATTATTGCAATGCATGGTTTAGGGGAATAATACCATCAATAAAACTTCCTGTGGAGCAATTATAGTAGTATATATAGTAGTAATATCCATTTATCATCATCAAGGTGAACTCCTCAATACACTGTTATATTGATTTGAGGCCGTACCACCAAGCCCTACGGAGCACACATTTTCCACACACAAGTTCCAGGGTGTACTAGGAATTTTCAGACTTTGACTGAATACCAGATAGATCCATATCTTGCCTAATGAGTTCCAGCTTTAGGCAGCGCCAAGGAGCCTTTGGGGTAAACCAGTCAATCAGCACACATCTTATTAATATTCATGTCCTTCACCAGTCTTTCCATTATAGGGCTTCATTATGGGGTTGTGTTTTTGCCAGGGCTCCAGGGCCATTGTGAGCCTCAACAAAGTTTCATTTGCTACACAGAGGCTCAAACAGTTAAATGTTAAAAAGGTTATACTGAAGAACCCCTTTAAAAGAAGTTAAGAATGAAACTGTATGAACATTTAGTATCCTGAAAACATTTGAAGAAATTTGCCACAGTTAAAGGTTTAATTGTGGTATTTTATTTATGTGTGTACTCTTACAAGCTAAAACTACTAGGTCTAATCGCAATCTTATCAATGCTTGATTTTCTTATTAGTGGTAATCATCATTTTATTTTGTCATTCATTTAACTCATCACCCTTCTGGGCAATTTAATAAGAATTTCAGCACTTGCTTTATAATTAAAGAACAAAAAGGCCAAGAGGCAAACAGGCCATTTATAGTCTGCAGGACCTACATATGACGCCCCCAGCATTAAGCCTGTTGTGTGTTTATGAGCAGATATGACAAAAGAAATTTGACAGCCAAGCCACAAAGAAAAAAAAAAAAAAAATTCAAAACAAACAGGCTAAGATGTTGGCCAGCTTTTCATTAGCAGCTGCAAGTGGATGCAAAATACTTGTTAGAGCAGTTTCCCTCATCACATCAAATTTCTTTACCCACGTTGTGCAGCTGGTTAGGCCATTTTAAAATAAGCTTCTCAACATTTTAATGAATTATTAAATACAGTTGTGTTACAGATTTGAAGCGGCTATCCGGAGTATTTCTTTTATCCGATGGCGCCATCTACTGGCTGACAAGCATATCACACCAAGAGTCGGTCGATCCAGTCTTTTAAGATGGCGACTGCACGTTTCTTGTTTATGAATGTGCTTTTGTAGCCGACAAACAGAGCAAAAACAAATTGTTTTACAAGTATTATTCTCATGTCGTGTTTTCATATATTTATATTTTAAAGACTTACTTGTCCGTGAAAAGTTGATCAACGCTGCAACAGCCGAGGTACTTCCTTAAATTTGAAGCACGTAAGCGGTAGTCTAACGCTATTGTTTAGTTCTGGTCAGAGATCAGTTTCCTGTTGCATGGAGTTTTAGGGGGCAGGGAGCGGGCTTAGCAAAAAAAAAAAAAAAAGACGAATTGCTTACATTATATCACACTACATGATAAGACAATCACTTTTACAGATTTCTGAAAAAATAAACATAATTCCTGAAAGGGGAAAACTCCATATTGCTGCTTTAATCTCTCTGCTGTCCTCTTGCATCGGAGACACTGCATCATTTTAAATAGCACAATCACCAACTACAGTTTTCATGGTGCTTGTTAATCATTAAAACCTCTAATAGAAATACATTGTGCCTTTATGATGCAACTTAAATTGAAGCGTGAAAGACGTTTCAACTCCAAAGACTTCAAACGTTCCATCATTTACTTCCTGTTCCTCATAAAAACTGCATCAAGGATCCTATACATTTCTGGCGAACCTACATTTGAAATGCAAAACATCTCAGAAACAAGACAAGTCTTATTTCCTGTCAGAAATATGCAATAGCTTAAAAGTGAAAAGGTCCAGAGGGCCCGGGTCCTTTCATATACAGATAAATACAACAGTCTTGGGGCGGCCGCTTTATCGCATGTGTCATTTTGCACACGGCCCCTGGTGCAGATGGGTGAACAAAACATGAAAAGATAACTTTGACAGGAAAACGAAAGTAGCAGGAGATAGTGAGTGCTGGGAGATTAGAAGCAGATAGATGGGGGGTCTTTAGGCCTAAGGGCTTCATTTCATCTGGAGTGTGAAGGGTGTGACATCAGTTTGGAAATCATGGATACAGCGAAAATGTCTTATAGAAAAACGGAGGTCACGGCCCAGCAAACTTACTGTTTCATCTCATATATGAGATTTTATTTTTGAAAAGCAGACATCCATACTGAGACAAACAAAAAGGGAGCTTGTTAGCTGATGCAACAGACTTGAATAATAAACGTTTGTTATTAAAAACCAAAAGGTGCCTTTTGTTTCAGTGATGCAAACCTAGACTAATGTTTGCATTAAAGACATCACGGGTCATTTCATTTTCTGCAGACCAATCTCTTTTCACTGACCTTGATTTAATTCACTCAGCACTAATGTGGCTGTTGCAATTTGCTAATAACCTCTGAATTAATTTATGATAAAATTAGACTTATCATGTCTCACACATTCTACTCCTTAAACCAAATGTTCCATCCAATTTTGTATTATAACAAAATGTTCTTATGTTTCTGGAGTGTGTGGTTCTTTACTGCAGAGAAATTTCCCCTTTGGCTGGGAAAACATGTTAACAGCATTAAAAAAGCAATTACAAAACCTCCAGTGGGTTGCAAAAACAACCATGAGAAGAAAAAAATCCAGAAAATTAATTCATCCATCAATGATTCAAGCACGCATAATTAAACAGATTCTGAGTGCTTCTCAGAAATATATAGAATCTGATTTGTTGGTAATGATGAGGAAATGTATGGCAGAAAAATGTCTGAGCACAACAGAAATGGACTGAAAAACATTTGATGCAACAATGAAAAAGGGCCATCGCCCTGCAATGCTTTCTTTGCATTTGTCAAAATTTGGGATGGTTTGTAAATTGTTTCCTCACTGAAAAATTCTAAAGTCAAAAATGAGAATGTTGTTCTTTTCTTTCTTTGGGTAAAATTGAACAGATTTTCATTATTATTTCATTATTAAAATTTAAATCAAGTTCTGGAGTTTGAAACAGGATGCAGCCTCATCTAAGTTACTTTTTAGAGTCCAAAGGGGTTCGAATGAAGGCAACTGGACTTCTTTGGTTTCTTGAAGACGTTTCGCTTCTCATCCGAGGAGCTTTGTCAATTCTGACTGGAATATGGGAGAGTCATACTTATAAACTGTAGCTGTTGCGACTTAATGAGCTGAAACTACCTATGAATACCCCTCCTCCCTACTCGCTTAGAAGATGTCAATGTCATTAGGCCCTATTGTGTTGAATTGCCTGTTTTGATTAAATGCGAGAGGGTGTGACCTATGGTAAATGGATTGCATTTGATATAGCGCCGTCTAGAATCCTAGAACCCCCATGGTGCTTTACAACACATTCCGTCATTCACCCATTCACACATTGATGGTGATGAGCTACAATGTAGTCACAGCTGCACTGGGGCGCACTGACAGAGGCTAGGCTGCCGAGCACTGGCGCCATTGGTCCCTCCGACCACCACCAGCAGGCAAGGTGGGTTAAGTGTCTTGCCCAAGGACACAACAGCAGCATTTTCTGCCAGGAGCTGGGATCAATCCTACAAGCCGCTCTACCTCCTGAGCTACAGCTGTCTTCAGTTCTACTGCTGACTTAGACTGAAACTAATTTGGAAACGGGTTTAGAGCTGCATTGTAGGTGCTGAAAAGGTGAAACCTGAGGCCTCCTCTGTTTAATGTAGGACTTTCTCATTTGACATAGATGGCTTCCTTTACTTCTCACTCGAACCATCTTTCTTCTCTGTCCAGGATGTGTACGTCTTCAAAAGTGTGTCCCTTGTCCTTGAGGTGTAGGTGGACTGCAGTCTTGAACTTAAATAAAATCCAGCAGCAGCCTGGCTTTATAAATCTGCTCTACTAAAGATGTACATCAGCCACGGCTGATAAAAAAAATGGTGAATATTGGTCCGATATACCGGTTGATCCTAATAATAATCTGGAGTTTCATGTTAGCTTTTCTTGGAAAGAAATGCTTTAAATTGTGTGCATATGGATGTGTTGGTATACTTATTTTTAATTAAAAACAAGAACATCCCAAACAGACCCTGTGATCTAAGCTCTCTGAAGTTCAGCAGAAGAAGCTGGTGTTAAACCCATAAGAAGTATCAGGCAGCAAAAACAAAACTTCTCGGTGGAATTCTCCATCATACGTTTGGCCCGAGGTTAAAGTGATCAAGATGAGAACTAATCAGGATTCATTCTGATGTTCAGACTAACGCTGCACACTTTCAATGATAGCTACTTTAGACACCTAAGACTAAATGTTGATATAAATGATCTTGCTTCATTTCCAAAAGATATTTACAATTTTGTTTGGATGTTGTTTGCTGGAACTGAGTAAGGACCCAATGTTAAATCTTAACATGTGTTGTGGAATTGATTTTAAATACAGAGTTTAAATTAAATAAATAATGATTAAGTGTTTAAATATATGGTTTTAAACTCTTGCAAATGCATCTAGCACAGGAGATGGGATCATATTTTGGTCAAATGTTATTGGTTTTACTCCAACACACACCTCCACTTCATATGCAACCGATGCCTCTGGCAAGTTCCTGACCCCACATTGCCCTCTGTCTGTTGTGACTTTGGGTGGAAGCATCTGCTAAATAAATCTAACATATCGTATGGAATTGCCCGTTTGTGGCAAAATCGATCAACCACCCTCAGCTCGCTGTCTTTTTAGTTTGTGACGCGTCTTCTGTGCAGCTGCTTATGAGCTAAAGGACGAGCAATAACAAACTGCAACAAGGGGAAATAAACTGACTGTTGTTGAATGCCAAAAGGTAAAGCTTGATATTCTGAGACCATCACGATTCCACAACTTGACCTTCTCAGAAATGAAGAGGAAGAGAAAAAGACCGGAACAAAAAACAAAGAGTTTGTTCTTTAGCAATAAAAAAAAATAGACAAAAGTTCAGTCAATACCTGATTTCTTGCTAGAGCTTTATTTTTTTTACCCAAACAAAAAACAGCCACTTTCAAATGATGATTAAAACTTTGGTAGAGAAGCACTCAGGAGTGTTTTCCATGGCTAACCTGCTGTCCTAAGAGTGGAAGCAGCTTCAGCTCCTGAGTTGATGATTCCCACTATGACACAAACTGCCTGCTATAGTTAGGTAAAGAAAACCTTCTCAGTATGAGCGAAGTGATATGATGAATTAACTTTAGCATTAAGGAAACAAATGCCTAACCAGATCAGGATTTATTTAGATGGTACAGAGTTAAGAGGACATTGATATCAACTGAACCTACCAGCAAGCAGGAATGTGATGAGGCAGGTTTCTTTGGGCATGTACAACTTGAGACGTGAGCCGCTGAAGACATATTCTACAACAGCTTCTGATCGGCCGGCCCTCTGCAGGAAGGGCAGGAACTGCTTGGCTTTCTGTGTTTCCTAATGGACACAGAGATAAAATCATGACCTTAAAGAACCAAAAGTGTATTACATTATGTTACAACAAAAACCTCATGAAATGTAACATTTGATCATGTACAGAAAGCTTTCCTGTATCTGCTTTGATTCATTATGAGTGAAATTTTGACAAAGTAGATACATCTCAGCCGAACAGAGAGCACAACAAAAACACACCCATCCATCCCTACTGATAATTCATGGTTGTGTTGTCTAGGTGATTCTGGAGACATCGTAGACATCCCTCTGCGCTTAACCTAAGGAATCCCATGGTATTCCCAGGCCAGAAAGCATAGGTGCCTTTCCTTTATCGGAACTTCTAGGTAAATTTACAGGAAGTTCCCGACATGTGCTTGTCTCCACTTGACCAGGCTGGCCGAATGGCTGTTTTCCAGAACCTTCTAAGTACCTGATCAGAGGCAGGTACTCAGAATGTCCTGATAAAAGGCCCGGTGAAGACGCTGGGCAGGAACGCTGTCGGTTGGTTGTAATGATGATGTCAACTCAGGAGGAAATAGGAAATGCATATATGTGGCGCAGCGGGAACCGTTATTTAGGAAAACACGAGTTGTTAGAGAGACGAGCAATGGAAGCCATCGCTGCATATAACATAGCAAACATAAACGTGCCGACTATTGTTGCTTCCTCCATTGTATCGATCTTTGTTGACAGCTTTTCGTGCGTTTTCTGCTGATCGATGACGTAACTCACTGCGCAGCGGTCGCGATGTGCTGACGTTTCATCAAATTCCTTACCGGGCCAAATATATATGGAGACAGGGCAACTTAAGTGGACCGGGGCTTCGGATCTCCCGTTCAATTTCACGCTCACAGATTTACCCTGAAGTTCTGATAAAGGAAACACACCATAACCAGACACCTTCTCTACTAATAAACACGAGATTCTGTCTTTGAACACCACAAACAGGATCAGAGACAACGGGCAGTCTGGTTGGACAATAACCAGCACTAGCACGGAGATGGACGCAGCTCTTACTCTGGTTGTGACTGAATCATGTAGCCCTTAAAACTGACTCCTTCATACGAAAGAACAAGACAGGAAAGCTCACTGATGACAGAAATCCATCTGCATTACTCTCCAGACATCTTTATATCTCCATATCCAAATGAAACCTGCCTTGCTTCTCAATGACACATCTGGAACCTCATGCAATCAAAAATAATTCTCTCTCTTCCTGCTCCCATCTCTGTCTGCAAGGGTGACTCACGAGCTTATTGGTGCACTCGGGCCAAAATTACAAGCAGAGCTAAATCATGTGTATTCAGGCAGTGCTAGTGCTGCAGTGGCAGGGGAAGATTCATAAACGATAAAAAATAATTTAATATGTGCCTACTCCAGCCATGAGCATGTAGGCACAACAGACCAGTGAGTCATGAAGCAGCGTTGTGTTTGTGTGAAGCAGCGTGGACACGGGAGTAGGAACAAAGGCTCAGACGAAAAAAGTCAGAGCAACACACGAGCTCCACGTTTGCTGCGGTGAATTCATCAGGTTTGGTAATATTTCAAAAACACAAATGATCAATATTTTCTTTTATTCTTCCACATCAGAGACCGATGCACCACCCAAAGTAGAAACGACTAGACTGGAAGCAATGAGCCGCTCATGTCATTAGCGGGGCTGAGGCTCAGATCTGTTGGTAAAAGGTGTACTTTAGCCTTAAGATGTAGCACCTGAACTCCACCCACTGCATTCCAAAATAACCCCTTGAGTGGGAGATGACACAAACACATTTACTGCACCTGCAGTGTGTGTGGGCTGTGCAGTCTAACTTGGTTCAGAAAAAAAAAGGAGAGACATGCGAAAGAAGAGGACCTCATTATGCAACCTTTAAAGGCACGAGGTGAGTCAAGTGCTTTATCCACTCTCATCCCACCACCTCTGTACATCTCCTACAATATACATTTATAAACATATTTCTGTTCTATTTGCGACTGATTCCCACTCAACGTGCAGAATCCTTTTCAATATACCTTTATCCAAACCGTGTTACCATGTGGAGGTAACTAAGTATGCATGACCCAGAAAAGAGGAGGGGGTAAAAAAGGGCTGGGATTGGAGTGCAACGTTTCTATTTTGGTCCATTTAATAAACACTTATTATATTAGCCAAGCCAAAACAGCATCAGGGTGATCAGAAACACCTACAGGCAACTATTCTAGACAGAGCTGCAAACCAGGGAGGAGCTGGCAGCTGAAAATGGAGCTGACCTGAACCCACAGACAGCTGCTGTCATTAACGACTCACCACCAAGTCATAAAGACCTCCACCGCTTTTGTTTGCTGGCTAAAATAGGAGATATGAAGGTGTCCGTCAGAAGCAGAGTGCTGCAGATACATCGCTTTCCTCTCTTTATTAAAGATCATTAATTACAGAGTGCACCACAACAACCCTTCATAACAATCCCAAGTTACTGCTGCTGCAGCTTGAACGGGCCACAGTTTCGCCAATTAAGTTTGTTGGAGGTTTATAGATGTGAAACCCACTAAAACCCCTGATGAAATATCATTGCTGCTCCGTCAGCACAATAAGTCCCCGTCATAATTATATTTACAAGGTTTAGTCATTTATCTGTGCTGCTGACACAACATGACATGGTAGGGTTATGGTAGACGGAAATATGAAAGAAAACACATGTGAGAGCAATTATGGGAAGATGTTGGACTTGCTAGTTGAACTCTAAAGTCCCGCTGGTGATAAAGAGGTTTAACCCTTTAACATTTTAAAAACGGGGGTTAATTATCTGAGAAAAGCACAGTTTACAGAGCTTAGACAGGACCACCAGATCTGCTGGAAGCCACCTAACCTCGTGTATGATCTATTTAAAATCCTCTGGAGCTCATGAGGGTTACAAGAGATTTCTACTGGGAAATACTGTGGTGCTAATGTTTCTGAAACTTCTACATTAGTCACATCAGAATATGTAGTAGTGTGTTCAAATAAAGATGTTGGCAGCTAAAAACGTACTAAAGAGTGTACTTTAAACATATTTTATTTATTGGGATTAAGATATGAAGTATTTTCCTAAGTTACTCCAAAGGGGTTCAAATGAAGGCAACTGGACTTCTTTGGTTTCTTGAAGACGTTTCGCTTCTCATCCGAGGAGCTTTGTCAATTCTGACTGGAAAATGGGAGAGTCAAGCTGTCTATTGTTGCTCAATGAGCAGAAACTACCTGTGAATACCCGTCCTCCCTACCTCCTGATGAGTCGTCGAGGTCGTTAGCCTCTATTGTGAGGGAATAGTTTCATTAGATGCGCCATAGTGTGACTTAGACTGAAAGTGTTTGGGGATTAGGTTCAGAGCTGCATTATAGGTGTTGGAAAGGTGAAACCTAAAGCCTGTCGCACACGGGAGCCAACAGCCGAGCTAACGGTCATTCGCTACTTGTTTGCGCCACAGTCGTTTGAAGGTTAGGAAAGTATGGGTACGGTCATGGCTGCAAATAAGGGCCAGGCAAGGAGTTTATGATGGTGGCGGCGATGCCTCATCAAAAAAACAAGCAGAAGCATTTCCTCCACATCCAGCTCTGTCTCCGTTTTGTTTATTTTTCTACCATGCAAACAGGAGGCTGCCATCTTGGAATCATGTGAGGGGAGAATGCGCTTTGATTGGCCACTTGAAGATTTCACCTCAGCCAACTCAGCTCAGCTCGCGTAGTGCGCACACGGCGAGTTTCTGCCCCCCATGAGGTGAAAAACTTCAAACCAGTTTGATTTTCACCTCAGCTTCTTGTGAGGCAGAAAACTGAAAATTAGGCGCACAAAGCGAGGGAATCTGCTGAGCAAACAGCTGCGAATGACTGTTAGCTCAGCTGTTTGCTCTCGTGTGCGGCAGGCTTAAGACCTCCACCTCTATTTAATGTAGGTTTTTCCCGTTTGACATAGCTTCCCTTACTCCTCTCTCAAACCATCCATCTTCTCTGTCCAGAATATGGACTTTGTCATCTTCAAAAGTGTGTCCCTTGTCCTTTGAAGTGGAGTGCAGAGTGGATTAGCATGACCTGGATGACTGAGAACCTTCACCAGCAAATTCCTAAGTTACCACAACTTTTAATCAAAATTGAGTCAACAGTGAACTGAATGATGAACATGAGAGGTTCTGCTGTGATAACATTCTTATAAACAGCTTCCTGGGTTGTGCTTCAAAAGACATTTTACCAATCACCTTTCACTGCAAGGTTTTATGGTTTTCCCCACACTAATGTTCTTGTCCCAATCAGGCTTCATTAGCCAAACGACGCCTCAATCAAGCCCCAGAGCTCACGTAAACAAGCTAGGCCCGAGCACCGCTGATGTTTTCATTATTGCAGTTTATTTTTAGAGGCTACTAAAGAATGAGTCGATGATTATAGATCGTCTCTTCCAGAATTACAGCTTCTTTAAGAGTTATGATGTTTGAGTAAATTACTCCACATTTAAAAAGACTTCATTGCCGTTTTAGTCACAGTGCCTGAATGTTTGTCACATTATTCACATCACGTTAACCCCCTCGTCCCGTTGAGGAGGAAAAAAGAGCTACATACCCCAGAGATGTCGGCCACTCTGTGGATGGGAACCTCCTTTTTGCTGTGCAGTCCTTTCCCATTTTTGATGGCTCTACAATCAAACAGTCACAACATAAACAAACAAGTCCAGCAAAGATGAAATATCTCTAAAACGCTGCCTCTCACGGCGGGATGTTTAGTGAACCTTGAAAAATGGTATTAGAATTGGAGAAAAGTTTGGTTTGTGAGCTTTTCCATCATTTCAGCACAACAGGGAACATGTATATGATTTCTGTTGCCTGAACTTCTAAGCTTTAAAGAAAAAGTGGGCAGAGGATACAATGAAAGAACAACCTAAAGCTTCAGACACGATCGGTATTCTAAGGGTCTTCATAATGATGGCTGTTGCTGGTGAGTGCTGCTTTACAAAGTCTACAGGGCCTAATGAGATAAAGATGCTGCTGTGGAGAGCCACTGTGCCACTTGTGGGTCACTGGAATGGAGGCTGGTTCCTCTAAGAATGCACGTCGATGCAAGAATATGCTGTAAAAATGTGCATTTAAAAGCCTGGAAGAGGGCCCGTGAAGGCTGTGGGCCACTGGCAATCTAAACTAAAAATACAGCTAAGGCTATGCAGAGAAACCTCTCATCACACTTATAGGACCTCATGAGGGACAGAGAGAAAGAGAGAGAGCAAAAAGACACAGGAGAGAGGAAGAAATTAGAAAAAAAGAGACCCAGAAGAGCAAGGCCAAAGAAGGACGAAACCGAACACAGCAAATGTGCAGAAACAAGGACAGAATGTACAACAGAGGAGGGAAAAAGGAGGGCAGGTGGCCAGTGACACTGAAAAAGAAAAAACGAGAAGAAAGAGTTAAATCTATAAAAAAAAAAGGTTGTGGCTGCATCTGCTTTACCTACAGCAAGCAGATCTTAATCTATGGCAGAGTAATAAAGCTTGTACTAAATCTCTCCTCTGCACCTCCACATAATTATATTCATAGGGCCCGAGTAAAGAGAGCCTCAGATTTAGCGTCTGGCACTCGTGATGGTGTGTGTGTGTCCAGGCATCCAAAAAAGAGAAGACAGGAAGGGAGGGGCTCTACACGCACAAGTAAATATTTAAGGAAATGTAAGGAAATAAAGCAACAACCTCATAGGCTTGGGTCAACAATGGTGGAACGCCTAAAATAAACATTAAAAACAACAACAAAGTAACCTCACCTACTTGAAAGGGATTAAAAAACCCTCAAGGTCATCTGATTCTCCTCAGCTTCCCACAAAAACAAAACATTTCAGGCTCATTAAAAGGATTAGTGTGGAGTATACTTGGATAGGTCACATGCTTGTACTTTTATTTGAATACATAAAGTGGATTTATGAGTACAAACACTTATTTAAGAGGCCTGAAGTATCAAGAGTATGGCTGTTAGCATGGATGTAAAAAGGAGGATGGACTGTGACGGAGTGTGTGATTCTCACCGTGCCTCAGCAGCAAGAAGCTCGTCGTAGTGGGAGGACCGCTGGTCGTCATCCTGTCTGTATCGGATAACCGTGGCCAGGCCTTTACTGACCAGAGCTTCAGCGATGTTACTAATGAAAATAAACCAAGGTCACCAAGCAGAATTGGGATCACTACTGAGTGATTTTAAGGACTTTTTCTCTCACAATGCTAGTTGGAGCCATTCACTTACTGTGTTTTATGCTAAGCTAAAGGAGTACAGCCAGGTCATGAGAATGACTGGGCTGGTTAAAAATAGCTTTGTCCCCACTTATCCAACTCTGGCAAATATATCAACAGACAAAATTTCAATTTGGGGTGGAATATCCCTTTAATACCAAAACATAGCAACAAAACAAAAATAATAAACTGTCACAATCTGAAAGTTTAAATCAGAGCACATTTCTTCAGAAAGCATGCCAAATCTCCAACCAGAGAGAAGGTGATGACTAATACCGCACGGCATAAGACAAAGTTCTACAGGGTCAAAGCATCAAACTCACTGACCGCCTCGGCCTCAGACTCCAGCATTCACTGGAGCTACACCAACTGTTAGAGGAGCAGAGTGGCCGATGCAGGACTGTAATTGGATGTTTACAAGCCCAGATTTTGACCTATGCGTAGGGAATTGCTGTAAATTATGAGGCAGTTGGTTTGATGATAAAGATCTGTCTCAATGTGCAAAAAGGATGCTGCTTTCTGACTTGATATGAAAATGGAAGATAACTGCAGCTTTCAACTGTTTTTGAGTGAAAATCGACTTCTAAAGCCTCTTTTTAAGTCATGTGGTATTAAAGCTCCTCTTTTCTGGTTTTGATTAAATTTCAGCCTCTAAAAACCATTTACGTCTTGTGATCCTGTGTAAAAGAAAATGTCTGAAACTGATAAAACAAATTCCTCTCAAAGAAGTGTTTGCAGATAGAGAAATAATTGCTTGCACCGAGGTGAACTTCTGCAAAACAAAGAAGCACCTTCAGGTTACTCTGATTTGCAAGATTAGAAATTCTAGTCGTTTCTAAATGACTGTCTTACATCAGCTGAAATTAACTTGCACTGAGGAGCATAAACAAAATCTGTTAGCATTTTTTTTCCTCCGATGAGTCGTTTGATCTGTCAATAACTGCTTATTTGCTGCAAAATTGCACAGAAAGGAAGGCGACAGATGAGAAGTGTTGGTTCAAAGAACAAAAGAAAAAGAAAGTTCACAGATGACAGTTTTTACTTACATTCCACCGATGGTAACTGTGGCACAGGTGCGCTCTGGAAAGGCAGGTGTGCCTTCTCCTGGACCGGTGGCTGCTCTGATGTAGTCCACTGTCGCATTGACCTGAGGAGAGGCAAGAGCCAAGGGTCAAAAGTATACACCAAAGACGAGTGAGACAGGGTGAAGGCAGCACCAGTTACGGTAATAATTAGTGTGGGGAGAGTTCTGTGTGTCTATGTGGGTCCCTTTGTTTGTCCCACTTCTCAAGGTCACCCCCAGTCAGTGCGAATCACGTCAGGCAGTGGTGTAGAACTCCCCAGAGGAGCAGTATTAACACACTGTGGGTGTTTGGGACAATACACACACAGAGCAGTGATAGAACCCAAATAACCCTCCGCAGTGCTTTCGCCATGGCTCCCAGGGGACTAACTCCAGCCCACTCACCCCGAAGATACGTTGTCACTCAGCTGTGCGCGTGTGCATACATCCACAGGCATGTGACAGGGAAAGCCTGCTTTGTGGGCCAGACACATGCAGGCTTTGCTAATGCACCGGTGCACACACTCGACAGTTTAAGAGCTGCATGTAGACTGGATCAGACAAATGGCGTAGGTTTTTTTTTTCTTGCTGAAAGCTGGCTCTGCATCCCAGTCAGAGACAATGTAGACAGGCCTATTACAGGAACATGAAAGAGCCATGGCAGCCTGTCATTAGGTGGACCGGATGAGGACATTGCGAATTGAGGAAGAGGAGCAGAAGGTTGTAGAGCGGTGTTTGGCACTAAGAGCCATCTGCGTTTTCAAAGGAAGAGGAAAATTAAAAAGACACCAGGGGTGCTTTTCATTATGCCAATGCTCCTTCTCTCGCTCACGTCTGACTCATTCCGTAGCTCCTCCCAGCGAGGATGCTAAAGAGGCGCGAGGTGAGAGAGCGGATTTTCGCCACTCCGAGCTCTTCCAGAAGCATCATCTGTCTGGTCCCTGTCGTTTCAAAATGCAATTAAGGGATTGAAACCTCATCAATAATGTCGGAGGTTGGAGGATTTCATGATTGTTGGGGGACAGAAGATGCACGGAGGGATAAGTTGGCCCATTGGGAAGCCCCCAAAGATGCATTATCTGATTAGGGTTAGTTATTTCTGAGAGTATTACCTAAAGACAGGGATGTTTAACTGAAAACAGAACAGCATAAATCAACGTAAAAACCAAGCTTAAGATGAGGCGAAACAGGAAAATAAGAAGGCAACAGAAGCCCTGAAAAGACTTAAACCCTATTAGTTGAGGTGATGACAGATTATAAACTTTG
This sequence comes from Aphyosemion australe, assembly GCA_006937985.1. Classification (NCBI taxonomy): domain Eukaryota; kingdom Metazoa; phylum Chordata; class Actinopteri; order Cyprinodontiformes; family Nothobranchiidae; genus Aphyosemion; species Aphyosemion australe. The sequence continues at coordinate 3,369,985 of SSNS01000001.1, forward strand.
ACCAACAGTGTTAGATTAGACGAGGCCCGTTTCCCACAGGCCATCCAACAGATCCTCCGATAAGGCAAATCCATCTATAAGAACCCCCACAGAGGACAGAGGAATCGAGAGGGGAAGGCGGTGAATGGATCAGAAAGTGGAGGAGTGATAAGAACAGCAGGAGAAGTGTGAGACTAAATGTGTTTGTTCTGCCAAGGCGACAAGAAGCATGGGAATACGTGGTTAACTCTGCCAAAGGAATCATGTCTCCAACATGTTTGTGTGAGGACTGAGCAGCATTCTCAGTCACACATCCTATCTGCTGGAGGTTTAGCATAAATATATTGTGTCATAGATTGTATAACGTGCAGCCTACACGACAAGAAGCAGGGGATTTCTGCAAAATGATATACTTTGTAATTATCAACTTGCTAAAACCAGTCCCATTTGGAATGGTTTTAATGAAGCGCCCAACTTGTGCAAAGCTATGATATGAAAGGGTACATGCACCATGTGGTGATTAAGAGTAATCGTAGCCCAGCATGGGCCCAGCATGAGCGGTTTTCCAGACAGGAACACAGTGAAAGGCTGCTTACCCTGAAACATGTGGGAGGTTAAGGTTTGCTGTAACTAAAGTAAGCAACTGTCTCGTGCACCCTCTGTCAAACCGCGCTACCACAGCTCCATTTCTCAGTATTTCAAACCGATCTAGCCATAAAAAGATTTATGAGAAATCATATTTACTATACTTTTTGGTTTAAATTAAGTGTATTTGGTGCATGAGATAAATTACCACACACCAGTCTCTAAAACTGGTTCAGAACCTCAAAGATCTTGTGGCCTCTTTAAACTTGATCCGATTCAGACCCGAGGCTCTTGCTAAATTTAGGGTCTGGTGTGCTAATAGCTTATGTTGAATCAGGTTTTAACAGGTTAATGAGATTGAAACCACAGCACAAAGGTATGATCAGAGAACTGAAGAACAGGACAAAAAGGAAGCCCCGCTGGGGTTTTAACTACAGGACCTGATGACGCTTGGGTTTACCTGCTTTTAGAACACAAACCCGAAGCGCTCAGCAAAAAAAACTCTCAAACACACAAACCATATTGAATACCACAATGCACACAAGACATTCATGCACACCAATAAGAAGCAAAAATGTTGCTGCTAACAGTGCTACACAAGCAGCTGCATAACAGGAGCCACTTTGAGCGTGCAGGATTATCCGAATGTGCTCAACCCTGATAAGTGGCTTAATGCAACATTTCCATTTGACTTTTTTCTGATGAAGCTGAGACCCAGGCGCAGAAGAAGCACTACTTATAAAGTTAGCCAAATCAAGCTTTTTGGGATTATGTCACCATGCAAGCGCTGCCATTTCAATGGGGGTGGGGGTGTATATGAGAAAGTCTGAGACAGACAACTTGGGAGTGACGGAGAGACAAAATCATCAAGAAATGGCTTTTTTTATTTTTGCTCTTATATGAAACGTTACGTCAAGATTTTTGGATATTCAGTTATTCTAAAGATGGTAGAACCTCCTAAATGTCAAAACACGCTCCAGCATTATATTAATTATCCAAAATGATCAGATTTTTTTGTCTCATAGATTTTATAAGAAAGTTGCCAAAATCACAATTATAGAGTAAATGATTACTAGAGCTGCTGTGAAGTCATCTTTAAAAGATAATTTAATACTGCACCATTTATTTTCCTCCTCACAAAGCTATCAAATATGGACATCTTTTGCCAGAAAAGGCGAAATAACCATCTTTTGAATATTATATATGAGTTCATAAAGATCAAAAGCACCATGCTTTCTTATAGAGATGAGAAATAAAGATTTAAAGGAAGGAAAAAGCATTAAATGTAGCTCTATTCTCCTAAACCGGAGCAGTAATGGCTTTAAGATTTAGCCAACTGAGACTGGAAGGTAATGCTCAGTCACATCCAAGAAGGTTTAGTAGGGAGGAGAAATCTGATTGGATCTAAATGTATAGAATGTACTGCACATCTTTGGCAGTTTCTGAGCTATTTAAGAGAGTATATGCAAGTTTAACTAACCAAAGAAATCCAGTGTTCTGCTGCTGAGGTGAAATCTTTGTGTTAATGACTTAATAAAAGAAATCTTCAACATAAATAAACTCATCTGATGCTTACTCCTCTAAATCCGTCTCCACGTGGCTCCGACACAAACTGACAGTACAGTTAAGTGGGTCGACTAAACTGCTCTCCTTGTTGAAGTGCAACGTACGCTTGGTTAGCTCGCAAACATTCACCAATTGAAAGCCCGTTTATCCAAACTAAATTCATCCTGTTGCCAAGGCAGCTAAAGCCTGCTGCTTTTTTAGGCTTCTGTAATTATTTTTCAAAAATGATACAAGGCGACAGAAGATTTAACTCAGATTTCTAGCCTTGTATCTTGGCAACAATGAAGAAATGGGAACGGAGCGACTTCCCAGCACTCTCCCCTGCTATTGATTTTGCAGCATATGGAAGGGGTGCTACACGACTGGAAAACGGACTCTCCACTTCAACCTAACTAACTTTGCTGAGCCAATAAGAACACACTTAGGAGATCAGGGGTCAATCTTTATCAAATTAGGGACGATATACTGGCTTGGTCTATTCCCATGGCACAAGGCAGAAATTCCAGGCGCTTTAGATGTTGGTCGTAGAAATCCGTGAGTGCCATTGTCATTATGTAGCATGTATACACTCACTGGTCACTTTATTAGGTACACGTGTGTGCAATAGCGTGTTAACATACTGTAAGTTGCTAAAATGTCAAAAATCATTTACACATCTGGATGTGGTAAAGATGACTTTCTGAACTCCAAACCAAACATCAAAATGAAGAAATGAGACTGAAGCAACTCTGAACATAGCAGGGTTGCTGGTGCCAGACCGGCTCGTCTGAGTAGCTCAGAAACTGCTGATCTACTGGGATTGTCATCCACATCCATCTCTAGGATTAACAGAATGGTCTGAGCAAGAGGAAAAACACAGCAAGCAGCAGCTGTGTGGACGAAAATGCCTTGTTGATGTCAGAGGTCAGAGGAAAATGAGAAGCTTGGTTGGCGATGATGGAAAGGCAACGGAAGCTCAAATAACCACTCATTACAACTAAGGTCAGCTAAGAATGAGAAACTAAAGCTAGAATTTACACAGGATCACCAGAATTACACAATAAGAGATTGGAAAAATGTTTCATTGTCTGATGAGTTTCGCTGCAGCTGCAACATTTAGATAGTCGAGTCAGAATTCATTGTCAATAACATGAAGGCATGGATGATCCATCCATGGTTCAGGCAGTTACAGCTGGTGTAACGGTGTGGGGGAGACATTCACATCCCACGTTGGACTCCTTAGTACCACCAGAGCCTGGTTTAAACACCACAGCCTACTTGAGTATTGTTGCTGACCATGTCCATCCCTTTATGACCACAGTGGACCCATCTTCTGATGGCTACTTCTATCAGGATGATGCACTATGTCACAAAGCTCAGATCATCTCTAACTGGCTTCTAGAACATGACCATGAGTTCATTGGACTCCAACGACCTCCACAGTCACCAGATCTCAATCCAGTCCAGAACCTTTGGGATGTGGTGGAACAGGAGATTCTCATCATGGATGTAACTGTATGATGATACCATGCCAACATGGACCAAATCATCTGAGGCAGGTTTTCCTGCACCTTTTGTGAGCTCTTCGGTTTGCTCCAGTTAGGAGTCTCGCTGCACAGTTCTGGACCAACTGAAGGCGGTCAAGGGCGTTTTTGTTGAAACGTGAAAAGTGTGTTACAGTAATCTAGACGGGAGGAGATAAAAGGCATGGAGAACCATTTCATGTTCATGTTTTGACACCAACCTTCACAGTTTGGAAATATTTCTCAAATGATAAAAACAGTTTTGGACCAGCGTTTTTGATTGGCCTTCAAGAGACATTGATTGGTCAAAGACAACACCCAAACTCCTCAAGTTTGACTTGATGGCATGAGCTAAATGACCAAGTTGTTGACTAATCAGAGGAGCCATGTTTTCAGGGGCAATGATCAAACTTTTCGTCGTTTCAGAATTTAACTGAAGGAAGTTATCTTCTAGCCAGCCAGTGATCGCTGATAGGCTCTCTAGTAGTTCAGACAGTTCATAGAGAATCCTTACAGGAGCAGTATAGCTGAATGTCATCTGCATATAGGTGATATACATCATAAAAAGCAATTATCTGTCCAAGAGGGTGTATATATAGTAAAAACATGTAGTTCGGAAGGGAAAGAGTTCCAACCTGGTACTAGAAAGTGAATGTATATGTTCAAATACTATAAATTAAAACGCCTGTTAAATTTAGTAATATAAATGCATTTATAATATACTTAAACTGACAGAAATAAGTATTTTTTTCCAATTTTCATCAAATGAAACTTCACATGTTCATAATTTGCCAAAAGTGCGTTTTGATTCCCTCTGCTCAGCATGAACAATGATTGCCTGATTGATTCATGTCTCTGAAAACATCATAAGGTGCACTTCTCGTTCCGTTTCAAGATGCACAGAGCAAGCAGACCCACTAACTCACTGTGGTGAAAACAGGCTTAGTAAACACACTCGGGAAGCGAACTCTTTTCGATGCAAACACAATCATGCACTTCCTCTCCAATAAACAGTGCACACAGTGATTTGCCTGAGGCTTACATACAGCACGGGAACAATTTAGCTGAGTTAACATTTGAAACACAATTAAGCCAAAGTAAAAAGTACCGAGACTTCAGCCTGCATATAATGGAGGCAACGCCTGATGGTGTGTGTACAGCAGTTTTCGGCCAAATTCTAGCAAAACCCGAGTGCACGTGTGTAATTATAGGAACCTAATGGTTATACTAGCTGTGCTCATTCTGAGCTGCATGTCTTGGCTGTTGTATAAATAAACCAGACCTTATGACAGCACAGAGGGGGGGTTGCATGCATGTATGTTGTGACTTCTGTATGCAAGTCAACACACCATGCACACACAAGCCATTTTGATTTAATACTGACATAAAATACAACTAACAAGCATTTAGCACTCATTAGCTGTTATGGCATGAGGCTTACAAACACATTGCCAGGCTATTGGCGAATCTTTTAACACCTAAGCAAGGCTATAGCTTCAGTATTCCCATTCGGCACGCACTCATTATGTCCAAACACGAACGTCACAAAAAAACAGCACAATCATTACTTTCGCATCGCTTGTCGAACGCACGCTTAAGGCTGAATTTTCTGTCATTAGCAAAACATTAATGAGGGCAATGAAGATGACTGTGATGACTGGGACAGGGATATGAATCGCACTCCCGTACAGAGCGCCAGAAGGAACTGCGTTGGCCTTTTGACTTTGAGTGGGTGCATGTTTTTGTTGAACAGGCTGTGGTGTTTTTAACTCATCTATGATAAGTGTGTGTGTGGTGGACTTCAGTAACCTGTAAACTGGTTTGGAATGTTCTCAGTCCGCAAGCTTTCAGACTTTCATTTGTTCAAGTTTCAGCTAAAAAAAATTTTACTTGCAAAACAGCACCGACTTAAGCTGATTTCTTCAGCTTTGTTTTTGTGATCCTGAACGATAGAACTGTTTTGGCAGCCTTCCATCAATCTGGACTTGCAACTGCATTTGTATGCAAATCGTTACAACTTCTTCCATTATAATGTGGCCCCTCTGTATCTAGCAAAACTTTTGTTCAAAACACATTTAGCTGAGGCCGTGGAGTCCATGGTGTTAAAGTGGCTGCAAAACTGACACTGAGCACAAAATACTTAATTTAGTAAACAGACGCTGGCCTCAACACAACCTACTGATTTGACACGTGCTGAAGTTTGGTGAAACCTGTGCTGCTCTATGACTTTTATGAGTTTTTAAAGCACATTTACGGTCTAGTGCTCCTGTCACCGTGTGCAAAACTGGAGAAAAATTTACCAAAAGGAACATTTCGTAACTGAAAATGCAAAAAACCTTGTATTAACATCCCACATTTATCACTTGTCGGTTATCAATAGGATTTCTGAGATCACCTACAAAGATATTTTAATAGCACTGTAGTGTCACATAAAAGCCTCTGTAATGGAAAACATAGCATGAAAACATGAGTATCTGGATGTGAAACCTCATCGTTCTGTGAGCAGACACTTCTCCATATGTCTGATCAGAGCTTTGAAAAAAGATCACAAGGTTTTAATCACAAAAACGACAGAAAAGCTCCGTCTTGTTCCACAGCACAGAGCACTTCCAGTGACAAACGGAGGCTTTGTCACTGGATATATACATGCATGCATACATGTACATATAAAAGCTTATCAGAACATCCACACCAGGAATTCACAACTTCCTTCAAATAAAAATTCAACACAATTTGCACAATGTACAGTATTATTTACAAATATGACAAAATAATACATCAAACAAAAAATATACTACTCTAATGCAAGGACGAAAACTAAAGATTTAGATGTTTTTTATAAGCTGCCTGAATGTTCTTTTGTCACAAAAACACTGCTGTAACACTGAATGCTAAGGGTGTGTATTGGCAAGAATCTGGCTATACAATATATCACGATACAGGGGAGACGATACGATATATTATGATACTAAAAGCCAGATGATTTTTGCAATTGTTACGACTGAATTAATTGGAAAACTAAGGTCAGACGCTTCCAAGAAACAGCCACTGTTCTAGTGAGATCTCGTTGGTCCATCAGAATGAAGGCTGTAAAAACTGCTGCCACCTAGCAGTTGGGAGTTGAATTGCATTAAAATAAAGTAAATGTTTGCATGAACCCCCCCAGCAATCATCAGCACACTGCATGTGTGTGCAGTGCATCACGCATGCACATTTTGCCATTTTTTAGCAGCTCGAGAGCCTGCAGGTACAGTGTGTGTCACTCACTCGACTCCCATTGAGTTTCGTTCACGACCGACACATAACGTCCCTTTCCCTTTCCGTCTGACGATGACAGTTATCCAGAAAGTAGCTAAGGGTTACCAGAAATGTTTCTAGGTTGTTCGCTAGGTACTTTTACAAAAGAAAGTCAAGAAGTGGGTCTGAAAAGTTGTTAGAAATATCAACAAAGTTGCTAAGTTGGCAATGCTGCTGGGAGGTGCGCTCGATTTGCAACACTGAGTAAACCACAAAGGAGGAGAAAATAATCGGCTTGTTTTGTTTTTATAATCGTTCAAAGCCCAGATCATAATTGTGATTAAAATTCGACTGAGCAGCCCTAATATCTGACCGCTGACACGTTTTCCATGCATTCATTGATTTACCGTAACGCTGCAATAGTTTGTTCCATCGGGAAAAAATCAAACTGTTTCTGATAGAAGAGAAGTTGCACTTTCAAATCAGCATAATGGTATTACGGTAAATCAGCCTGTTTGTCCCGCCCTCTCACACATAAGCAATGTCGTGAGAAGAGAATAAGCGACAGGAGAAACAGAGAAGAGAGCAGCCATTAAAATATTGAGCGTAGCAGCGCCACGGAAAAAAGAAAACTGTAAAAATGACCAAATGCGCTGTTGTGTCAGCTCAAGCAGTAGTAACTCGCTGCTAGTGTTGCAACACTTTTTAAATCTGAGGAAAACTTTGGATGTGTAAATACGTTGATACAAAAAAGCACAGCTTTGACCATAACAAGATCACTTTGTCTGAAATCATAATTTCAATCCGAAAACAACGGATCCTTCAGCCCTAGTTCCATTTGTTGTAAAGAGTTCTTTCCAAACCCTTAATCTGAGTAACTGTCAAGGTTGTTGTGTTTCTCTCTAGCTCACAATCAGCTTGCATTCATCAGTTGATCATTTCAAATTCAAAACAACAAAAAAAAGACAATCCTAAAGTCCCGCTGTGGGTTTAACTGTGTGCTGGGTTCTGCTGGGTCAGATGAGAGTAAATCATAGCAGCCCCCCCAGGTGTACAAACCCTGTAGATCAATAGACACAAGAGGGGAAATCAACACTGCTTGTTTAAAGGGTGCGTCCAAGCCAACACTAAGCCCCAGGGCATCTAGAATGAGTACTTAGTATTCATGCGGAGAAACACAAGGAAATAGATATCCAGCACTGAAATGCATTTGTCTATCAGTGGAAGCAGGGAGAGGGGTGTGGAGTGTTTAAACAGCCACTTTGGTTAGCCTCGTGTAGAACTATTACCTCATTCAAGAAAGTTGATTAGAGGAAATCAGGTTGATTCTCATACGGGGGACGCACACAGAGAGGATGAGTGATTTGTTCCTACCTTTTTACCGATAAGCTTCTTCCTCAGGAACTCACGGGCCTCGAACATGTAGGGGATGTCATAGAGAGGACGGAATCGTTTATCTTTGTCCTTGTTCTTCTCCTGAATACAGATGGAAGTGGGATGGCACAGAAATTGGGAAGATGGGTCAAACGGGGTGGGGGGGGGGGGGGGGGGGGGGGGGGGGGGGGGGGGGGGGGGGGGGGGGGGGGGGGGGGGGGGGGTGGAGGAAGAGGAGAAAAGGGAAGGATAAAAAAGAAGAGGCAAAAAGTTATTTACTTTGTACTTTTGAAAGTTTCATTAAATGTGTTTTTTAATGATGGATTCATTCACATTCATGGAGAACGGAGACTAATGGTGCATTCCAGTTGTCCTCGGAACTCGTTTTTCCGAGATAAGTTAACCGGAAATAACGTAATGAACTTGAAATTCCGAGCTGCGAGCTTGTTTGTTTCAGAGAACCCCAAGATCACAATTTTAAAGATGGCCGCGCCCAGTGTTGTTGTAGTCTTTATTGTTTTCATCGTTTATATGTTCTGCTTTCTTTCTTTTTGCTATTTAACAGCACTGAGTTGTTGTTTATTCTTGTTATCAATAGTTACGTTGCTGAAAAACATCAGCATTGCTGCCGAAATTGACAGGTGTTTATGGTTTTTTAACTGTTCCTGGTGTTTACATTTTGACGTTCGATTTTTAATGGGTTATTTTTGGTGTTATGTGGCTGCTGATTGCTGTGTGTGACACTATCAATGCGTTTCCTGTATTTAGGTGGAGAGAATACTTTGTTATTAGTTCTTTGTACTCATACAGAGCAACAACACATGCAGCTTTACTGGCAGAGTCCATTTTTTTCCAACTTGGAATCTGGAACGCAAAACGAGCTTGCTACGTCATTTCCTGGTCGAAAATTCCGAGTTCCGAGGACAACTGGAACGCACCATAAACCAGGGAAAAAGCAGCATTACACACAAACCTTTTGCATTTTCAAAAAAGGCAGAAGTTCACTGTTGCTCCAAAAGCAAGTAGACATAATTACACAGGTGTCTTTCACTGGGGCATGTTTTTAGAATGATGCAGTGGAAAAAACAGCTACTAGCTCTCACATGAGGATCAGGGCTATGGATGACAATACCGGTGTGTTTGCCGCTCCTGGCCCTCCCACACGCTTCTCTGAACGCCATCATTATCCGTCGTACAAACAGTCCTCAAAACGCACACACAAGCTGGGATTAATTCCTCTTTCCCCTTCTCCTTAATGGTTTTCATTCATTTTTAATGAGCGGTTCAGAGGTGCCAGGTGTGGCACATGGCGAAGCAGATAGATGTGGAGGAGAGACACGAGGACGAAAAGGACGTCTAAAATTAGGGCTCAATCGAGGAAGACCAGATTAAGCTTTTGTGAGGCAAAATGTTCGAAAAGGAAAAAAATAATATCCTGAAGTTGCAACTGAAGTAATCTCTTCACAGAAATTTTGATTGATTCTAGTCGTAGCAAATCTCTCAAATAGAAGAATTGTGTTATTGGCCTTGGTTGGATTTAATAACTTTTGAGTTAAATAGGTTTTCTGTTTCTTTCCTTATTAAGTTACTTCCTGCCTGTCCTCTTTCACAAATCGAGTCAGCAAAATGTTCAATCTCAGAGCAGATCTCACACTTTTCCAGCAGCAGTCCCTCAACGCCGAGCCAAAAATGGATTCTTAAGACCCTTTATTTCTCATCCACCAAGTCAGTTGGAGTCATCTCCACTTCGGCCTGAGTGGCCGACCTAATGACTTTCTTCCTTTAACCAAAACAAGCATCATTTGGATTAAACACCATTTTTCCCGCAACTTCCAAATACTAAAACTGAGCTTTTATTGTGTAAAGTCGACTCGTGCAAACACACCGCTGGGATTCAGATCAACAAAAGGAAAAAAACAGAACTGTTTTCAGAAAGGGGGAAGAACAGGATAACCAAAGAGATGTGGGGAAAAATGATTTCTAACTAATAAGCTGTGGAAAGGCAGCCATGTCACTGTGGGGAAAGAGTGTAAATGTCAGAGCTGTATGCCAATTAGACACAAGGAGTGGAGAAGCAGACAAAAAGAAATCATGCCTCTGTAGCGTGCACAAGCCAGAAAGTGACAGAAGCAAGGTTGAAAATTAAAAAAAACAAGGCTTGCCACCAAGAATTGAAATGGTCAGGAAGTCGGCGTCACTAACTGAAGCAGATCATTTCTCACAACGAGCACGGTGAAAGACTGTGTTCCCTAGTTATGGGCAATTCAAATAATTTGAAAATAAAAGGCTTTTCTGCAATAATGGTTCAAGAAAAAAAACACTGACAAGTCTAATTATTAGATTATGAAGCTTTATTCACCAGACGAAATGGCATCAGCTTCATTAAATTCCTCCGACCAGACAAACTCATCATCCATAAAGTGATATTATGCTGCAGCAGTGAGGCTACAGGAAGAGGAGACGTCTCAGCTGTAGCCCAATCACAGCAGTTTGCACTCGCTATCCTCCGGGGGAGTTCTGTTCTATTTGGGGTGAATTTCCTTCATTCTAAATTACCCACTAAAGCTCAGGAATCGTCTTTGACTACTGCAGAGGCATGGTGCATGCTGGAATGTACAGTGTCGCAGGGCTGCGGGCTCCAAGCTGCGAACGTGTAGACGCTACTTCTGCCTGGAAGCATTTTCAACTTCTGGAACATCAAGGGAGAAACCATGACTCAGGAGAATGTCATGTTTTCTGATGTTGGGGAGGGAGTGTACAGTAATGGGCGTCGGTTTTACATTGTTCTGATGGAGCGGAGTGGAGTTTTGTGCAGAAGCTCTCTTCTGGGGGAAACGCTCTGCTGCGTGCATGTGTCTCAGACAATGAGGACATTTATTTTTGATAAACCAATGCTCTGGGAGTCTTAGACAAACAGTCAGTGTTTACTATTGTATGTCTAACAACATGATTCAAACGTCCGTGCACAAAGATTAAATGGCTTCGGTGTTTTGGGACAGAGAAAGAGACGGCACAAGAAAGATATCCAACCGATGAGGATCGTGCTGGTTGTGGTTTACACCAGAATAGAAGGAATTATTTAGATCATTATTAAAGAGACCTGAACTGATTCCACAAGACATGCTGTGGCAGGAGATAAATATCAGGACTGTGAATCCCAACGCTGCAGTCATAGTATCATTAATAAGCACATTAAACAAAATGTCAGCTAAAACACAACATTAGCTGCCTGAAGACATGCAATGCTGTGCATTTAATTCCTAGATGAGACAGTTAGACCTTACATGCCGATGTTGTGTTAAAGCCTTGTCCACACGTAGCCAGGTTTTTTTAAATATCCGCCCTCCCAAAAAAATAACGTCCACTCCACCTCGTTTTTAGAAAAAAATCCATCCACGCATATGTGCATTGTTAAACACATTCATAGGCATGCCAGACCTGTAGGTGGCAGTAGTTCCCCCGAATCCTATCGATTTCGTCTTCCTGCTCAACTTCAACATAACATGAAACATGTTGCCTAGCTCGCTTGTGTGGACCGATAAGGAGGAACTGCTCTTAAAGGTAGTTTTGGAGTATTTAAAAACAAAGACAAAAAGCACTTGGACGATTGATAACGCGAGCACAGCTCTGAGGGCATCCATGTTGCAGCGTAAACACAGAAACATGGGCCGTGAGCATTTTTGTCGCAGACAGTGATGTTGTGAAACCTAAAACTCCGGTTATTTCTGTCCACACAGAAACGCTGAAAACGGAGAAAACGTAAATCTTCGCTTTGGCCGGAGTTTTTAAAAAGATTTGTTTTTGTTGTGTAAATTTGTGTTTTCGTGTGGATGAAAAGCCGAATCGTAGAAAAATATCTTCGTATACCCGGCTACGTGTGGACAGGGCCTAAAACTGTTATGGCGAATCTGCAAACTAGCTAGGTTTTGAACGCAAACACGGTCATGGAACACTCACCCTTCCCTTCGGGTATCTTTCCTGAGCTGCCAGAACCAGAAACCCACATTACCAGAGGAAAGGAGAGAGCGCAAAACACCAGTCAACATTTTCTGCGTCCAAACATCTTTTGTTGTCCGTGACTCAAATGGAGTTTTTCTTTTTGGGACTCTGGTAGCTTGTCCTAAAGTTGACGTGGTAGCAGCCGGCTATTTCTCCTTCTCTGATATTATTGAGTGGAGAACCTCTCACACCAGTGGTGTTCTGTTGCTAAATACGTGAGTGTGATGATTGAAGGACCCAGGGATGTGCGGTGGTTCAGTGAAACGACAACCAGATGGTCCAATAGTTGCTTACGGTCTAAAACGTGTTATTGGCGGAGGCTTTTTGACAAATGCGAGCGAACCAATTCATTAATTTTTTTTCTTCATTTTTTTTTTAAACCTCCACAATATATTTTAGCTATACTGTGTTGGACCATTGTTGAGACATGAAAAAGAATGTTTTAAGCCAATTTGTTTTTGTTTGCCTTTGTAGCTTTAATGCAGCTGCCTGTTGAAATGTCTCTCCACTAATAAAGACGGAAGGATCGATCATTTCAGACAGCCAGAAAGGATTGTGGATTTAGCCTTACAGTAGAGCGTTATTTACTGCATCACTCATTGATTTTTTTTTTGTATTTGCCTTATTATTTTAAACATTTCACAAATGCTCAAAATTCAAACAATATTCGAACGTAATCTGCAAGTTTTTTCTGTCTCACAATCCAATATCAGCTGGGGTCTAATTCTATTGCAGCTAATTGTATATTGTTCTCTCGTGCACTCACACAAACAAAAGAGCAACTGACGTCTCTGCTATTTCTACACTGACTAACAAACAGGGACACCCTGCCAAAAACATATTCACTCAGTAGTGAGGAAGGAAAAGCGACTACCGATTTGCACACCGGTGAATCACTAGATGGGCAACCATCCACTGCAGTCTTCACGCGCCAAACCTTAAAGGATGTTTTGGCAAACAGAAGGGATGCTCTGAGCACTCAGGTTCAGACTTTTAAATTTTATTATTGTTCAGGACTTTTTGTTTTCCCATGTTTTTTTGAAAAGGTGCTGAAATTTGGACACAAACCTAACATCTTCCTTTAAGTTACGTATGCAACACCATTGTGATATGTGTGATAGATTTTGCACTACTGATAACATTCACACTTTTCATGTAATGATAGTATTCAGAGGTTTTGGAGCACACAACAGCCACAAAGAAAGAGACTTTTCACACAAGAAGCACCAAAACAACCAACCTCAAACATCACAGAAGAAATAAATACATAATCCTGCCAATTTTTTAATGATACAAGTTCTAATCAACATGAATAAAATAATAAATGTGGTAAAATGATAATTGGAAACAAACTGACAGACTGAATCAACTTAAAGGGATATTCCAGCTATTTAAAAGTGCATCAGTAGCTTTCTGAACATCCTCCGTTTGGATAAAAACTTTGTATCAATCTGCTTTAATTTTAAAGTGAGAAATCATATTGCTAAACAACTTCTATTTCCTATCTTAGGTTATGCAGATACAATCTATCAAAAATACTGCTGCGTCCTGTCTTCATCCTCTTGATGTTGTGCATAATTGCATTTGTCGTTTTGTTTAGCGCTGTCCATTTACAGCAAGCTTGACCTGTCTGTCATTAAAACTCAGATGCAGATTTCATTAGTTATTATTTATAAATGTATATTCTTTAAAAATGTATCAGGTGTGCTCTAGATGTCAGTATAATACCAGATTTAATGAACAAATGTCTTGATGTACCTATTTTTAAGAAATAAGTGGGAAGACTGGAATAATTTACCTGTTGATATACGGTCTATTACTTCTTTTTGATTGTTTAGGAACACCATTTATTTACATGTCTTACCCTCTTGTAACCGCTTCTAAGTTATTACTTGCTAGCTTATGAGAGTCTGGTTACGTTATTGTGGTTTGGATAGTTTTGTTTGTTTTGCACATTTACAGGTAAAAAAAGGGCATCTTTCTCTTTCTTTTTTTTAGCTACCTGCTGTCTTTCAATTTTTGTATTGATGGAGGACCCTCTCGAAAATGAGATGTTTCATCTCAAGAGACATTATCCTCAGAAAATATAAATGGAGTTTATGCCCAACAGGACTGATAAGCTAACAGCTAGTCAGAGCATTTCCTGGGTACATTTCGGTGCTGCTGGTGATGTTTATGCTTAGAAATCAACCGAGTTCTAGTTAGATAAGAATGTGAAATTTTCAGCCATGTAAAGATTTATTACATCTTATGAACTGACGAGGTGTCTTAAAGATTGTTCCCATTGTTCTTGCAACTGTTGATGAAACAAACTCTGCTTTGCCAGCACTTTCAAGAAAAGATCTAAATGATGGTTTAAACCTACGTACATGCCTTCAAATATATTATTTCACTTCCTTATCTAAGAAAAAGTCATTTCTTAAAAAATACAAGATTCAAACTTTTCAAGATTTTTAAGCAACCTGTGTTTAAAGAAAGCTGCTTCCACTTTGGTCTTAGCTGCCCTCAGACTATTTCTCCAAACAGAGGCCGTCCAGGAAACTGGTAAGATAGTAAAATATTTATAAGATGCAACATTTCTTTAAAAACCACTGCAAACAGACATGAGTTATGAAGGCTGGATGTTGCATTGCAATGAGCCAGTTATACCATTACCATAAATAAGGACAACAGGACTCTAGGGGCTCTCTTTGGTGCCGTCATTGACCCTACCTAAACCACACGAGGACAGATACAGTACAAGACAAGTAAAACACAAAAGACTTGATAGCTGCAGAGTTAGAGCAAATACACACAAACACAATGAGGCGGAGACTTCTCTCCACTCTTATTTACACCAAACTCGTCCCGCTGCACATGTAAGAAATTTCAGTGCAGGAGTAAAAAGAGGGAGAGGGAGGGAATCAGACAGAAAAAGCTGACTCCAACTAGCTCAAAATATATCGCCCATCTGAAAATACACAACAGCTACGCTGGAACTTAAAAAAGAAGGGGAAAGAAAGTGAGACAAAAGCCAGTGAGGTCACATGTGTCTTATGCAGGCAGACACCACTGGTCCAGTAATCCGTCAGTCTGAGCACAATTAGTAAAGTCATGGGGGGTGGGGGGGTGTTGGGAGACGTAAACGAACCAGAGGAGACGGGGAGAGGAGAGGGGCTTGGCAGGATCTGTCACAGTTCATCAGTGCACTGGTACATCGCATCTGGCCTTCCTACTACAGAGCAGCGCGCACACTCACGCGCGTGCACACACACACAATGACACGCCCACACACAAACCGACATGGATTTGTTTGCAGAATAAACGGTCTAACAGACCACATTCGTACTGAGATGCAGATAATGACAACTGGCACAAAACTCTCAGATGTCCCTACAAACGATTTACACACACACACACACACACACACACACACACACACACACACACACACACACACAAATACAGCACGCCTGTAATCGTCCATCTTTGAGCACAAGATCTGATGCCAAATTTCCAGATGTTTCCTGACAAAGGGTAACCTAGCTTAAATGAGCTTGTTGAAGTATCTGTCTGCAGCACAGCAAGAAAGAAGTTAGCTCACTCGTGACACTGTTAGCCAACATGATGTCAGTATGTGCCTCTGGCTGAGAGATACCTGCTGTGGCCTCCTCTTGTCTTGACCTTAAGATCAGTCTCGCCCCTGCAACTCCTCAAAAATACAGGTTTAACAGTGTGATGCTCAGAAATCCCACCCTCGACTTTCACATTTAGCTACTAAGCATTCTGTCTTAATGAACGCCTTCACAGATGATTTGGAGATGCTTTGCAATAATTTTATTGGCTGTCAAAGTCGATTCTCGCCTAAAGTAAAATTAAACTGTTCAAAATAGCCTCCAAAAACTGAGGAATCATTACATCTGCGCGTGTAAAGGTGAGCGGACGGGGCATGAAATGAGGCTCCCTGGCTCATTTTAACTCACTGGCCTAATTTAAAGCTCTGCTGGAAAACAGGACATAAAATTCTTGATTGCACGAATGAATGCAAAATCATTTCTATTTGTGCTCCCCAGTAAACAGAAAGTTCAAAAAGTTAAAAGAAATCTACAAATCTATCACAACTGTGTACTGCTGCCATAGCGACAACAGTCAAAGCTGAGCCAACAGCTCTGCAGACAGGCAGGCGGCTCTTCAGCTCCGACAGAAATAACTAGCTAACAAACACCAGCAGCAACATGTACAGCGCTTATTAAGATCCCCAAACGCAGCATATGCAACCGAGATCTGAAGCTAAATATGCTTCAGCGGCACACAAAATAACTTTAATCAGAAGAATATTCATGCATGTGACATGCATTAGGTTCATCGCTAACAAAAACAGATAGCAATGTGCTAAGATGGCCATATGCCAAGCTGAAAATTACATTATTATTATTACAGAATTTAAACTTTTTTCCGCAAAAAAAAATCACTGGGTTAGCTCATGAAGGCAGCACTCCAACAGGCTGATAATTCAAAACTACACAATTAAATATGTATGAGGTGAAATAAAAGCACTACACAACTGTTCCAATGTCACACACACACACATCTGGGCTCCCTCTACTGAGCCCACCACAACATACGACAGTGTAATGAAGCACAAAACACACTGCGGAAGCATCTGGTGGAGGCTAAACCAGAGCAGCAAAATAAAGAGCAGCACGGAGGGAAAACACAAATGGAAAGTCGAGGATCAAAAAGGGAAAAAGCAGGAAAATAGGAAACTAAAATATGAAAAGTAAAAGTGGGAGAAAGCAAAGTAAATCTGGGAAAAGAACAGGGATGCCTGGGTGAGAAGCTGCAGAGAACGAGACAGAAAACAGAGGAATGTTTATTTTGCCCAAAAGCTTGTTACAACCAAAGAGAGCTAATGCACACAAAGGGCATCAGCGCAGGTCGACGTTGTGACCACAGCGTGCGCGACCCGAAGGGGAAAAGATGGAAGGAAGTGACAGAGAAGACAGGAAAGGAGAGAGCAGATGATACAAAGCAGCATCTTAATGACGAGAGGCACTAACAATGCCAGGGAAGAGACAGAAGGATGAGGGCGGGGAATAAAACACAAAACAACAGGAAACCATGAAATGAAAACAAAACAAAGAGGAAGTCAATAAAAAGAAAACGAATTAAAAGTGACAACGAGGATGATTAGAACCGCTGCTGTGACAGAAGCACCACACCTCCTTTGTGTTTTAGGTTTCAGAAAGCCAAATGAGAGACAGGACTTTAATGTTTACAAGAGTAGATGAAACATTTTAGAAAAGGAAAACACTCAAGAAGTTTGAGACACAAATGGATGCTAATAAATGATTCTTGGATTTGCTCTAAAATGATGACGGAGGCTTAATTAGATCTATTATAATCCCCATTTATGATGCGATCCAGACATCTGCGTCTAGGTATCACTGCACACACACACCTTTTCTTTCCCTCCACAGCCAGCTGTGATGAGAAATTCCCCCGAGTCGAGAGATAAATGCTATAAGCGTGTATACACGTATGTTTTTGCAGTCTTGAAGTGATTCTAAAGAAAAACAGGGAGTGTGTGTTAGGGAAAGGGAAAAAGGAGGGGAAAAAATCGATTAGCCTCACTCTGCAGTGCTGCATCCACTGGGTGTGTGCAAGTGTTTTACTGGGTTTGCATGCGTCTCAAATGCGGGGCGCCACCAAGTGGTCAGAATTAATCCCAGAGCAGAGATAAACAACAGCGTGCATGCAGGAAGGAGAGGGCAGACGTAAAAAGAAATGAGTAAATATTAACTGACTCATAAGAAGCTACTCGGTCTGTGCTGCATAAATAGAGGAGGACAGATGAGCTTGTTTGTACCTCTCCTTCATTCCTAGGAGCCCGAATGCTGGACAGGTGAATGGTTTTGTACTCTCCCGAGTTGAGCTTGACCACCAAGGCGTCAGCGTTGACGACCTGCATCACCTGCAAGGACAAAACACAGAAACGCCATCTTTTTAAAACAAATGTAGAAACTGGAACGCAGAACTGACACAAAGGTAAAAACAAACCAAACATCTTAAGGGGATCAACACACTGCTGCAGGGCAGAGAAATCAAAACGCTGGCGCTGCATTTTGTTGGGTGAGGGAGTGAGCAGGAAGAGTGGATGGAGAACGGGAAGTGAAGGAGCAAGAAAGGGATAAATGGAGAGAAAGAGATCCAGTCTAAGGCAGGAGGAGGGTGACGGTGCACAATCTGAGGCATCGTGAGAGTGAGGTATGAAGGGGCGATCCCTGGCTGAGTGAGTAAGCTATGGGTTCCCAGCAGGACACTGGGATTTGGAGGACATAACGAGGACGTTTGATCATCAGGGGGATAGGTGGCAGAGAAAAGTGGGAGGGTTTGGAGAAAATGGTAATAAAACTTTATTCTATTCAAATTATTTATATTTTACTGTAATTTGATGTTTAGAGCAGAATCATGTGTGGATGTCAACAAATACAGCCCTTATGGATCACTAACCCTCTGATTTACACATTCCTGACCAACAAAATCTGACTCTATAAAATATTAATGCTAAAACCGGACTTCGGCATGAGAACATCTGTCTGCCTTCGCCGTGCAACGAGACAGATTGGGGGTATGATGTGATTGAGATGGAAAAAGCAGCCGAACCCTAAGCCTTTAAGTAGGCCACTTGCACGAGAGTGAGAAATCAATCGCCCTACACATGATGCCACCCACGCACGCTTTAAGTCATCATCACCAACCGCGGCTCAAATGCAGCCCATGTTCACGGTCAAGTCCTCAAAGGGAGAGACGCAGCTCTGAGCCGCTGCGATGGTGTGGGCGTTACTATTAGTAGTAGAAGTCAGGGAGAAAAATACGAGAAACAAGCTGAAAGTTCCTGAACGCAAACTGCAGACACAGATCCAGGTGTGTTAGGCTCATCGGGACGTTCATTATTCTATGGAAGCACATCAGACTGCCTTTGCATTTGCCACCAGAGAACAGAAATTAGACCAACCCACATGCTAAATAGGCTGCCCACAACAGCAGCCAAAATACATCATACACTAATCACTGAGCTGAGTGGGAGAGATGCAGAGAGAGAGAGAGAGAGAGAGAGAGAGAGAGAGAGAGAGATGAAGAGAGAGAGAGAGAGAGAGAGAGAGAGAGAGAGAGAGAGAGAGAGAGGTGTAATGAGTAAGTACGAGGCAAGGGGTGCGCGCACACACACACACACACACACACACCAGCCTCCACAACTTCACACAGTAACAAGGTCATCGTGAGGCCTGCCTAAGTAAATAAAGTGCAAGGGAGAGAATGTGGCAGGGACGGAATAAAAATGGCTCAGCGTTTACTGGCTAATTATCAGTCCAAAGAGGCGAGATGAGAGACGCGCAGAGGGGGACAAATCAACACGCACACACGGGGGGGGGGGGGGGACGGAGGAGCAGAAAGATGGAGCGTGCCAGGGGGAGACGGTGCGTAATCTCAGAGCAAATATCACAGGAACAGAGACGCAGCAAAAGATGGAGAATAGATAGAAAAACGGAGCAGAAAGTAGCTGCCACGAGGGCCGAGCGAGCAGAGAAGACAAATAGGCTGGCAGCGTGACTCACTGGTCTCATCCCACACTGGAGAGGTGGGGATCTACTGCCACCCTCTGCCCGAGGACGACATGACAACTGCAGCAGCCAGAATCAGTTACTGCGCAGGAAGGATCTTGGCCACGGCCGGGGAATGTGTTGGTTGACACCTGAATCTATTAAATGGGTTTTAACCACAGGGCCGAGCGACGGCTTCGCCAGGACGCCGTCATTACTCCAGTTCCATCACCTCCCTCCAAAGCAACACCTTAGTTTGAGCTGCTGTGTTGCTGCCAGTGAGCACATTTGATCAGCCTACATATGTAGTTTCATCGTGGTGTGGGCAGAAAAATGGAGCGGATTTTTAAACTAAGCCACAGAATTTAGCTTCAACATCAAGGATTTCTCACACTGAATCTGTTTTTCTGCCAGTAGTCACCCAGAGAGGAGGCAGGGACACCGCCTACTCCTGCATCTTTAGGGCCAGCAGAGACAGGACGAGAGAGACGACAAAGTCAAAAAGGGAGATACGTCAGCTGGATTGACTTGTGGGAATTGGGCCGGCTGCGCCTCTCCATTTATCCGTCACTCAGGTAATAAGAAGTGAAGAGTGGAGTGGACAAGGAGAGAGGAGGAGTATATGACGACGGGACTGATGGATAGCCGTGTCCTTCTGGGAGTCAGCCACTGCAGCGTCACCCAACCACAAAGGCCACAGAGGGCCAACGGCGGGCCCGAACAACCCGACAGGAACAGGTGAGCACTTAGCTTCAAGATAAACCAACCAGGAGCTAAATCAGCAGGACGTTTTTCCACCATCAACACTTTCAAGTTCAGGAACTCTGCAAACTCTCGGGATCACGTTTCCTTCAAAGGTGATATTACAACAAAGTCATGAGCCGCGTCCCAACTTCACGACTTCAACTAAACAGCTCCAGCAAGGAAAGGAGGAGACAACGTCCTACTGAGATCAGAAACCACATCAAGTCTTAAACGGAAGCATCATACAAGAACATTTTATATGAAAAAAAAAAACTATAAAAAGTTCTGAAGTACTTTTAACACTTTACATCCCTCACATCAAAATATCCTGGTGCCCCCACAACGCCTACAGTCAACCCTCTTAAGGGGGGGTCCAAGAGATACCCAACACCGATGATGTAAATGTTTCATCTACCCTCTGACTCGGGGAAAAGAGGAGGAAGCACACCGTTTCTTTTTTCTGTGTGTGCAGTTTATCAAATTCATTCTGTAAGCAGATTGCCGAAGCAACACCTTTTATGTAACCCTCCTCAGGCTGGGTCATGAATTTTTTAAGGTCCTAGAAGTTCAAAGCCTGAAGGGAGCAAACAAAGGAGAAAACACCAACTTTAAAAAGGATTTATTGTTAATTTTATTACCGTTGGAGTTTGTTTAAATGGATTTGGAGCAAAGCGAGGGCCTCGTCTTCTCAGAGGGGAACATTCTGATGCTAATATTTTAGTTTAACTACATTAAAGTGACAACCTGGAAGTCAGAACCCATAATGTGTCCTCTTATTGTGACAATGAGATTATACTGCACAACCAAAACGGATCAAGCAGTCCATCCGTCTTGGTCTGAACTAACGTTTTCTGACAGCCAGAAGCAACTGCACCTCCTCTGGATTTAATATTACTGACACTACTTTTTATGTGAGGCCTCTGCCAACAACCTCCAACACCAATATTTCCTTTTTTCAGCTTCAGGAGAGTTTTATAGGATTGTGCATTGGCTTATTTCAGCCATTTAACCTAAAGTCCACCAGTAGAAAGGCCTCAATGCTACTGCCACCAGTCAGCTGAACTTCTGCTGAACTGGCTTTGATTGTTTTAAATTTAAATCTGCTCATTAAATGTGTTGTAAAGATCTTGATAAGAAGCCATAAAGGATCCTTGATTTACGTTGCTATGGTGACTAGTGCTGGGTACTGTTGCCAACTTCCTAAATCGATGAGATTTCGATTCATAAGGCTCTGAATCGATTAATCACGATTTGATTAAATTTGATTAAATTCAGTCTGGTCTTAAATATTAATCAATTTTGGATAGGATCATATAGCATTGTCACTACTGCGTTTTTCTCTAGATATGTGCATTTAGCGTCTTTTCACATTCTTTTCATTTAGCAGCTTATTGTTGGAATTGGGTGTTGCTGATGTAGAATACGACGTTTCTATCGTTTAGACGAGCTTCTTCCTGTTAAGTAGATGTGCAGTTTGTATATATTGGTGCACATTAAGCATGTTTTTGGAACAAATTTGTACCCGGAAGTGCCTGCAGATCCGGTTCCAAGTCCGTCTGGCTCAAGGGGAAAAAATAAATAAAATCGATCTAAGGCCGAATTAATCGATTTTGCAAAATTTATATGAAATCAATCCAAAATCGATTCTATTTTTTTTATCCAGCCCTAATGGTGATAGAAAACTGGAACCACTACAGCAAGTTAAATGGGAAAGGAGCGACTGGTTTAGCTTGTTGTGCTTAACACTTAATATGCGACACCTGCTCTTGATTTTTTGTTTTTGTTGGGAATGAAATAGAAAAATAACAGTTTAGAAATGCTTTTGGGCCAAAAACGGCTACATAATAAGAACTTAAGCAGAGAAAAGTCCATAAATGGGACAAAGCTAATAAAAGCTGCTTTAAGAGCTCACCTTGGCAACAAATTGTCTGTCCTTCTGGTCCAAGTTGGCTGTGGGGGCCACGTAGTCCTTCCAGATCCGGACCTTGCGCTCTTTCGCGGATCTGGCCAAGAAAAAAAAAATCAACTTCACTCAGAGGTCATCAAGCATTTAATGAAAAGACTGAAAAAATGGCTGGAAAATTAGACTTAAGGCTCAATAAAGTTGAGTATTATAGCAATGGTTTCATAAAGATAATCTCATTTATTGTTAAATAAAAGTATCCCTAGATTATCAATGACCCAGTCAGCTTATATCCAAGATAAAAAGTTATTTTCCCTCTACTATAGTTTATGATCTCTGTAGACGTTTCTGCATTAGAAACAGCTGCATGACACCGGCGGACTGGTTTCCCACTTCCCCCTGCAGCCGCTGTGGAAAGAGAACCAGCTGCCAGCTGAAACACCAGTTGTGTTTTCGGTGCGTACCGTTCAGCAGCTCGGAGTTTCTCTGCTCCCTGGGTGTAAACGGCCATGGACCAATCCACACAACGAGCAAACCCTTCCTTCAGGAGCAGTTCTGTAATATTACCGTTCTAAAACACAAGAAAAACAAAATGTTAAAACGTGTATAAATACACCACCAGCGCACGTTTCTGACTCCTGCTTTTACCGGGTGAAGGATGGTCCCCAGTATGACCTGGTTGTGGCAGCTCTCTAGGGTGATCTGAACATCTCGCTGCAGAAGACGCGACTCGGTGAAGAACTTGGCCTCGGCTGCAAACGGCTCTGGTGTTTCCGTACCGTCTCCTTCTCTCCTGAATGTGGGACACTAGGAAGGAACACAATTAAGCTCTCGCCTTAATCACAGCTCACTTTACAATCATCTTTTATCTCGGGTGTGGATCTTCATCGATCACATCCACACTCAGAGAGGTGCAAAACTGTTTACTGCAATTTCCAGTTATCATCTGGAGATGTTTTCCCCAGTAGCCTCTTAAGTGATGTCACCTTGTCTAAGTTGTCGTGTGTAATCTGCTTTTGAGTGCAACGAAACACCCGCCAAACAAGAAACAACAGTCACGACGAGCCTTTGTACAATGAGACAAAGAACACCTTGAAATGGAAGTAATATCTTCAAGTAGGAGATGAGCAAGATTAGTTATCTTGAGTGGTCTACTGGCAAAGCTAGCCTGGCTGAGGGAGATTGATGGGGAAACGTAGTCGCACAGATATGACACTGTTGGAACAAATAGACTAAAGGAAGTGAGGAAGAAGAGCCGTTACTCCTTTAATGTCTTTTTAAGATTACGCTGGCTGCATTAAGCCACATTACTGCCAAAGTCATTAAGTAATTGGAAAACAAAAAGCGCAGAGGCCAAAAAACGGTCGACAAGTAAAGAATCGGTTTTCTGAAATGCTGAATATGACCCGCGCTTGTATAGCGCCTTTCAGAGTTAGAGGACTCCAAAGTGCTTTACACTATCATTCATCCATTCACACACACATTCACACGATGATGGTGATGAGCTACAATGTAGCCACAGCTGCCCTGGGGCAGAGGCGAGGCTCCCTGAGAACAGGTGCCACCGGTTCCGCGACCACCACCAGCAGGCAAGGTTGGTTAAGTGCCTTGCCCAAGAACACAACAGCGGCATTCTCTGCTGGGAGCCGGGATTGAACCTGCAACCTTCCGATTACCTCCTGAGCTACTGCTGCCCTAATATAGAGTGAATTTTGTTGTGGGTGAGTGGTGGTTACCTTAACACCAGACAGCATAACGGTGACCAGGTAGTAGTCGGGGAGCAGCAAGGCGCGGACGACGCTGCCGTCACGCACGTGCTCGATGATGGCTGAGGTGGAGGAAACACAAATGTGAGGAGCAGAAAAACACAGCTCTGTTCTAATAACACACAGGAGGCTGCAAGGATACGGTTTCTGATGCTTTCAGGAACGCTACAGACAACAGATCAGCAGCTGTGCATCACTTCAGCAACAGTAAAGCCGGGAAAGGGTCTTTGGAAGCAAACTACCGGCTTCCCTCCAGGCTGTACTTCAGTTAGCAATACTCTCAACAAAAATCCATCCATCAATGTGGGTTTAAAGGTTCGTGGAAGGTTCTGCGCTCATTCACAACACGAGTTTATGTTGGTTAACTTGTATTCAAAAGGGGTTTTATAACATTTGTTTGTCTAGAGACTTTTAGAACCAACTATCCAAGTCACGAGAAGTATGTTGAGATGGGCTCTAGTGATTTAACACTTGCTTGCAGTGTGTGTGTGTGTGTGTGTGTGTTCTGAGAGCTGCAGAATGAGAGCAATAAACCTGAGATCCAGGTTTGCCTTAAGTGCTAGATTATAGCATCGTATTCTAAAATAACCCTGAATGTCCCGTGAACGGCAGGAACAAGAAATGAAAGCACAGAAAAGCCATTCCCTGTTCATTTTCCCCATTCAATTAAAGGGTTGTGAAATGAGGTGAGCCACTGTTCCAGGCAATCGTCTGGAATAAATCGAGTAGAGCATTACACCTCGAGCAGGTCAGAGATGAGCGGTAGGGAATGCGCTGGTAAAGAGTCGCAGAACCAAACCTCTTCGTCTAAAAGTATGCATTTCTGACACCGCCTTCAACTAAGAGGAAACAGAAGCACGGTAATGAGTGGTTTTATGCACCATTTATCTTTCCTTTCTCTGCCACACTCTCTTTTTGTGAATATGCCAGAGTAATCAGCCCCACCCCCACCCCAAACTCATTACCATTGATGGGCTTCTGGTGCAAGGAGTCCACAAAGTTGCGGGGGTTCTCTAAGGTGTACTTGAGGTCACGGATGGTGTGAGTGCCGCCGCCCTCGCTCCACATGCCTTTCTTGGAAGACTTTGCCTGGTCCTCCAACTCACAGAGCCTGGCCTGATCGGGGCTGGGAACAGAAATCAGATTGAAATGTTTTAAAGGCAAAGAAACTTCAGATGACACATCATCTTATTTATTAGTATTTGATGACTTCTACAAGAGCCGAGCACGATCCAGGCCAGTTTTTATGTGTAGTGATTTTTCAACACTTTCCAGCCACAGCGTGTAGCCACAGCGTGAGCACCCACCGCTGAGTTCTTCGGATTTAATGTTGATAGAAATGTGAATTTATTTAAATCGAGACGTTTAATTTTAACACCAGATTTATGAAACTTAGTTAAAGTCGACAGGAAGTAGAAAGGTTGTAACAACTGAAAACACGCTAAACAAACTGAACTCTAACAGCTTTGATTGATTAGGAAAAAATATATATATCACACATTTGTTTCTAAGGACTAGACGCCACAATCCCTAATTGCATACATAAAACCTGCAGCTTGGACTCTGTGGGATAATCAACTGAATGATGGCATCTCTCTGGGTTCTCAAGTGGGTGCCCTCCTTCCTCAACGTCCTTCCTCAGCAGTGACTCCCAGTGTCCCGGGTTCACCCCCAAGACGTCATCTACCCAGTTGAGGCCCAGCTAGAGTTGTTTCTCTTCAGCCAGAGCCACTGGTTGTCCCTTTCAGCAGCTCTGGAGAGATCCCCCATCGCCCGCCGATGACCCTGTCCCCACACACCAAGCTTGCGTAGCAGCCTTGATGTTGTAAAGGCTACAAATCCTCTACATCCCACCTCGACAGGTCGAACCTTCGTCTGCCACGTTGTGCTTCAGCTGCAAGTACTGCATATCTCAGTTTATTGCACTCAAAAGCCTCAACTGCATCCTCCCAAGGTACAGTGAGCTTGATGATGTAGACAGTGTTAAAAGTCACTGACCACAACACAATGTCAGGTCTTAGGCTGGTAGACGCAATCTCAGGTGGAAAGCACTCATATAGGGCTTTCTAAGTCAGGGACTCCAAAGCACTTTTCACTACAGTGTAAAGTGATGGTGATGAGCTACTTTGTAGCCATAGCTGCCCTGGGACACACTGACCGAAGCGAGGCTGCCACACACACTGCACCATTGGTCCCTCTGACCACCAGCAGCAGGTAAGGAGGGGGAAGTGTATTGCCAAGGGGCACGAATGACACAGATGGCACTTGGGTGAAAACTGGCAACCCAACCACCCCACCAAAAAAAGAAAAAAGCTGGCAAACCTATAACATTAACATTATGTGTAACACCTTACAATAAGGGTCCCTTTATTAATGTTACTTGGTGCATTATTAAGCATTAATAATCTAATAACGTATTAACAATAGCGTAATACTAATGTTAATATTAGGTAATGCATTACTAAGCAGACACCTCCCCCCGGCCCTTTGTCATAACCTTAAGGACACTTAATAGTTAACAATATTGTGAACGTTAATAAAGGGATCCTTTGTTTATTAATGCTTAATAATGCAGTAACATTAATAAAGGGACCCTTATTGTAAAGTGTTACCAACATATGTTTGAGAACTGCACGAATAATGACACACACACACACTAACATGGAGGCAGATCTGGATTGTCGAGTCACTCCTCTTAATAGGTTTATCACATCCCAACAGGCTGGATTAAAACATCCAAAGACCTAAATCCAGTTGGCAAATATTAACCCAACGAGAACCAAAATGAAAACAAACGGCAGCAGATAAAGTTGTGTTCCTGACTAATTGAACTGTTGTGGCTCAGGCCCAGCCAACCAATCAGATTAGACCCATTTAAACAGAGACAACAGCAGCACGTGGTTCTCCAAACCTTCTCTTGTACATCTTTAATTATTCAGAACTCCAAACGGCCATCAGACTTGGGCCCCTCCACCATTGAATGCTGCCCAATTCTTAAAAAATAAACATGACATGAGCTGATTTTCAAAGTTTGATCCAACAAAGTGGCTCTTAATTAAACTGCTAAGCATATAAACACACACATCGTCTCTTCCTCAGCTCCTAATCGAGTTTTTGGACACATTCCCAAACCAGGTTCGGGTTCCGATTTAACAACCAACTTTAAAAAGAGTTGAAACTGTTTCTTGCTTACTGAGCAACAACGGTCAAACTTTATGTAAGTCGTTGACCGCATTTAAGCTTCTTTAAATTTAAGCATCAAACAGGAACAGAAAGCTGCAAAGATATACTGAGAAGGACAACATTAGGAAGTCTATGAGAGAAAAGGGACAGCAGGAACTCTTAAGCAGATTGTTCAGAAAATAACTTCATGTGTGGAGGCAGATAGTGAATTTATTCCTGGCCTCCAAACAGACCGGTTTTAGGTCAGCAACTCCCTCCAACACAGTGCTTCAAATCAAAACCAGATATCGATGGGTAAGAAAGTGCAACGCAGAGCAAGTCTACTGGAACAAAGGCCAAGAAGAAAACTTTCCAATCCTTTCTATTTAAACCTGCTGTAGGCTACATCCTTTATCTCCATACGGCTCCCTGATGCAGCCTAAAATACTTTAAATAGACACACAAATGCTCGCGTTCCCTGATGTTTTTATGTTGTGTAAAGACGCTGTAGGAAACAACGTCTCCCACCCGGAGCAGAAGCGTTGTCAAACAGTCAGACTCTAATGAAAATTCACCCCCTGAACTTTTAGAGTCCTCAACCAATTCTCCTCCAGGGCTCCGGTTAAGTAGGAGCAACACGGGATTTCAACGTTCAGCTGGTCTCAGTAATGTACCTCACTTCTGCACCGCTGAGTGGTACTTATACCACCCAGTCAGTCACGCCCCATGCCTGTGGCTTCAAATTTCACAAAAATATAATTCTAGGGTTCCTCAATGGACATTCTGTGAAGGATCTCGGGTCAAAGTAAATCGCGGATATGAAAACGGGACAAAAAATCCAGCGGGCTGTTATTTGTCTGATTGGTGCCGTGTTGGCGAGCAGCAGCCAGCTTCCGAAACACATGTTTAACTGCGCTGTCCGAAGCCATCATCGTTATCATCACCTCCATAATCATCACATCACAGTTAGTGTGATAAACGTAGCAAGTCACGAGGAGAGATGATATTGGAGGAAAATGAACTGAGGGAAAAACAAAAGGCCTTAAGTCTTCACTGAGTAATGGGCCTCCCCTTCAGCCAAATGATGCCAGCTTACACTTAAAGCATCATTTACATTAGGGCCCGTTATGGGCCATTGGACAGAATGCTCGAAATGGTTCATTAGTGGCAAAATGTTCACATCATCTCCGTTCATGTTGGAAGATACAAATGTAGCAGCATGAGTCAAATTGCTTGTAATGTGTGTTACGTGCAAATACTGCCACTGGGGGGAAACATGCAGTACTTTATCATATAGCATGGGGTGTGTATTTAGGGGATTAGCACATAGGGGCAATGTGGCAGAAAAGGGTTTCAGAGGGATATCATTATAGCAGCAGGGGCATGCTGCCACCATCTGGGAAACAGGAGCTCTATCTGCATTCTCCTCACTCAGCCAGTTGAGGACTTAATGCACCTCCCAACAGACACAACGCTGTTATACCGCTTTAAGCTTTAGCAAGCACAACTTTACATCCTGCTGCCAAAACAGATTTCCCATCCCTGTTCCCTACATGAAGAGTAGAGTTGCAAATTAACAAGCTTTTACGTGGAAAAATAAACCAAGTCACACTCGGTGAGGTCAGTAAAACCCTTAATAAGCAGATGTGCTTAGTGTGATTTATGTTATTTATAGGAACAAATAGCTGTAGCTCTGTTTATTTTATATGCTGCTGTGTTTCAATAGCTGTTCACACACTGGGTTCTGATCAGAAAATGACAAAAAAAAACACCAAATATGTAACAAAAAGGTATGTTTATCACATTTACACAAGCATCAGCCTCAAGATTATGATTTTTATAGTGTATATATATATTATGCATTTTATCCTGTTTTTAGACTTTACAGCTGGTCATGATTGCAGTAAAACATTAAGATGAAAAACAGATGCCGAACTTGGAATTTAGAAAACATCCAGGTTTATCTGGGTCTATTAAAGACATTTCTACACAAGACTCAAAAGTGATCATTAGTACTAATTACTCCTATTAGCATAATTTTAGTTAGAAAAGGCAAACGCAGAATTAATAAATGGATAAAAACAAAATAATTGTTGCTCTCTCACTCTGTCATTCTTTAATTGGTGTGTTTATTCTGACCTGTGATGGTTGGGGCCACAAGTGTCTGAGCTATTATTACGTGGGTCAGAGAACTTATGATGCAGAGTCTGTTGTGCTTGAAACCAGAAAGAATAAAAAGTTGGTAGCACTTTACATTACAGCTCAGTAATAACATGGTAATAGTGTGGTAAGATATATGTAACAACTTAGTAATAAAGTAATATTGTGTAATTTCATTAGCGTGTTACAATGAAACAACTTCATGGGCCAAATTAGTAATAACATGGTAATAGTGTATTATTACAGTTGTAATCACTAGGTAAAGTGCTACCAAAAACCTTATATTTGGTTATTTTAGTCAACAATTAAAATTAATAATTTAAAGTCAAAAGGAAGAGCGGGTTCTGATGTTGCAAAATCTGTCCAGTAGGGGGCACTACAGCTACTACTTCTAGATCAGAGGCAGTGATTTGTTTCAGGGTTTAGATAATTAAGAAGTCTTGTGTTGATTAATTCAAATGAAGAATACTTCTGCAAACAAGTCTGGAAATACTACAGTTTCAGGATTTTTTTTTTTTTACAAAGGTGAAAAAATGTGAATAAATGGTAGGTAAATAAACGAGTAAGAAAAGGGGAAGGGGAGAAAAAAAAGTGTATGTATGTATGCATATGTGTATATATACGTATGTATCTGTGTGTATGCGTATGCATATATTTTTTTCCGTCTTTGCGTTATTTTTGTTTTTTCTCTCATTTTTCTTTAGTTTATAAATTCAAATTGTTAGCCAACCAGTCAAGCAATCACTTTGTTCAAAGTTAATTTACAATTATACTGTTGTTTCATTTGTATTAGTGTTATTTTAGTTAAAACGGGCAGAAAACATAAGTTTTTCTTCTTTCTGTCCCCTTTTCATTTTGGTTTTAGTAATTTAGTTTTGTATATTGATTTTAATATGAATAAATGAAAATAAATTTTTTAAGAAAAAAAAGTACTCTTACAGCATCTCAACAGGACTAAAAGGTTCCAACAGCTAATTACAAATCATGCTTATGGGGCAAAATACAGCTAATTTAATACGCCAGTTCAACCTACAACCCAGAATGGGACCAAATCAACAAACATTTTCATATTAATTCTGCAGTATTGTTGTTTACACAAAAGCACGATGAATATTCAAATTCACAACTAATCTGCTAAGATAGGATTCATATGCTGAGTCCCTAAATGTCATTAGAAGTAAAGATATCATACTTGTTTCCTCGGATTCCTTCCCTTCGGACTGTGGCGAGCCCTTCGTTCACCAGAGACTCAGCGATGCTCTCGCCTGTTGTGTCTTCATAAAAAAGGTAGAAACAAATTTTTCAATAATTTGACACGAAGATATTTCACAATAAATTACTGTCTTTTTTATGTTTGTTTAAAAACCAAAAAATGTTCCAAATGCAAACAATATTTTACCTAAAATGTAACAAAAGGAAAAGAAGTGCTGAGAGTTCGAGTACCTTTCCCCAGGTAGACCATGCCGTACTCCCGGCCCAAGCTGGTCCTGATTTCCACAGTAAAACAAACTTCTTTACCAATTAGCTTCTTTCTCAGAAACTCTCTGGCTTGAAAGGCCCAAGGCTGGAAAAGACAGATGATAACTCAGTTAAAGTAGTTCAAATAAATATTCATCATATAGAAGTCATCAAAGCAGATTTACACTCAGTCAAGTAGAGAAAAACTGCTCTAATTAAAAACCAGAAGTAGTATTTTCCTATTACGGGTCAGTGATGCAGCCACTGAGCAGTGATGCAGTTTCTTTGGGAACTGTAATTTACTAAAATGTTTCTTTGGTTCAGAGATGGAGTGCGTGTACACCGATTGCAGCTCAAGTTCAGACTTAAACGAGCACAAGCAGTCCTACCTCATCGGGGGTGTCCTTTGTGTCGGGCTGGCCCTGCGCGGCTCGGCGAGCTATGGCCCCGGCTCGGATGTTACTCAGGTTGATCTGACGCTCTGGGGGCGGACCGCCTCGAGGCTGGCCCCGAACAATGATGGCACAGCCAGACAAGACCTGGATGAACGAAAACAAAATAAATCATCTAAGAAACATTTCAAGTCCTGTCCACCGTTACACTGAAGTCTGACAGTTTCCATTTCCTTTACTCCCAGATTAAAATGCATGTTGATGTTTATTTTGTAAAGAGCTGGCATAATGAGTAATTAGTTAAAAAAAATGTACAGAGCCAGAAACGTGTTGCCATGGTAACATTGTGTCATTCAAAACGCTAGGGATGATTGTGCCATGTGATTACACAAATGCAAAAAAAAAAAGATAACCTCCTCTTGGCGTTTGACAACCAGGGCATTTACACGGATCTGAGCAAACACGTTTTATCTGCAGACTCTTCAACGTGTCTGCAGGGAGCATCTCCGGTTGTTGTTGATCTAAGATGTGAGGGAGATAAACTCTTTCTTACTGTCCGTCCCCATCCGAGCAAAGCGGACTTTGGAGATGTTTTTCACAGACTGATGAGCAGTGAGAAACAAAGGAAAACAGAAACTGATCCCTCTCTGATTACAAAAGAGACAGCAGTTTCTAGTTAAATAGACAAAGATGGTTTCAAATCATAATCTTACAAATTACACTGTTCTGCTGGGAAGCTTCTCTGCAAAATGACATTTAAACAACAGCTTTTTGAAAAATAGCAGAAAGAGCTGATTGAAAGCTCTGTTCCTGTTTTCCTCATGGCTGAAGCAAACCTAAGATTTACTCTTAATGCAATTAATCTGAAGGTAACTAATCATTAACGCACCAATCTTACACTGACAAACTCAGTGATTTAATATTCTGAAATACAGGTCAGATTTTTCCTACAATTCTTAAGCCTTGCATACCACAATGTCAAACATAAACAAACAAAAACATGGAATAAAGTTGTAAAATTGTCTATTTCCAGCTTTTCCTTGTCATCCGGAGAAACAAAAACTGAAAAGATTGTGGACAAAGTAAAATACTAAAATTAAAGAGAAAACATTTTTCTTGAGATGAGCCCAAATGGACATGTTTGTTTAGGAAACATGACAAGATAAAATATATCTGACCTGCCACCATTTAAATGTCCTTGACCAGGAAAACATTACTGCTTCAATGGAGTATGAAGGTGGAGGACAGAACAATCCAGTAAAGCACGAGAAACTACAGAAAGCTGTAAAGTTCTTTGCGTTTATTGGACTCAAACCGCCACATGAACGAAGAGCAAAAAGTTAAATGTGCGACTACACCATGACCAGACTAATGTGAAATTACAGGGGGGCAAAAAAGTTGTAGCTACGTGTCAGTTTCCACTGGTTGGTTCTGACCAGTTCTGTGTGGGAAATGCCTCCTAACAAAGACTTTTAGCGTTTTACCTGCAAATATGATCCGAAAATCTATGTCAACAAGTCCACTGTCCATTTGACCCTGTCATAAGAAACGTCAAGGCGACAGAGAACTAAATAACTATAAGCCACGCTTTGTAGCGTTAGCTTTTGGGCTAAAACTGCTACATTTGCATTTTGTAAATAAGATAACGGAGTTCATGTTGCGCTGTTGCTGAAAACGAACCTGACAGGCTCGACACAGACAGATAAGTTCACTCAAGGACTTTAAAAGCTGTCAATAATGGACGCTAATTAGCTAGCACTTTGCTAGCCTTTAGCTGAGAAACTCGCCATCTGTTTAGTTACAAATCACAATTTTTCAAGTTCATTCAAGTCTCAGCCGGTTTAGGTGTTAATACACGTTCATCTAAATAGAGAGTAAATGTTATCCGCTTTATATGTGTCAATACGCTTGTTTTTGTCAAGAAGGTAGTTCGCTTACTTTAAATTAAAATCGAAGACAATCTAAACAGGCTAGCATGCTAACGTTAGCCGGCATGTTGCTGCAAATATAAAGCAAGGGGTGACAGCTGCTATTACTGTAATGACAACACCGGAATTAAATTGACATTTGTTTTCATGACATTAATTAGGCTGTTATGTGAAGTTATGCGACAGCTGCAAGTTATTTCAGTCTTCATTAGCCTTAAGCTAACTAGCTGTCTCCCCAGTGAGCTTTCATTCACATGTTAGGATTCATACCATTTTCACAATCCCTCTTTGCAAAGAAGCAGCCGAAACCGGGGCTGTCTGAGCTGCAGCCGAAACAGATGCCATGTCCAAAGATTCGAAACTGTAAAGGGTTTAAATAGGTGTGGGAGCTGGGACTCTAAGAAGAGTGACTGATCTAATGAAAGCCAAGAGAAAAAGGCTGAACGCCGACCAACACACACGTTATACCGGAAACACACTTTGCCATGCATATACACACACACGCGCACGCACGGTGAAATTTTTCCGGGTCTGCGGAGCAGTATGAATGGGAGTGAACGGAGAGCGCTCGCGACCGCGTAAGCAAATTGAAATAAAGCCTTCCGGAGCACGAGGTACGACACGTCAGCGTAGTGATACCCCAGAGAGTGCTGCCTTCAAGGGGACTGGGAAAAAGGACGACTTTGATTGTGCAGGAACAAATTAAAAGCCTACAAACGTAAACAAACACGCGCGCGCGCACGCACACACACACACACACCAAAAACAATCAATAGTTTTTTAATTGCTTTTACAAGAAATTTAGAATAGAATAGAATAGAATAGAATAGAATAGAATAGAATAGAATAGAATAGAATAGAATAGAATAGAACATACTTTATTGATCCCTCAGTGGGGAAATTCACTTGTCACAGCAGCACCATCACTCAAAGGGTAATTAGAAGAAAGATAAAAACAAGGGTAAATGTATATACACATAGGCAGTAATCTAGTATTGTAATCTTAAATCACTAAAAAAAACCACAAATAAAAGATAAAAACAAACTTGGTACCAACACTATGCAGCATACTGTAAGAGACACAGACAACAATGTGAATCCGGTATTGCACAAGTATAGAACACATACTGAATATTGCATTGGTGTTATTGTGTACCAGGATGATACCAGCACAGCTTAAACTGAGGAGTTCTACACTCCTACAGCTGAGGGGATGAAGGATCTGCGATAGCACTCAGTTTTACATCTGGGATGTCTCAGTCTACCTCTGGAGGAGCTGTCCATGACCTCCACAGTGGAGTGCAGTGGATGGGAGGGGTTTCTTAAGATGGAGGTCATCTTCCCCAGCATCCTCCTTTCACACGTCTCCTCAACAGAGGAGCAGTTGAATTAGTAATTCAAACAATATCAAAGTAATTCACAAAAGGTGCATAATTTGTTTGGAAAGAAATGTAACATTTCTTGTTTTTCCTGCCTCCAGATAAACTTCACACATATGCAATATTTGTTTAAAAAAACACCAGAACAAAATAACTAGATTATAGTAATATCAGAGCACAGGAACAGGCACATGCCATTTTTCTTGTCTATTGGCAAAAATAAGTTTGTAAATATTTTTTCATCTGTAATTTATTTATACTTTGATTATTTCTTTATTATTGTTCCATAAAATGACTCCACAATCTGGAGAACACACACTTTTAAGTTTGGTTCTAGCAAAACGATGTTTCCTATTTCTTTCCTGCAGATTATACCCTCTTTGTCTTTCTGTGAACATTTTTTAAATTTTATCAAGCAGTATTTTTATTGACTCTTTTCATATATATGCAATTCTAAACTACTAATTTTTTAAACTTTAATGTTTGTAATTTTAATAACAAACTATTATATGTTGATGGTATCCAACATGACTGACTATATCCTTAATGACTCTCTTTGATAGAGTATATTATGAAGAAATGTATTTATAAGTATTAGCCCCATACTTTACCACAGTTTAGACACAGAAATGTATTTTCACACATTCTTTCTGTATAAATGTTATTTGTCGTTACTGTTGATTGTTCATTTATTTCACAGTTTCCAAACAGCATGATTTTAATTTCAATTTAATGATTATTTGATATTTGATGATATTTACATCAAACCATAAGTTAAGTTTAGCGATTTCTGCTGTAACCAAATCTAAAGGTACCTGCAGATTCTCCCAGAGGCAAAAACATTAGTTTCACCTGTAATTAAAATACATTTTAATGCTCTGGAAACCTTACATAAGTCATTGATATACAGTAGAAATGGCTTGTGACCCAAAACTCACCCTTGTGGTACTCCATATCAGGTCATGCTAACTTCTAGTTTATCTCCACAAATTGATTGCTTTTTAAAATAATCTATGGGGTGAAGGTGGCAGAGCCCAGCCCATCACCGGAGGCTTGCAGTTTTGTCCCCCGCTCAGTCTGTCAAGGTCAATGTGTCCTTGGGCCAGACACTTCACCCGACTCACCTGCTGGTGCTGGTTGAAGGGAGCTAGCAGTGCCTGTATGGCAGCTCCACCTCTGTCAGTTAGCCCCAGGGCAGCTGTGGCTACCTCATCACCGCCATCCTGTGAATGTGTGTGTGCATGGGTTAATGAATGATGTGTTGTAAAGTGCCTTGAGGGGTTCTATTTCTGCCACCACTATCATGTAATAAGCTCTATCAATCAATAACGTTTTTCTTGAAAAGATTTATAAATTTTAAACCTTCAATTTTCTTTTTATACTAGGGACACAATATAATTTTTCTAAGGATGGAACCCATTTGTGGGTAATGTTGTGTGCTGTTGTACCATCCATCCATCTTCATCCACTTATCCAGGGTTGGGTCGTGGGGGCAGCAGCCTAAGCAGAGAGGCCCAGACTTCCCTCTCCCCAGCCACTTGGGCCAGCTCCTCAGGGGGATCCCAAGGCGTTCCCTGGCCAGCTGAGGAACATAGTCCCTCCAGTGTGTCCTGGGTCTTCCTTTAGGTATCCTCCCAGTTGGACGTGCCCAGTAAACCTCACCAGGGAGGCATCCTAACCAGATGCCCGAGCCACCTCAACTGGCTCCTCTTGATTAATCTGTTGTACCAGATTATGACAAATCGTTTTGAAGCCTTTCAACACAGAAAAGGAAGTTCTAAGTCTCATAATACCACAAATTGGTTTGTCAGAAAACGCTGTTGGTGTTCAAAAAGTTAACATTTAGTTTCAAAGTCTTTTTCTGATAACATTGTTTTGTTTATATATTAAGACAGAAGCCATTGTTGTTTTGAGACCATTAAATAGGTTTCCATCTGCTTAAGGAATGAGTGAGAAATGAAGCCTCCTTGCTTCCCAACAGTAAATAAAACTTGATCCAACACCTGATGAACGTTATCTCAGGTGTGCACTGGGCTGAGATTTATTCCACAAATATATTTTTCTATGTTTGAAAGTGTTTCTGAACACATACAGTGCAGGAAAAATGATATCTGAAGATTACGGTCACTTCTCTGAGACATGTGCTAATGTTGGGCACCAAAAGTTTAAAAATTAAATTAATAAATAATATTTTACAATCTTATATTTTAATTATTTTTTTTACAAATACGTAGTTTTAAAGTTGTGTTATGAAAAACAACATTATTTTAATCAAACATGTTTAAAGTCCAAAGTCACCTCATTTTTTATTAAATGACTGAAATCTTGTGAGTGACGTCACAGTTTTGGTTGTAAACTGTATCTGCAATTGTTTTTTTTTAAATGCCTCAGAACAGAGACAAGTGTAAAACCCTCCACACTTTATCCGGTCAGGGATAAATCTCCTGCAGGATAGTGCAAAATGTTCTTTTCTATCTATGGGAGGTCTTTTGTGTTTGATGGCACTTTTTAAATGTTTCATCCTGTTTCAGAGGTATTTATATCACAATCAGGCAAGATGGCTACACACGTGTGCCTTATGTTTGTGTTTGAAATCCCAACGAAGAATGGAAGAAAACACATTGTTTCTAAAAATAAACAAATAATGATGATGATGATGATGATAACTTATCACTCGCGGGCTGCTAAACAGTGACAAAAACGATTAGAAATTTCAGGTAACAAAAAAAGTTCAACTGAATCAGTCGGTAAAACTGAATCATGCGTTCAGAATCAGCTGGAAAACTGACGTTTGATCCGTTTTTATTCATCCGCAAAATACAAAAACATCTGTCTGTGTTCATAGAATAAAGGATTAATAACTAAAGGTAAAATCTAATAAGTGAAATCCCGTGGACTGGACTGCTTTCTCCAAACACACGAGGAACCCAACAGGGACGGAGCTCTATTACGCACACGGCGCCTTTGGAGAGGTTTTGGCATCCTTTTACGCGGCCGACTTTGTCACATTTCCCCAAATTGTAGAACAAAATGAATCACATAAATGCATTTATTTGCGTGTTTTGTACATGTCATAACGATTTAAAACGTTTGAAAAGTTGAATTTGCGCTCTGTGGCGCTAAATGCAACCAAACGCAAACATTTCCTTCTGTGAAGGCGGAATAAAATTTACGCATCACAAAAGGATTGGTGTTGCTTTACCAGCAGACCTCAGGCAGTATCCTAAATCAGCCATATTTACTATAATAAAGAAAAATAAATCAACGACATTAAATCCGTGATAATAAACAAAAACGCGTCTTTATTTAACTTTTGTCTCGGTTGGCATGGAGAGGAAGGAGTCCAAAAGCGGCTGCGCTCCATCCAGTCTGGCTGACTGAACGCGGGCTATTGTCGTCGTCCTGCTCATGGTTAATGTATAATGTGGGCCATATGGCATTTTAAAATCCGAGCCTGTATTTCTGTGACACTTGGACATGTGTGGACCCAACTAATGATGTCCAATTAGTTATTAAACTGGCCAAAAGACGAGCGTCGTGTGGGTTTTCCACATGAGCTAATATTTGCTCGTCAAATATTTCCCTTGAAAGCGTTTACAGCGCATTTTTATCTGCTATCTACCCAAAGAACATCTGTGGGGACGTTCGCCTCCCTCTTCTGGAGAAAGCAGGCTCCCCAATTGGCCCTCTTGGTGCGCCTATGCGAGTCTATTTGTTCACGTTTTCAAAGAAAATGTAATAAAGATAGACAAGGTGATGGATTTATGATTGATCAAAAGCACTTTACCATATGGCAGTCGTCAATGGAGCAGATTTCCAAATGTTTGTTTTATGAAAAAGAGGCCAGAGATCGTTTTAATCTGAGCCACTTCACCCGGGGGAAGGATGCTCGGGTCACGTGACTCCAGGTCTCCCTTCCGAGGAGTGGAGGGACATGGAGCTGAGCTTTCAGATGAAATTAAATTATGTTCAAGATGTGGAGCTATGATTAAAAACACAAAGATGAGGAGGTGTGACGTGGCGCACTTTAGATATGGCGCTGCGCAAAATCAAACCATCAGAATTTTCTTACACATTGATTCAGTTTTATGCAGGAAAAATCTTGAATCAGCAAAAATAATCTTTTCTCTATAAACGTTTCCTGAATTTTAATGAGACACAAATCAAACCTGAGGTAAGGAAGTTTGGGGATGAATGACATCATTTTGTCAACCCAGTTTTTAAGGTAAAGTTCAAATCAAAATAAGCACTAATCTAAAACTGGGATGGATATGTTGGCCCCACATCCATACCAGGAACCAGACATCCACGTCACGTTAGGACCTGCAGGTCCATAAATCCCTGCTGAAGGGTGCGATTGCGCGCATTGTCCTCTCAGCAGAGCAGAGTGGACTCCTCTGAACTTTCTGCGTCACGTTAATTGGTCTTTCACCACTGGAACCAGTTACGCACAAATGTGCGGAACAAACACAGATCTGCTCACTTCAGGTTCGTTTCGCGATCTTATTTTGCGCATTTTTAAGCTCATTTTGTCGATTTAACGCAGCTTCAACTTGTTTTTTGTAGGTGGAAGGAGCGTAAACCAGTTGGGAGGGATGTTTCTGAACGGGAGGCCTCTGCCTGAGCCCAAGAGAAGGAAGGTGATCGAGCTGGCCTCGGAGGGAGTTCGTCCGAGTCAGATCTCCAGGATTCTCCGGGTGCGCACAAATGGCACAGCTTTTAGGCTTTGGTATTAAAAGCTGCAGAATTACACAAGCTGTTTTTTTCCTTGTAGGTGTCTAATGGGTGCGTGAGTAAGATCCTGAGCCGCTACCGGCGCACGGGACTCGTTAAGCCCAAAACTATAGGAGGGAGCCGCCCCCGGCTCCTCACCCCGGGCGTTATCTCCACAATACTCCGCTGCAAAAAAGAAAACCCGAACATTTTTGCTTGGGAAATTCGCCAACGGCTCGCACTGGCACGGACATGCAAATCCACCAAAATCCCCAGCGTAAGTAAGATAGAGGATAATACATCTGATGCCACGAATCTGATCATTTAACAGCTTTTTTTGCGCACCGTGGTCTGTAAGGTGTCATCTATAAATAGGATTTTAAGAAAGATCCACTTGGATGATGGAGCCTCGTGCATGGAGGTCAACACGCTCATCAGAGCTCAGCAGGGTGAGTTTAGCACACTTCCCCCAAATAACGATGACGCACAATCTCTAACCCTGTTTGTTTGTTGGAAGAACAAGAGGCAGGTTCTGAAATCCAGAAATGTAAAGATGCTCAGCAGAGAAACCGAACGACCTTCACCCCAGAGCAGAGCAGAGCCCTCGAACAAGGTTTCTATCATCAAAGATTCTCACAATGCATCATCTAAATAATAATGATAATACACATTTTCATGTCCCAAACCAGAATTCTCACAAAGCAGGTATGCAGATCTGTACACAAGAGAGAAGCTGTCTGCAGAGATTCAACTTCCTGAGGACACCATCAAGGTAAAGTCCTCCCTTCTCCAATCCCTGCTGGTCTATTTCTTTTATCTCTTTCCAAGATGATCTTTCTTCTGCAGGTTTGGTTTTCTAACAGACGAGCGAAGTGGAGGAGAGAAACCAAGCAGAGAAGCAACACACAGAGTGAGGAAAAAAGTCACAATATCCTAATATTGAGGAGAACATTATTTAAAACATTATTTGGACTTTTCTGTCACAGATTCAGCATTTCAAGAGCAAAACAGTTGGAATCATCTGAATTATGTCTTCACATCCCAACAGGTGAGAGTTTTAAAAACCCTTTATGAGCCACTCAGATAAATATGATTCTGTTTTTCCAAAGGCAACAATAATCATATTTCACTTTGCTTTCACTGATTACAGGAAACAGGAATGTTAAGAGACAACAAGGAAATCTCCAGTTTGTGCACGCTCCCTGGAAGGTTTCTAAGCGTCTCCGAGTTTCAAACAAACACAGGTCAGTTCATCCTTTCCAACAGATCAGACTGATTTACATCATTCATGCATAAAACATCCCTAAAAATGAAAAGATATGGTAATAACAAGAAAATGTCAAAAGATTGATGAAGATTGAAGAAAAAGCACGCTGCTTATAAATAGTCACAATGAGCTTCTGAATATTTTTATTATCATTTAAAATCTAGTTAAAGTATTCTCAACGGTGGAATTTTTTCTGCTTTTTATTTTTTTGTGGATTTAAAAGCTTCAGTAGAAATAAAAGTCACACATTTCCTCCTTTTTGGGAAATTATGGGATGTTTTACAGTTAAAACTATTAAAAAACAATTTTCAGATTCACTTTATCAGTTGGAGTCAGATATTTTTAAGCCTCTACTTGTTCACTTTCCTCATTTATTTTACACAAATTTCTAAATTCAATGAAAAAGTTAAAAAAAACTAACAAATACTGAAGAATTATTGATTAAAACTAATTTGATCAATTTATTCATTTTTCTGCTTGAATGTAAATTATAAATAATTTCGTATAATTTTATTTTTCATGCATAACTGAATGTTTGATCACTTCCACCTTTAGTTACCAACCCGCTGAGTGACATGTTGCCACAAAATAGGACCAAGCTTCCAAGAGACCTGTATGGTGATGCATTCACTTTCCCAGTGATGCAGCATCCCTCTGACACATGGACGCCTCTTTCTTTGTCCTCTGACACCAGGAGCCCCCCCGCGCCTCAGCCGTGGAGCCAGCACAGGACCCCCTTTATTTGGAGTCAGTTTGACCCAAACGAGAAGTTTTGGTTTGCTCGGGATGTGAATCTGCAGATTTACACCCACCAGTGAGCTGTGACACTTTCTGACCACTAGATAGAGACAAAATACTGACATTGCACCGTGGCCAAAGCTGCAGTTCTTTCATTCACAATACCTGAAGACAGAACCAGTTGTAATTGTCAAGATTTTGATTGTTTGAGATATTTATGCGAATCCAGCTTGTAAAACAGACAAAGTTAATTGCTTGGAGTAAAATAAAGCCGGACGGATCAGATAGACCTTTGATCTTTTGACTGTGATGTTTTATTGCTGTTTTTCATTGAAGGAAATGAGCTTTTTTGGGCCAAAGCCTGATTAAACCAGCTAAAGCAGGGAGTAGGTTTTAGAGGGTACATGTAGTGCTGACACCAAATAAAAAGATGGACGAGGAAATTAAAGAATGACCTCAACTTGTTGCTCTTTCGTGTTTCTGGGCTAACATAAACCAAGGCTTCACGGATCATTTAAAATGACCACAGAACATTGTTGATGTTGTATTTCTGTCGTTGGTGCTGCTTGTTGCTGCACAGAAAGGAGACGGAGGCAGCTTTCCAGGAGTTCTGTCCAGGAGAAAACCAGTGGGACAATCTATAAAAACACAGCTTCAAAAAGCCTAAACATGATCTGATATGTGCATTGCTCTGTATCGCTTTTTATTAGTGCAGCAGGGCAGAGGCGCTGGGTTCCTTTACAGCTACGGCGGAGAGGCAGTAAGACTGAGTTTATTGACAATCGGTCACCGGGGGGGAAAGATTGGGATCAGGATACAAACAGCATGGAAGTGTCCTGTTGACGAAATGACTCTCGTCGGAATATACGAGCACGAAGCTGGACGGATGAATGATGTCTCCACCTGACAGCGCTGTCTTCTCTACTGAAGATCACGTTCTGTGCTGCTTTTTATAAAGTGAGGCCAATTTAGGGACTGAGTTGGAAAGTTACAGCATCTCCACGCTTTCTTGGATATTTTTAGTTTACCTTTTTTTTATCTTATTCACCTTGAATATATACAGAACATTTTAATTGACTTTAAATGAAAAGGTTATAAACTTTTAATATCCTACCTGTTAAAACAAAGATTAGCTCTGATCAGGCAGGTGAGATAATGGCCAATCAGGGCAGGAGGAGCTTTAAAGAGAAATTCTGTTGTGAAAGAATTCAAAGCAGTTTGTGCAAACGCTGTCCTATAAACATTTACAATGCAGCCAGTTTCATATTACCAATATTAAAACTAATATCAGCAAGGAAGTGTTACAGAGAGCTAGCTTTGGGTGGCTATAAAAAGCTAACTCTGCCGCTACAGAAGACGTGTCCAAAGTTTGACCCTATATGACCAAAGCAGGATTTTGTGCAGCGCCCAGTTGCATTTCTAGACTGGTGGAATTTTGTTTAAGTTTATTTGGTAGATGATTGTAACTAAGCCCAGCAAACACTGGTCCAACGGCAACTGGCCAAAAATGGTTGCGATAGGACGGCTTAAATTGATAAAACATATGTAACAGAACATTTCCTAAAAATCCATTCAGATACATTTGTACATGTCTACAGTTATCTAGGGTTACATGTATAATTGTTATTTTGGCAATTAGTTACGTGTAGTTCAACATACAGCATGTTGTCAGTTGTAAGTGGACATCCACTAGGTGGCGTCCTCTACACGTTCACTTATAGTCCATCATGACCCTTTATGAAATCAATTGTGATAAAGCTGCGCTTAATCCTTGCATGGTTAATGTTGCAATAACATATTTCAATCACCAAGTTTTTAAGAGGTAGATAAGACGTCCACTGACGTCTTGATCAAGGCTGTGAAAAGTCGTCCAACGGTCATTAAACGTCTAAATGAAAGACGTGGAATTCACGACCAGAAAAGACGTCAGTTCAACTTTCATTTTGGAACTATTTTTCAACCATGACGGGACGTCTCGGACTGACGTCGCTTCAACGGTCATCAAACGTCCAAATGTTTGCTGGGAAGTGATTTTCAAATGAGAATGTAACTAAAGGCTAACAATTAGAGGGAAGGAATCAGGCTCTGCTATTGGCAACATTGTAGAGAAGACAGTGCAGTAAAGCAAGGGAAGGGAAGTGCAGGGTAGGTGTTAGGGTTTAAGATGCTCTCTGAAGAGCTGGGTCTTCAACCATTTCTTAAACAGAGACAGGACACCCCTTTTATGGTAGCACACGGTAGGTAATTCCACCA
Source organism: Aphyosemion australe (assembly GCA_006937985.1). Lineage (NCBI taxonomy): Eukaryota > Metazoa > Chordata > Actinopteri > Cyprinodontiformes > Nothobranchiidae > Aphyosemion > Aphyosemion australe. The sequence goes on from SSNS01000001.1 coordinate 3,413,673, forward strand.
TCCTGGAACGACACAGGAAAGGAGTGGACTGTCCTGGTCCTGTAGGCACTGCTAGCCAACAACCCTGTGATGACCGAGACTGAGTCGTGACATAAGCCTTTGCAACTGCAAGAGCATTCAAGTAGAGTATTTAGCACTTTGTAGGCTAACATCAACCTGAATTTGATGCATGAAGATAAGGGTAGCTAATGGAAAGCAACATGGAGGTGATGTGTGCTCCTTTAGGGTGATTGAAAACCAACTGTGTTGCTGTTGACGACTTTGTCCCCCTGTCATGGAAAGTTTGGACTCTCCTGCTCTACTGCTAGCAACCTCTGCGCTGCAACAGATAGCTCCCCATCTCTGCAGACTGCAAGCTCTGTGCTGCTTATATTGTTCCTTGCAAATTAACATAGAGTCCCAGGTAAGTATCCATCATCCATTATCCATATAGCTAATTCCTCACTTATAGGGTCACGGTGATCTAGTGTCAGTCTCCAGCAGTCATTGGGCAAGAGGTGGGGGTCCTTCACAGGGCAACACAGAGTCAAACTCTGTTTCATGCACACATCCTCACCTATAGGGACAATTTTGAGTCTCGAGTCAGCCTAAAATACATGATTTTGGTCTGTGAGAGGAAACCGGATTACCCGGAGAAAACCCACACATGCATGGGAAGAAAATGCTAACTCCCACCCTGCAAGAAAGCAGCAAGAATTGAACCTATGACCTTTGTGATGCAAGACAACAGTGGTATCCACTGTACCACCATGTAGCCTGTTAGTAGCTACATAATGCAAAATTTAAAGCAGTGTAATGGTTTATGAAAATAGCGTTTGCATGAACCGATAAGAGACTAAAAAGAACAGAAATTCCTAGCTTAGCTATGAGTAACCGTTAGTTTGTCAATTTGGTCTGAACTAACCTCTGAACTAAGAGTTTAGGTGATACTTCATCGTTTATCACCTTTTCACAGAAATCAACTTTTCATATTAATTTGCTTAACATAGAGTAGAAGAAACGTTGTCTTTGACACCATGATACCAGAGTTTTCTTACTCCATGTTATTTGACATTGTGATGATATACATTTGGAGCAAACATTAAGCTCACATCTGGATAATACAGCATTACTTATCTCCTATTGAGCAACTAGACTTTCTCTGAGTTGCTCATCCAGAGTGGACTACACCCTGCTCACGATGACCATGTCCTCATTTGTCATCCAAACGTCTCCAGAGACGTAATTATTTATCTTCTCAACTGGTTGTGTGAGTAACCCCTGCTGCTTTAGCCACTCAAAACATTTATCACTCGCAAGGATTTGCTTCTCTAAATGACAGAAAGACCTTAAAGCCAAAACAGAAGAAGAGGCTGATAGTGAATCTGTTTGTTTTCATCTGCTCATCTGGGTCTGTGTTGTGGGGCTAGCAGCCCCAGCAGAGATGCCCAAACTGCCCTCTCCTCAGCAACCTCCACCAGCGGGACCCAAAGGCAGGCCAGTGAGGAGATATAATCCTCCCAGCATGTCCTGAGTCAACCAGAGGATTGCTTTCTGGTAGAACATGCGTGAAACACCTTTCCTGGGAGACATCCTTGGCTCTTCTCGAGTCTCTGATCTCCTAACTCTTTGAGCTAAACCCAGCCACCCTACGTAGAAACTCATTTTGGCCACTTGTATTCACAACTTTCTTCTTTCAGTCCTTACCTAAAGCTCGTGATCATTGGGGAGGATTGGGATGAAGATTGAATGGTAAATTGAGATCTTTTCTTTCTGGCTTAGCTCCTTTTTCACCACAAAGACGGTTTATGTGTCTGCAACCCTGCAGACATCACCCCAATCTGCCTGTTGATCTGCCTCTTCCTCCGTCCCTTACTTGTGAACAAGATCCCATGACATTTAAAGGTGAGGTTCAAGGAAAAACTATGTTACTTTTTCTTTTTTTAAATATGATTGGTCACTCTGAGTGACATGTGCCTGCTGAACGTGAATATTTCTTCAACCCCTATTGCCTGCATTAGATGTAGAAAGACAATAGATGAGGAAACACTTGGGTCAGAAAAAGCCGAACAGCTCAACACCACACTGGAAAATTGGAATTCATGGTCTTGCCCACCTTGGCTTGCAACCATGGAAGGCAGTACTGATATTGCAGCCAGGAGAGAGCAGATTGTGTCTCGGTTAGTAGAAGCTAACCATTAGCAACTCCACACGGTGCTGTTGATGAAGTTAAAGGAAGCAGCCTCTTGACCAATCACAGGCTTGCGGTCTCCATTGCTTTCGACGGATAGTTAGAAAATATGGCTCTACTCCGTCTGTCCTTGCGTGCTTGTTGGAGAGCCTATGCGACCACAGATAATGGTGTTGCTCATCTCCGCACCTCCATAGATGGAAAAGTAACTAGCAGGAACTGAAGGTCACAGTTTGATGGAGCTAAGAGGACCTCAATCTGGTTAGTTATTATCTTCACATCACACAAAAAAATGCAATAAGCAAAACTGCTCAATTTAAAGTTGTTTATTAAAATAAGAATAATATAAAATGATACAAAATTTTAAAAAAGGCATGGATATAAAAGTACCACAAAATAGCAGCTGAATTTTATATGATATTTACATAAATTACAACTTGGAATTTACAGATCGCATTAGGCTATTTACATTACATAAACATTCATTAAATAACAGTTGCAACACTGTCAGAGCATGGTCAAAAAGGAACTTTACAATAAAGTTAAATGGTCTCCAACAACAAAAATGAAAATTCAGAATCGGGTCTCATCGGAAAAACAAAAAGAAGCTTTGTTTGATTTTCATCGGGGTTCTCGCTAGCTGTGAAAGAATATCTGACATTTTGCAGCCCTGTTGTCTTTAATGTGTTGCTTTTAATACATTTTCATTTGTTTTCTAGAATGGTCCCATATCTCAGTTTTAGATTTTTAATCATCTGGTATTCAAAACAAACTCATGAATACTTTGTGCATGAAAACCAAAGAGCCAATTAGTCACGAATCTGTGGCTTTTAAGTTAAGTGTTGCTAATGCTAATTGGGCTAAAATCTGGGGTTTGAGTGTGGAATTTGCAGGACTTTTTCTATTTTCTTAAACTAACGCCAGCTGAGAAAATAAAAGAGCTGAGGAATTAAAAAAAAAAACTAATACAAATTTAGAAATGTTTAAATCTTCTGGGTCCAAACTCAGTTCTAATGAATTACGGGGAAATTGGAAAATGCTGTGCTGCACAGTGATGCAGTGGTTAGCGCTGTTGCCTTGCAGCAAGGAGGGTTCACATCCCGGCCTGGGGTCTCTCTGCATGGAGTTTGCATGTTCTTCCTGTGCACGTATGGGCTCTCTCCGGGTACTCCGGCTTCCTCCCACAGTCCAAAAATATGACTGCCAGCTTGATTGGTCTCTCTAAATTGTCCTTAGGTGTGAGTGTGCATGGTTATCTCTCTGTGTTGCCCTGTGATGGACTGGCAACCTGTCCAGGGTGTACCCTGCATGCATGCCCAGAGACTGCAGGAGATAGGCACCAGCACCCCGTGAGCCTACGTGGATAAGCGGGTATAGAAGATGGATGGATGGTTGGATGGGAAAATGTTGGGAGGGAATTATGGGCCCCAGAGGCCCTACATGGATCCTCATCAAAGAGTTTCCAAAGGATTTTGTTTTGGAAAAATGTTGGCACAAAATTCCAAACTGTTTCTATAGAATGTATGTAAATTGCAGATGTTTAGTTAACTTCACATTTTAATAGAGCTGCACAATAAATCAAAAGTGTCTCTCTATATAGGATTGCATTCACCAGTATCATAAATGCATGTTTTCCTTAAATTGTGCAACCTCATGTCTTCCCCAACATCCCAACTTCTTCAAATGTTTTGTAACGTTTGTCTCTGGCTGGAAGCTGCAGGCCTTCACATCACTTTATGGTTCATTTTTGACCACATTTCTCCAGCTAAGTTAAAACAATAAATAAAAAACACTAACAGCTACCAATATCATTTTAAATATTCCAAATAATCGGAAGCACAAAGGAGCTTTACAAAAAGAACCAACAATCTTCCAGATCTATAAGACCCATAAACCTTTATACCACAGCACAAACATAATAAATCTGCAGCCTTGTTCCTACACGCTCACTGTTCATGTAAAAAAAAAGTATCAAATATTCTACTGACCACACACGGCCCACCAGGGGCCACAGTTCCCTCCAAACTGGAGACCAAACAGCCATGTTATATTTGGCATGGCTCTTCTCTCTCTCATGCTACAAATATTAGCATAAGATCTGGAGCAGTTTGCTCAGTGCTGCTTAGTCAGTCCTACTACCGTTTTCTGTCAAACCTTTTCAACATTACAGCAATTAATAGTTGTGATATTTAAGTACCATAAAACCAGAGTGGAGCTCTCGCTTCTATTTTAAAAAAGGTGATGAGACACAATTTGTAGTCCAGCTAAACAAATTCCAAAGAAGAAAGGAAATCCCGGTCAACGAGGAATACCGTAGGTTGTAGCCTGGTTGAAACTGGGTTCAAGTACATTCCAGGAGATCATTCTGATTCTGCATTTACGTGGCTTCAGGAACTCTGAACATGTCAAAATACTTCAGTTCGACATCCATGTGCCCAAGACTTTGGTTGTAGAAATCCTACTGATGCAAACTAAACAGTTCTTCTCGGTTTTAAAGCCATAAGATCCATTCGGTACATCCAGTCTCCAGTTACAAACTCTCCAAAAAAAAAGGTGATTTTCCTCTTTATTAGCTCCCTTTGGAAATATCTTTGAGTCTTTTTGCCGTATATTTTGCCCGTCGTGGTCCACTATAGGATGTAAACCCCAAACATTAGTTCCTTTCCTCAGTAGGGTAGAGTTTAAAGACTTTGTAAATCCACTCCGAGTAGAAAGCTACATTGACGAAGAGGGCGGGCTGCGATGAGGCACATTTTGTCCTTTGGATGCTCACACCAACGATAACTTTGCGCTCATGCTCCTGGCAAACCAATGGACCCCCATAGTCTCTCTGTAAGAAGGTCACAGGATTAGGAGGTAGTATAACAGAAAGTGATGCACCAATATGAAAATTTGGGCCAATATTCAATATAATACTGTTATTATGGTCGATAATCTACATTTATCAATATTACACCGTAAAAGCAACCACACCACCTAAATAGCTTCTCTGCCTTAGTTAAACACCCCCACGATCCTGCATTACCATCACACATCACCACATGTCCAAAGAAATACCCCTCGCCCCCCCAAAACACGCACAGAAATGACAACAAGATGGAAATAAACATCAATTGTTAACACTGTTTACCTGATATGACTTGCACCGACCGTTACCGATGTTGATACAGATCTATCGCGCATTAGGGGTGAGAATCTTACAAGTCATGATTCAATTTGATTCTGATTCTTGGGGTGAAGATTTGATTCTTGATTCAAATCTATTCACAGTTAATACTCTTTGTAACAAAGAGTGTCAATTCCAGGACTGACTACTTTTAGGGTTGCACAATATATCGAAAATGTATCGTTATCGCAATATCAGCATGCACAATAGGCATGTCGCAAAGAACAGAAAAATATCGCAATTAATGGTCATCTCAGATCTTTGCTACACATAATGCATTTTGTCAATCAAATGGAAGCATGAAGTTTTTGATAAATCAAATGGAGCCCTTCACCCATTTGGCCAATCAGTTGGGTTCTTATAGGTTAGATGCCTTGGTGCCTAGGTGGACGGCACTTCATTTGGATGGCTAGCAAACACCTGAGTTAGCTTAGAGAGTGTCGCAATGACTGAGGGTAAGACGTGTGTGGAAAATGTTAGCGAGAAAGAACTCATAATTCAAACAACATGACTATTATTTCAAAGTACTTGTGTTCAACAAACACAAGTACTTTGAAAGATATGCCAAACACTTGTGGCACTCACGAGGGGAAACACGACAAATCTTCGTTGTCACCTCCAACGCAACCATAAAGATCTATATGCTGGGCTCTAGAAAGCTAGCATTAGCAAACCCAAAGTCTCTGACGTTAAGACAAGTAAGAGCACAACAGCCCAGCAGATGCCCATGGGTGGAACTCCTTATGAGAAACCATCAAAGCGGTACAAGGAAATAACGGAAGTAGTCGGTAAATGCTACGGGAGTAAACATATCCGTTTAGCTCTGTAAATGTTCTACAGCGTTGTCCTATTGTTTTAAATCACTCCAACATATTTTAATGATTATTGTTTACAAAAATATTGAAACAGATCATGCTAATTTTGTAATGTAAACTTGCATGATTTCATTTTGTTACTGTATTAATACTAATGATAGAGGATGGAGTGGTGTATCTAAAGTATACAAAAACTGCAGGTTTAAGTATTTGTTCATTTATCGCAACTAATATCGATATCGCAATATTAAGCACTGTTATCGCATATCGCAGGTTTTCCTAATATCGTGCAGCCCTAATTACTTTCTTCTGTAAGTCAGAAATCTCCCAGGTGTCTGTGATGTAGTGAGCCGTGAATTTGATGAAGGAGTGGGTTGCTCTGGAAGTCCGTGCATCACTTGCTAGAATGACACGGTATGGAAGCCGTTGACTGACAAACAGTACGAGCAGCGAATAAGCTAGGAAATGTTTGGAAAATGCCTGCTCAAGTAACGAAACCAGGAAATTTTGGCTCGATTCAGAATCTTCATAAATAAGAATCTTGATTCAGACGTGAATCCATTTTTTCCAGCATCCCTAATAAATCCTCAATCTGATCAAACATCTAAATGTCTTCATTTGAGGTCTAAACTTTGGACAAAATCATTTCTGAACATTGATAATAGAAACATCGGAATATGCTTACATCACACACTCCTTCCCCGATTTTGCCACCGGCACATATCCTGCTTTCCCCGGCATCCCCTTTGATTTGTGAGCACATGTCATTGTTGACCATCGGCATGGTGACCGAGTGCAGAGCTTCATCCTGACCTGTATCTGCACAGAAATGGTAAACATCTTTAAACCTAATGAATCGTTAACAGAAAAAGTGTTTCTGGTATTTGGGTGAAAAAAAAGGAAGTACTTTTGGTTTCTCCCCATCCATACACGGTGCAGTTGGTGCCTTCGGCGATGTGACACTCTTTTACTGGAAGGTGGATTGTGGAGGCACCCTCTGACACAGGAGCGGGGCTAGGATACACAAAGGAATTATTTATAACCAAGAAATTTGTCTTGTTTTCTGTTCTATTAATACCAAAATATAAAATCTAAATCTAGGAAATAAAACACATATTTCAAGTATATAGAAGCCCAAACATAGGTCAAGAGACACTAACAGTATCATTGGTTTGTACTTAAAACAAAAAGTTGGGTACTTACGTCTCTAATTTCAACATAACCAGATTGGATCCCTCTGGGCCGCAGATCAGGCGGGAAATTCGTAGTTTTGGGCGCCCTGAGGACTCATTAAGATGCCGCAGCCCCACCTGGACGCTATAGTCCTTCAGCTCTGGAACGCTGGCAATCAGGAGTGGCAGGAAATGCAAACTTTGTATTTCAAAGTTGTATCTTACTTTTGCAAATTAGGAAACTGATTTTTTTCCCTTGACATCTTTTTATTCTGTCCCTAATTCGCATGCAGCTAGTTGTTATTGGTCAAACGATATGTGGAAGCCGAGCTTGTTTGAATAATATCGTGCAGGAAAATCGGCGTGAGCATGCCGTGAAGAGATGCAAAGAGAATTCACACATGCTTCAGATGAGCATCTACAAGAAGGACCAGATGGAGGATCATTACCAGGATGTGAAGCACTGTTGATCCGTCAGAACCCAGTCCTCTCTGATCAGTGAGCCGCCACACAAATGAACCTTCCTAAGAACATTTGAGATGGTAAACTCACTCACTGCCAAGCGTAGTATAAATTTAGATTCAGGTTTGTTTTAACAAGAAAAAAAAAGCATGAGGAAGTGACTTACTCTCTCTGGATGCTTACAACCCAGCTGCCATCTGCAGCTCGTACTTCATGTCCTCCGACTATCCTGGTGTTTATGTGCACAAAGCATGAGATCTTGGGCCTGGTTAGATCTAAACAAGGAGATATTTCAAACACGCACGTATGGCTGATGTATTTTTGCATTTCAATAGGAAAATGTTTACTGCAACTTCAAAAGCCAACCATAAAATATGATTTGTTTAGCCAGATAAAAGGCAACAGAAGGATCTGATATGAAGAGTTAAAAGGAAAGGGGAGGAGATCGGAGATAGGACAAAAAAAGTGGAGAAGGAGGAGGAGGAGCGGCCTGGTAAAAGGCAGATACTTACTGTTTGGTTGAGGGGTTGCAGTTGCAGATTCACCTGATAAAAGTAAAGAAAAGCACAACCGTAAGAAGAGTTCTCTCACAGACAGGGAAGGGATTGGCACACAATGCCCAGAACCTTCGTTTCTGAAACTGTTGTTGGAGGCTTTGACAGTAGACAGTGCAGATACATTTGCTCAAGACCTAAAAAACCTAATGGTGGACATGTTTTAGATTATGAAAATCATCACGCAGCCGTTCATAAAGAGGCTCTTCAGTGTATCGAGATTGAAACCAGCCAAAGAAAATGTTGGGTCCAGCAGAGTCTGAAGATTTTTCCCCTGGCTGTGGAGTTTTGCATCTGTTTGCCGTTTGAGCATTGTGCATTATCTGCCAATTGAACAAAACCGCAGCTAACAGATTACGTAAGCCACCAATCAAGATGCAGCGTGGAACTGTTATTGTTGTTCTGTGTTGAGGCTGTAAAAAGCTGTAGCTAAATGGTTTTATTGCTGTGCCATAACCGTACACCATCAACACATTCAAGTCGGCCTCATTTCAAATAGTGTGAATTGCTCGTGAAACAAAAACAATTTCCAGTTTTTTATGTTTATCTGCAAGTTCAACAGGCAAACATCCGAGATGCATCATCCCAGGGATGGATCTGAAAGGGAAAGCTTTGCTTCAGTCACTCACATTGCTTGAGTTTGCAGTAGTCCCACACCAAGCGGTTGTTTGGACTCGTGTAACACCAGGGGCCATGTTTGTCTCGATCCGGGTTCCGGCAGTAGTTCCTCTCCAGCCCTACGTGGGATACTGTGGAGTGAGAATCCCCACTGTAAAACACACACATACAGACTCTCATATTCTATTTGTTATCTTGTGCACAGTTTATTAGAACTTAAACTGGGTCACATCTCCTCAAGATTAACACATCCTCACACTAAAAACAACCAAAGCGTGTGGATACTGAGCATCGAGTCGTGCATACTACGCTGTGCACGTACAGCACCTTCGCTCTTTAAGTAATGATAATATATCTGGAAAGTCTGGCTTTCCTACGGTGCAATGAATCCTCTCCACTAGCTGCACAGAGCACTCAGAAGAAAACTCAGAGTTTTCAAAAGAGTGCTCAAGGGAGTATGAAAGTATGCAGTCTAAGCATTCAGCAGGGCTCAGACCAGCAGGAGCCACATCCTCTATGGGGTTATTTGGTTGTGCTCTCAATTGGTTGGAATTCACATCTAATCATGAGTCCTTTTGCATCTTGGCTGCAGAAGAATTAAATGCAATCTTCTCAAATATCCAAAATATCCCCTAAAAGTAATTACTAGCGCAGAGTTTGGACACACAGGCGCAAAAGTAATGCCAGAGAGGGGCAACAATTTGTCAGGGGGTGAAGATAATTCCACTTCCCAAGAGAATGTTAAACAAGCTGGAGCGCTCAGCCGTTTTTCCTGGGATGACCCTTAACCTTGAGAAGGGTAGACTTGCTGGCTGCGCTCTATGCAAGGGAGCTGATTGGCTTTGATCTGCTCTCCTCGGAAAGCACTTCCTGGGGTCAGGGGTCGGCTCTGGAACATGTCCATCTGTCTGTGCCATTCTGGCTTTTAAAATTCTTGTAAATTAAATAAATCCAACAGCTTGAATTCAGCATGACACGGTGGCTCTGGAGTGGGCAACTTCCCTGCTAGGGGCGGGTCAGTCAGAGAACACCCAGGGGTTCCCTCCCGTCAGTTAGATGAATAATAATTGGACTTGGTAGTGACCCCTGAGGAACCTCTGATTTCCTTTCACTGCTCGTTTTCACAGCTTAGCCTCACCAATGTGAAAGTGATTTTCAAAAAAACAATGGGAGCTTTAAAAAGGGTCTTTTATTTTGTTACCTGTTTATGTGATGTGTCCAGTTTGCACAGGGAATCCCGGATCGAGTTATGGATAGGGTGCCCCGGTACGTCTCTCCATTGTCTTCATAACACTCTGGGAAAGAGTGGGACGTTATTTTAGGAGAATTGTTAAGAATTCCACGAAGCGCCAACAATAACTGAGCCAAGCAGTTTCTCAAACACCTGAAGGTCTTCAGTGAGTCGGCGAGCTTAGAAACACATAATCATGCACTTGCAGAGAGGAACCAAAGAATGCGGTTGTATATTTTTCCTTGTGGTTTGGAACGGTCGTGTTGATGACAATGTGTCTAACTGGTTCTGGACTATAACAGAACATTTCAACTTCAACGCGTTTGTCCTTAAGCTGCATCAGCAGACGGCGTGCAGTAAATGACATGTGTGGTCTACAGAACTGTAAAGCTGAGGAACATGGGAATTGACAGCGAGCGCCGTTGCCAAAGTCTGGTGTTTTCGTTCCTCGGTGGAGTGGAATTCACTGGGCAGCGTGCTGCCAAGTGGTTTGGTCCTGGGAGAGCAATACAGAAAATGTCTGCCTAATTCTCTTTTACACAGACGGGGCATGTTTTAGCAAGCATCTGCAGTTTGGCATTTGATTTGTGTCTTTCAAGAAACAACACAGTCATTTCTACACAATTTCTGCTTGTTGTTGGGAGTTTAGCACGTAGAAAAAAGGTCTGCTAGAACATTTGAGACAAATGTGTTCAAACGTTTGAGGACAAATCAGTGAAAAGTGAACTAAATCTATCAATAATGCATTTCTCATTTATGTTTAACAACATAAGAAAATGAATATGATGCAAATATGCATCTAATAATATCTAATAATCACCATGCTCACTTAAAATATTTCCTCATGGAAGTTTTCTTTTATAGGCCTGATTGGTTGGTGCCCTAAATAGTGTGTATTTGTATAGCGCCTTCTTAGGGTTCTACGACACCCCAAGGCGCTTCACAACAATCATTCACACATTCACACGCTGGTGATGATGAGCTACATTGTAGCCACAGCTGCCCCTTGGGCGTGCTGACAGAGGCGGGGCCTGCATTGGCGCCACCGGTCCCTTTGACCACAGACATATATACGTAGACGCCTCGTGGACTGGCGCTGCCTATAGGAGCTGCCGTAGTGGCCGGCCACCATCTTAATTGGGTCTCCATTCGCCCCCAGTGCATTCATTTCTACAGAGGAAGGTGCTTACCCAGCTAAAAAACACATTTTATCGAGCTTTTTCACAAAATCAGACACTTTTGTATGATAATTAAAATATAAATATAATTAAACAAAATAAATTAAAATATATAATCCCATCAGGTAGGCTAGAAACATCAGTGAAAATAGTACACCGGTTGTTGCAACTGTAGGCTGCAGAAAAACGGGCATAGTTGCCCATCCTGCATTGACATCGGCAACACTGTTACGTTCTCCAGCGCCCAATGGGGCTTCTACGTATTTATGTCTATGCCTCCGACCACCACCAGCAGGCAAGGTGGGTTAAGTGTCTTGCCCAAGGACACAACCGCAGGATTCTCTGGTGGGAGCCAGGATCGAACCTGCAACCTTCCGATTACTAGACAACCCGCTCTACCTCCTGAGCTACTGCTGCCCTATGCAAAAAATGCATCTGAAAAGCAGGAAGAAAAGCCATTTACCAATCTTTTGTGTTGCTTCGGCATCACATCTAGGGATGTGTGTGCACTTGGCTATCCTCTGATTAGGGTCCGTAGTGAAGCACCATGGGTAATCTGCACCGTCCGGGTTGCGGCAGTAATTCTGCCTGAGGTCCCTAGAACACACACACGAGCTACAACTTAAATGATGATGCGGACGACTGTTGTTTAAACAAGAGAAGCCATTTGATTTCGTCACTCTTCTTCGGGGCTTTTCAGCTGTAAAACAAATAAACAAATGGCTTCCTCATCTTGATGCCAGCTGCCCCAAAACAAACACCACTCACTTGCATTTGAAGTTCTGAGGAAGAAAAGAGTGGTTATGGGGGAACTGGGAGTCCCAGCGCTGACACGTCACGCCCTCTGGGGTGACATTCATTGTTCCTCTGTAGTTTGTTCCCTCCCCCTGGACGCAGGACGTGGTTGCGTTGACATCAGCATCCTCGCCGGGGTCCGAGTCTATGGAGGAGAGAAACTGCTGTGAGCAGGAGCATGAGGAGAAGAGGTCGTCTGCAGAAACTGAACGCAGGAATGAGGGAGGAGAGAAGGAGGGAGATGTTAATCCTCAGAAGAATGTGTCATGTCTAACCTACGGACATGATCAGAAACAGTAGCCCCCCCACTGTAAAAAAAAATGACTCTGTGTACTCATAACACACATTCCTGCACCCGGGGTTTTCCACAACAATGAATGATTTAGCTGGCTTTAATGTCTCTAAAGATCCAGTTTGAGGATAAAATTCACGCTTTTGGGCTCGGTTTATGTTTTGCACATCAGTGACTTCATCCACCGTCAGCGAGCTTTTCAAACATTATCAGATGCTCTCCAGCGGTGCCCAGGGAGGAGCAGCTTCTTCCCTACGGATCTCTTGTCTTTGTTTCTTTAGCCTTTGACAAATGAGATGGGAGAAGATGGAGGAGGAGAGGGAATGTATTGAGGTAGAAACACACACGCACACAAAAAAAGCAGGCGAGTGGAAGAAGAGAGAGATTCCTTGGCTTGATGTAACGCATGCCAGTGTCGGTGTGCGCGCCGTGGAGTACAGGTCAGTGGTTTTAATCTTTCAGAGGGCAGGCATTGAGGGATGCTCACATCTGGACAAATGCAGAACGTCCACCTTTGCTGTAAATCATACGCTGTACTGTAAAACTGCATGTGTGTGTGTGCGCGCGTTCCGGACTATATCAATGTACTGTGACAAAGTAATAAACAAATTTCCCTATGCTCTAAGGTCTTTTCATTCTGGAGAAACATGTTATCTACGGCTCTAATCAGACCGACCTGTGGTTGCAGAAGACGGCTCGCTGCTCATAAGATGTTCCTAAAAATCTCATTCCTGTAACGTTAGGTAGACGCCGAGTGTCTGTGAGGGCCACGGCATATGATTTAAATCATTTTCATGTCCATCACACCATTCGCTGACCTCCTGAGCCGCTTCCAGGAAGCATCTGCAATCGTTTCCCTCCTCACACGTCGATTTATCTCTATATCTTACGTCTGTTATTTCAAACACAGCCTTCATGCCACTAAAGACGAGCTACTGGGACCTTTCAGTGCCGGAGCGAAGCATCGTGTTATAGTGGTCTCCATTGTTAAAAGCCTCGAGTGGTCTCAAAACACTCTCAGAAGTCTGATGACCCACTTCACAAACATCTACTTGCTGAAGTAGAAGAAGCCAAACACCACATGAAACAAACAGACTTATGAGGCTCTGCAGGGGAGATGATGGGGGAACCCCCACCCCAGGACTGAAAGGACAACTTGTTGGTGTTTTAGAACCAACACCCTCAAGGCAAAATCCTGAGACAGATTCCCAATTGTGTGGCAGAAAATGGTTTTTGAGTTTCATCCGTACCGCACACAGAGATGTTACAGTACTCCCACGGACTTTTGGGATCCATGGTGAAGCACCAGGGTCGAAGGCGGTTATCTGGGTTGCGACAATAGTTGTCCTTCAAGTCTTTATCCCGATATCTGCAGCAATGGATAGAATACAGAAAAATAAAGGACCCAGGGGAGAGATGTCAGTCTTAAAAACGGCTGTTCTACCTCTTTTTGTGTTAAATGATCTCTTCCGGCTCACCTTTTAGGTTGGAAGTCGTGTCTGTGAGGCTTCTGAGAGTCCCATCTCTGACACTCCTTCCCACTCTCCGTGTGGTCCACTCTGCCCCGATAATCCTCTCCGTTACACGTCACGCAGACTTCTGTCAACAAAGGAACAACATTTTCATTCTTCCGTCGTTCTCTAGAGAAGGCAAACAGCGATGAAACCCACGAGCACTTCTCGCTTTCTGCTTTATTTAATCCGCCCACGAGGATGTGTTGCCTTACCCTGTGAACACTGCGGTATGCCACACTCCTCGGCTCGCACGTTGGGGTCTGTGGTGTAACACCACGGACCACCGGGATCGTCGTTGGGATTCCGACAGAAGTTCTCCCTCAGGTCTTGAGCTGGGTACCGATCGGGATAAAACCTGAAAGGCAGGCAGGGTGTTACTTGACACCATGAGCTGTTTAAATAAATCTGCAGGACGGCTTGCACACTTGGCGACCTGGTTTCATAATAAAAGCACTCACCATAGCAACCCAAATAAGTGAATCTGAATTAAAACCTGAGCCTTGCTTTGGTTTTAATTCCTGAAACGAGCTCACGTGGAAACCGTATGCTAACTAAGCCATCGATATGTCTCGCCTCCTCAGGAATGCATGATCAAATTCCTAATTCAACACCCCCCTGAGTGTGAATCCACCCGACCGTCACAGCACAGTAACCACCAACAGCACAGAACTAAGATGTGGGCCACTTGGAGCAAACCAAGCAGCTCGTTTGTTGGCAGCCTCGGAAGCCATTTAAACCTAATCCTTCTCTGTCAACCGCTCCACCGCATTAGTGCAAAAAAAGAAAAGAAGCTGGTCCAAGCAAATGTGGTGTAACAAAGAGGATCAGCAAGGGATCCCCATGTTAAATGGACAGTGTGTGAAATTCATCTTGCGTCGAGGACGGATGATGAAAACCTGGCACGTCAGCACCTCCTGATCCACGCCGTACCGCAAGACGGTGACAGGCGATAGAAGAAGCTGAAGGCTGGTTTTATCAAAGAAGGGTTTAAAGAAGAAACAAATGACTGAATTAGGCAGCAGAACTGTGAGTGATTGGTCCTATTTTCCACTGATGGTGAGAAAAAGCACACACAAAGTAAAAAGAACCATCCTGCCTTCAGTAATATGTGTGAATGCTTTACCACAGCCTCATGGGGGAGTCTCTGATCTCCTCCCAGCGCCTGCAGGTCTTTTACAAGCCTTTTACAATAACGCACAACATTTTTCATCCCAGTGTTGGAGGTGATTTCAGTTATTTAACCAAGTCTATAAAAAAAGAGAGTGCAAAAAGAAATAAAGAAAGACCTTCCAACCATACGGTCATACCTATATGTCAAAACCCAACAGATCCAACAGCAACGTTTCTTTTATGAACGCAACTAAAACACAACATTTGTTCCAAAACGGCTTTCCGCCCCGGGCCAAAGACCACATCTGCTGTGTGTAACTCAAACTCAATAGACTTCAATATTCTTAATCTATAAACGGAATTACAAGTTTCCTCACTTTGCAAGAAGAGGTTGCATGTGAGAGTGAAAAGGCTGCAGCATGGGATCGAGTTTGCTGTAATGATGTTGTGCTAACAGATGTTGGCCAGTTTTTCTTCTCCTAGCCAGAGTCTGCTCCCATCGGAGCGAAGGCAGACACCGTGCCGGCTGCACATACCGGCTGGATTTCTGGACATCGCTGAGGGTGAATTTTAGGCCTGAAGTAACCGCTGCAAAATGTGTGACACTGCCCGCACCTGGTGGATGAAACATGCCTGAACGCTGATGAGGTGAAGCAGAGATGACTGTCGGAATCTGGGTTAGCTTAAAAACTCAAACATTTACATGCTCGTTGTTGTTTTTGGGGATTATTTGGTCAATAATTCCCCTATTGTGCATTATTCTCTGTTTGTCCACTTCATTCCAGAGAGTAGACGCCAGGACCGAGAAGGCCCGATCACCCCTAGTCCTGTCACTAGAGCGTGGAACAACCCTTGCTTAGCTGAGCGCAGAGATCATGAAGGACAACGCTGTGTTAGTAGCTGCTAGGCCATTTTGAGCCCCAACAAAGTTTCATTTGCTATTTAGATGCTCAAACATTATATTGTTAAAAAAAAGTTGCTCTAGGGCTTCTTTATAGTGATAATGATAAATGATAAGCCAGAGCCAGAAGGCAAAGCTCTTGATTTAGAGATTGATCTACGTTCCTACCCTCACCTATGGTCACGAGCTTTGGGTAGGGCTTGAAAGAATGAGATCATGGATACAAGCGGCCAAAATGAGTTTTCTCCGCAGGGTGTCTGGACTCTCCCTTAGAGATAGGGTGAGAAGCTCGGTCATCCGGGAGGGGCTCGGAGTAGATCTGCTGCTCCTCCACATCGAGAGGAGCCAGTTGAGGTGGCTCGGGCATCTGGTTAGGATGCCTCCTAGACGCCTCCCGGGTGAGGTTTTCTGGGCACGTCCGACTGGAAGGGATTATGTTTCTTGGCTGGCCAGGGAACACCTTGGGATTCTTCCAGAGGAGCTGGCCCAAGTGGCTGGGGAGAGGGAATTCTGGGCCTCTCTCCTCAGGCTGCTGCCCCCGCGACCCGACTCCGGATAAGCAGAAGAGAATGGATGGATAAATGATAAATGACCCGCACTTGTATAGCGCCTTTCAGAGTCAGAGGACTCCAAAGTGCTTTACACTACAGTGCATCATTCATCCATTCACACACTGATGGTGATGAGCCACAATGTAGCCACAGCTGCCTTGAAACACGCTGACAGAGGAGAGGCTGCCGAGCACAGGCACAGTCCCTCCGACCACCACCAGCAGCAGGCAGGGAGGGTTAAGTGTCTTGCCTGAAGACACAACAGCAGCATTCTCTGCCAGGAGCTGGAATCGATCCCACAACCCTCCAATTCTTGGACAACCTGAGCTACTGCGGCCCAAAATAATAACAGTAATAAAATGATGTTTATTTAATTTAATTATTTATTTTAGTTTTTATATTATATTATTTATTGTTTTACCAGTTTAGATGAGAATATATTTCAACACAACATGAGGACTAAAATGAGCTTTAACATGAGGTAGATGTGCAGCCTAAAGGGTATCAACAGAGGGGACTACTGTCGTTAAAGACTTCTCCCTGGCCCTGCCTCCCACATGCCTCCATCTAAAAGGCTAGGTTATCCTGAGTTATCTCTGTAGTTATGCTGCTATAGGCTTAGACTGCTGGAGGACATACTGACCACTTTCCACACTCTGCTACTCTCTTCTACCACCACTCTCTAACTGCATTATTTCCTGTTATTCCAGCTGTTAACTTTATTTTCTCTCTAAGTGTTTTTCTCCCCAGAAGAAGCTACACTGGCGTTCTGCTGAGCTGTGGTGGCCTCATGGAGGGGGCCATCGGCTGGCACACTGCTGCCAACCACCTAACATTCTCCCTTTCCTGATATTACATCTTACTTTCTTTAACATAGAATGTGCTACTATTAGTTCACCTATTGAATTAATTATAGATTCACTCAGATAAAGACAATAAAGTTTCTCTTACTCTTACTAAATAGAACTTCTACTAAGAAATCACAGTGTAGCCATAGAAACACTACTTGATATATGTGGTGTGTGTGTGTGTGTGTGTGTGTGTGTGTGTGTGTGTGTGGGTGCGGGGTGTGCCTGTGCCTGCTCTGTCTTCTCAACCCCCAGTGAGCCGTAGCGGATGGCTGCTCATACTGAGCCAGGATCCTCTGGAGGTTTCTTCCTGTTAAAAGGGAGTTTTCCTTCCCACTGTCGCTAAATGCTTGCTTAGTATGAGGATTGTATCAACACAATGACACTAGTCAGTGTCTTGATGCAATCTGCTGGGTCCCTTATATAGGAAACTTTTTTACTGATTGGCTTATGAACTGAACTGTATTGGAATGTTTACTTTGTGAAGTGCCTTGAGACGACTCTTGTCGTGATCTGGCGCTATATAAATAAACTGAATTGAATTGAATTGAATCAAATTAAAATGAGAACAAAGAACTAGGAGGGCTTAGCTCTCCGTCACGTCTTCTGGAGACCTGGTTGAACCCACAAACAGAAACAACAGGTGGAAGTCCTGGAAGGAAACCTCCAGAGAACCCCCCCCCCCCCCCCCCCCCCCGCGCCGCCGCCCCCCCCCCCCCCCCCCGCCCCGCCGCTGATCAGTCAAGCATGAAAATAATAGTTACCTGGATCTCAAATAGTTCATTACGCCGCTAATTCTCACCCAGCGGTTGGCTCAGATCTTAGGTAACCCCGTCTTTATCCCGCTTCATTTCCACTGACCCTTTAAAAGCTTAAAGATGTTGACAAGTTGTGCTGATAGAAGTCCCTCTCTATTCGCTCAGAGGTTTGGGACCATGTGTCAAATAAACGATGACAAAGGATTGCTAACCACCGTTTCTGGGAAGTGCTGACAGGTTTGGGGAAAGGACCAATGCTGCAGTCTGTTTTAATTGTAAAGGATCACTGAACCTGTATTTTCTCTGTGTGCTTGTGACTCTGTAAACCCAGCTGGACATCAGACAAAACATGACTTCAGTCTATAAATCTTTGCACCTTCTTTATTTCCTTTCTACTTTTTCACTCAGCGCCTCCTCAAACTCTCCCCACTCCCCTCCCTGCCACAGTTAAAATATCTCGTAACTAATGAGCACCTCTAATGAGAAGCTGGCAAAGGTCCATCTCACTGATCTCTTGCCTTAATTTTAGCTGAGCGAAAACATCTTTGGGATACACCTGATGGCCTCTGGTACAGGGGGAAAAACCATCAGGGAGGACATCCCTGCATGTGTTGAAAGAAATCTGACTTAACTCTGGATAAACGTTCAACTGTCTCTGAGCCTCCACCTTCCCCTAACCCCCGAGGTGGAAGGGGATGAACTGAGCGACAATAAATCAAACGCTGAGGCCTGTTCAGTATCAGGCACAGAGAACGAGAGCAGGAGAATCCTGGAAATGAAAAAAAAGAGGTGGAAGAATGAAGAAGATGTGAGCTTTGAAGAGTTTGAATCTGGAGGAATTTGGCGAGAGGAAATGAACAATTATTGCAATCTGTTGGCGTCGTAACACCTGCGTCCGACGAATAAATGTCGAAAAAGGATCTGTGCTTGTGGGTGATTTTACAACTGTACTCACGTGTGTTCATTGATGTTATTATCAGACCAAGCTTGGCAAGTGATGTTTGACTTTGTCCAAGATCTCCTCCCTCTGTAGTCGTCCTTGGTGCCGGAGATACACTCCCTTATATAATCTAAGAACAAGACACACACACACACACACACACACACACACACACGCACACACACACATTTATGGTTTATGAAACCACTATGACTATGTTTTTATTTTACCCATGAAAATAAATAAATAAATAAACCCATCAAAACATGCATACATTACACATATGACATTTTACAGGCATTATGAGGCCATGGTGGTCGGTATACCACACACGATGTGGTTTACGAAACCTATTTTAAAATTGGTCATAAAAACCAAAAGAAAGTTTACGTTGCTGAAATAACTAAATAAAATGATAATAGCAGTTACACAGTTAGTAATAATCTATTAACAATGCTTACTTTTTATATTTGTCAAAAATTACAACACTTTAAAAGTCACGAATTACGAGACCATCAAAAACGTTCTCATAAACCGACTGGTTTCATAATGCTGGTGTGTAACCTGACAAATTGGGCTCGCAAACCATAAGGACGCGCACACACGCACACGCACACGCACACACACACACACACACACACACGCACATCTTCTGAAAACACCCATCCTTGTGTAAAAAAAAGCTGTCCGTGTGTTCTGTGCCAGTTCACACAGCGATTAAAGGTTGCTTTCCCTCTAAATCTTTGAATATAGTTGCCCAAGTATGGTCAAGGCGAGCGTAACGTTCAGTTACGTTCCAGCTTGCATGTTGCTCCCAAAACAGACAAGTCCCTGAAGTTCATTAAATGTCACAGTGGGAAGCGTTTCGTAAATTTTGCAATAAATTCTAAAGTGCTAGATTCCACAGCCTGCGCTTGAGGAAAGCTCTTGCGCTTTGGCTGTAAACAATGAATTTTTTTGTTTACTTCAGCCTGCTGCATGTTTAAGCAGCAACTCTCCTCCTTCAGGATGATTAAACAGCGGGGTGCGAGGAGGATGGGTTCTGGTATTATGTCAACAGAGGGACCAAAGAGCCAACACTCGTGTGTCACTACCAACAGTTTGCCTTCTGTTCTCATGAGAAAAACACTGAAATGCACAAAGCTCTGATAGGATTTACCTTTTTTCTCGTACAAAGTGAAGTTGATGTTGGCCTGCTTCTGCACGCCGTGGGTGAAACGGTCAAAAGGAAGCAAGTGGCATTTCCTGTTGTGCCTTTGAAAGTTGAAAGCCCTGTAGAAACACACGGGAAGCAGTTGAAAGATGACTAAATGATAAACAACAAAAATATGTAAATACTATGGGGGACACAGGAGAGCGGGGGGCCACGGAGGAACCAGAAGACTTCAGAAGTGACTCACCTACAGTTGAATCTCTTCTTCAGCTTCTTGCACTTCCGGGCGCAGTGTTCCTGCGAGCGGCTCCTCTGCACCAACGGAGTCAGAGGACAGTCTGTGCAAACCATCATGTGGCTCTCAGTCTTTTCATACTTCTGCAAAAACTGACGATGAGGCTTTTGACAGCAGCCTGCAAAACACAAAGACACGTCAGATCTGCATGTGCATGCTTGTGGAAAGCTCATCTTTGTCTGTGATTTTATTCATGCACCAATAAAAGTCGCAGCTTCAAAAGCATACCTTTAAAAACTGGTTTACTGTTACGTAACATAAATAAAAGTTAATCATTTGGCAAGTGCTGCAACAAGGATGAGGTAAACCAGCTGAGAGGATTCCTCATTGATGCAGTCAGACTGAGCAGCAATGTTGAAAGTTGGTAAAAATGTTATTTTAGGCTTTAAATTAATGTTTAGAACTTTTATTTAAAATAGCAATAGTCCAAATTTTCTGTGTAAAAGTAACAAAAATCTTAGCATCTTATCCATTGTAAATAGCTTCCAGCGTAGCCTCAGTTTGGAGAAATAATGGTTATGTTCCACAGCACCAATCAACTCAAGGATAATCCAAATGCTGCCATCTTAAATTGGCTCCAACCTCCAGTTTCATAGCAGTTCATGCAAAAGTTTCTTTAAATGGCAGAACATTTCACCTGAGGTATAGCTAAAACAAGCGTTTGTAATTTCAACACAAAGAAATTCACCTGACAGTAAAAATGACCACATTTGTTCTCTGCAGATAAAGTTCAGTCCAAAGCAGTTTGAACGTCCCGTGTTGGGAGTTGAACTTCCAAAATGTGCAGAAAAATTATGGGTCAGAGTCACACTGTTAAGTATTTTTTACTCATTACTGTGATTTTATTAGTCGAATCATTTTAGTCAACTTCCAGTGAAGCTTTTGCAAAACCTCCTATAATCTTTACTTGTTTAGCTTTCTCATCCCAACCATAGACATGAATTGGTAGATGCCCCATTGGGCGATGGAGAGCGTAACAGGGTCGCCACCATATTGGATGGGTCTACTCACTCTCCAAAGTCAATGCAGAGTGAGTAACTATGCTCGTATTTGTGCAGTCTACAGTTGCAACAACCGGCGTACTACTGAAAACAGATCACGTGGGATCACTATTGACTTTTCTAACCTACCTGTTGGGATTTTATATTTTAATTTATTTTTTTTAATTATATTTATATTTTAATTATCATGCCATACCATGTGTCTGATTTTGTGAAAAAGCTTGATAAAATGTGTTTTTAGTTGGGTAAGAACCTTCCTTAGTAGAAATAAATGCACTGGGGGCGAATGGAGACCCATCCAAGATGGCGGCCGCCCACTACAGCAGCTCCAATAGGCAACGCCAGTCCACGGGACATCTACGTATATATGTCTGTGATCCCAACCTCCTTTAGAAATCATTAAATCACTGTCAAAAGTGATGCTATCCTAATTATGACTTTTTGCATTACTGCCCCCTACTGGGCTGGAGGTGAGCAGGGGAATATTTTATCAAATATTTGTGGATTATTGACTTAATCTTTAAAAATAATCCTGTTTAAATGGATTACAAGGCAGCGTCTAACATTCAAAAATCAAATTCCATTCATCTATTTTGTCTGGATGGTTGTCTTTTAGCAAATATCTTAGGAAAACACGACGCAGTCCTCTGTTAAAATCCCAGATCCCTCCAAAAGAAGCTGGTCTGATAAGGAAAAGAAGGTTTGTGTGTCAGAAAAACAGGAATAAAGTTCGCTCAGGACGTTCAAATGCCACCCAGCAGTTCTGCTTTAAACCAAAACGCCCGAGTTGTGACGACAGCTGAAGGACCAGAGTGAAGCCCATCAACGGGCTAATATGCTGCAGTGACTCGGTTGGAGACCCTTATGAAAATACATCTCATGTTTTACTGCTTTCAGAAAGAGCCTAAATCAGCTTTTTAAAACTATTTTTCCACATTGGGGTATTTGTGATGCTAGATTCGTGTTACTGAAGGCAAATGAAGTAGTTGTTGTCATTTCTAGAGAAAAGCGTTGCATAATACGACTCATTAGGATGTGGACTTTTATTCTAAGAACTAAGAATGACCTTTTTCCACTACGTGGTCCTGTGTCTTGGGAGAACTTTAAACAAAATCAGTAAGAATTTCTAATAAACAATACATTTTGTGTGTCTTTGAGCTATTGGAAGGCAGCGCATGCTAACATACAGTAGAAATGAGCTGTCAAGCTGTCAGCAGCCAAAAATGGACACATTCTAATTCATTCTTGCATTATTTATAGGGCTTTGCCGAGAGCCATTTCTTTGGAAGAAGCACATCAAAAGAAAGAGTTAAGGTCACAAGAAATGTGGCATAATGCTCATGGGATTTCAGCGGGTTCAAAAACAGGACAAAATCATATTTTAAGTCAAGCATTAAGGGCTATTCATGCAGCAGGACAGAGCTCCACTGTAAC
Source organism: Aphyosemion australe (assembly GCA_006937985.1). Taxonomy (NCBI): domain Eukaryota; kingdom Metazoa; phylum Chordata; class Actinopteri; order Cyprinodontiformes; family Nothobranchiidae; genus Aphyosemion; species Aphyosemion australe. The sequence goes on from SSNS01000001.1 coordinate 3,436,631, forward strand.
TGTAGGGTTTTAATTCCAAACCAATCGTTTAAAGTTTATAATTAGTGGCAAGTGCAGCATAAATCACCCAGGAAAATCATTTGCTCCTGACTTACAACCACATAACCCCTCCTCAAGCCAAGACCCAACACCAGCCGATGTGTGTACTTAGCATATTGTAAACGGTGGACCGTTTAGAGGCTTGTCGTGGCTGAAAATGGTTTTTGGGGAGGACGTGTTATTAATGTTTGGGCTCCTCTGGACCACATCTGGCAGTTATCACAGTGTTGTTCCAGCCCTGATGTCTGGCCAGGCCGCTCAATTAGATTTCACTTAGTCTCTTCCTCTCCTTGCACTCAGACCCCTGCTATCTCCAAAATATCTCTCAGAATTCGCCGAAGCGCAGGATAATGGTAAAAGGTGCTCGGAGAGGGAGAGAGCTGGGATTTAATGAGAAGAGGCAGACGAATTAGTGGAACAGGTTGGGGTTGAGGTTGAAAAATGTAGATGGGGAAAGGTAGAGGACCGACGCTCTGACCTCCCCCAGAAAGTTTCTCCTCTTCCCGTCCCTTGGGGATTAAATCTGACGTTATTTAGTCGTGCATTTTTGTGTAATAATGTGTCAGCGATCGTCTTAAAAGTATCAGTTGAAAAAAAGATTGCAGCTGAGCAACAGGAACGGTTAAGGTCTCTGTCTGGGAATTAGGCAGACATCACATCTGCTTCAATGTGCTTGTGTATTGAGCAGCCAGATGTTACCCCCCCCCCCCCCCCCCCCCCCCCCCCCCCCCCCCACACACACACACCCCTTAATCTCCTTTTCTCTGTCTTAATCACACCTCTTCTATCTAGCAGGACTTTTACTGTTCCCACCTCTGGTGTGGTCAGAGGTCAGGGTCGGCGCCACCGGAGGTGAGAACTATACCCTGACATGTCAAATGAGCGGATGTGAGCCAAGGTAGCCATCAGATAACCTAGAACATCTTTTCTTTTCTCTTTTAAATCAGAAAAACGTCTGCTACAGGAAGCTTGTTTGGATGCATTTAAATGTGTGGGTGTGCTGCCAGATCACAGCAAGCAGGCATCTCCTCTGAAGCTGGTCCAATTCCTGCAGATGAGGAACTGCCTATGGGATAATCTTACATTATATAAATAAAGAAAAGACAAATGGTGTTTTTATCTGGTCTATAATAGGGTTAATTATTAGAAGATCCACTTGCAGTTAAATAAATTAAATTCTAAAGTTAATTCATTTGACTGTTTAGTGAGATTAGAAGGGTTTTTAAAATCTGTTTAATTTGCTCAAAGCTGTGAAATGTTATTTTTAACAAAATAAGTTTCCTTTTTTATATTTTAACCACACATAATAACCCTTAAAGTTTTATTTTAGCATTAGAAACCAAACCACATATATGAATCAAGTATTTTGTGTTCTTATACAAATAAATCTCATCTCACAATATCTAAAATAAATTTATAAATAAATAAAAATAAAATCCTTCATGTCAAGATTAAATAATTAAAATAAAACTGCAAAATGTGGATTATTCTTAATTTTTTAAGTCTTACCTGTGGCCACAAGAGTGACAAGAACACACAGCAAAGTTTGGTAAATCCATACGTTTGTCCTCATGGTTGGGTCCAGATAATCTGAGAGCAGGTTTGAATCCGGATTAATTGAGAGACGGACCCGCTGGTTGGTTAAAGTCCAGAGAGGCTGACGAACTAAACAAGACTCGTCTTCTTCACACACATGCCACTTTCCCAAGAAACCACACGCGTCCTCGGTTCAACCCCCTTTTTACCAAAGTTTGTGCCCCCCCCCTCAAACGGCGACTCTCTTCACTGGCGTCAAGTTCCGGAAAACAAATCACACTGTTTCCGGTTTGTGATTTCAAAATAAAACCGAAAGCAAGCGATGTGGGCGATTTTCCCGATTCAAAAAAGGGAAAAGAAATAAAAAATTAAAACAAGAAATACAATAAATGTCACAATTTAAACTTTTCAACCACTTTATATAATAAATCAGCAATTTTAACTAACAACCCTAATAAAATAAATACAATTAACCAAAAATAAATTAGTTGATTTGTAAATCATTCTCTGTTATGGATTGTTACACATGTTTGTCACAAACTAAAAACCAACTTATATGATATATTTTTAAAATTGTAGTTCCTAAAATATCAGAAAAAAACTCATAGTGAATAGTCTTCTTAATCAGAAAAATAAACCCACACCATATAGACATTATCCTGGCCAATCCATTTGTAGGGATCACATGTAAAACGTGTTAATATTTATACTCACTTGTTGGATTGAAGTAAAACAGATTTCTTGTTGGCTCCAGATAAGATAAACCCTTCACAATCTGTTAATACTTGCAATCACATGCTTGATGGGGCTCCACTAGACCAGATTTAGTGTTGTGACTGAAGACATGGTGGAGATAATGGTGTTGATCTGTGCTGGACTGAATTTAATCGGGCCGGATCTTCTTGACAAGGTCTTCCTTCGTGTCTCCTTGCTGGCCTCTCTTTGGCTCAGCTGAGAAGACAGATGGGATTCTTTACATGGTGCGCCAAAGAGCACTTGGCGTGAAGTATTGATTGCATCCTCCGAGGATTAGCTAGTTGCAAAATACCTAATGCAGGACCAGAGAAAGAGCAGAGACTTCATGCATTGATAAGACAAGCTGACTGCAGCTCAGCGAGAGGCCGTGGAAGACACTGGAAAGCAATGCCAGATCTTGACACTGAACTCTTGCCAACTGAAACAGAAATATTGAAGCCTGTGATTTTTTAAAAAGTCTTGCTAAAACTTCATTCAATCATAAAGGTCTGTAGATTTAAGGTCTACTGAATTTGGAGGTATGTAGAACCAATGGAAAGCTTTCAGACCCGCACTAGTTTTCTACATTTGTCAAGGTTCAAACTCATCTTAAAATAGTTAAAGCACTCACTTGCTGTCATTTTCAGCACCAATCACATCTCCTTAAGGGTAGGACTCTTTCTCAGATGTCTCCAAGCTTCATGGAAAGCATCACAGCACACAGATTTCCTGAGACGTGTCTCTAAAGCAAATTCTACATGTTGTGGATGACAGCATTCAGGCCGATGAGCTAATCTGATCCGTCCTTTATGCCTTCTGTCTGACCACCCATCACGGTGGAGTGATGCAAGTAATTCTCAGGTTCTTCAGTAACTTTGGATCAAATTCGCGTCAAAAGTGCTGCCTTTGTGGTTACGTGTCAAACTAAGACCCTTCATCTTTGATTCCTCCTTTAGGCTTGGCAGACCGATCCATGAACGCTGCTCCAAACGCTCTCCTTTTGAGACTAACTGAAGCTACTGTGTTCTTGGATGCTTGAAGTGCTGCAGAAATGTTGTCCAGATCTGTGCCTTGAGACAATCCTGTAAGTGCAGCTTTTCCAATCCCATAGTTTTATTCTGAAATACAAAATCCAGGGTGAGAACTGATGCATGCAGCCGTGTCTTTCCCAGTCATGTCCAATAAATGTAATTAGGAACAGTTGGACTCCAGACAAGCTGCAGAAGCAAATGCATCGGGGCTTCTTCAGAAATACATGTTTTGCTTTGCCATTTGGGTGTATTGCGTTTAAAGTAATGAGTGAACATTTTAATCAGGCTGAAAACATCCTGTTATGCATCCTGATTCATTGTGGAAACTTGTTTTCTGCCTGTGCTTTGACGGCGGTGCCCACTAAAGTGACGTACGCGAGACCAATAAGAACCAGCTCGTAGAAGCGTTTTGGTGCCAGGTCATAAGGCAGGATCTTCTCTTCAAAGCTGTTCTGGTGTCAAAGAAGAAACATTTCTGTCAGGGACCGAGGGAGTATCTGTCCTGCTCTTCAAACAATCCTCAAAGGAGACGCAGATATGGGAGGAAGAACGGCGCCAAGTCCAGTCCTGGCATTTCCAATGGAACATTTGAAATCAGCCTCTTAAAAACCTCAAAACCATTGTATTTGATGCAATTTGACAAAGTCAAATATATCACAACTTCATAATGTTTTTATTAAAAGAGCTGTGAGTTGATAGAAGAGTTTAAGAGAGCAATAAAAGGTCACTACAAAGACAACAATGAGCACTGCAGGTTCAGCGTAAATCCCATTTGGGGCATTGTAAGACATGAAGTGTGTGTGCTTAAATGCAGCAGCTGTAAATGATCCTGTTTAGGTACTATAGTACAGGACTTTTGTTGGGCTCTAACCCCTATTTGACAGGAAATCCACACTTCAGCCGTTAACGGGTGGTGGACTTAAAGCCCTCCAGAGACAGCAGCAGGGGGAAGAAATGGTTTGAGGTAAATGCCAGACACCCAGCCCTCCCTCATTAGGACGTGTGCAGGTCATTTCTGTTTTTTCTTTGGTCTCTTTTCAGTTTGCATGCCTGCATGTGTGTGTGTGTGTGTGTGTGTGCAGGAATAGACAAGCAGGTGTACAGGGTGTATGTGCTCTGGGGGCTGCAAACCCAGGCTCTAAACCCTGGCAGCAGGCACGTAGCTGCTGCACGGTTCAACATCCACACATCACACTCGCAACGTCAATCAGTGTCAGCGCAAAGAAGAAATCCAGACGCTCAGAAAAGTCAGCCCTCTAGAAAGGCATTTTTTTGGTAGTTTTGTACCTTTTGAGTTACGCCTCGCCCTGTCCCATGTGCTCTACAAGCCCTGGGTAAATAAGTTAGGTCTGACAGCTGATTATGCATCTAGGGACGGGATGTTGGAAGTAGAAGTGCTTTTTTAAAAAGCCGAGCAGAGCAACGGGAGTATTAACTTCTCTGATTTATTTGATTCACTCCAGGCTCGTCTCTGAGGATTCCAAAATGTCAATCATTCTTTAGCGCTGTTAATTAAAGTGTGTGATGTTTGGTAGCTGCATGATGAAACTGATGGCTTATCTTGTTTTTAAGATGTAATCAGTGGAACCGACACACACTCTGGGTCCAGTTCTCAGGAAAGCAAAATCACTAACGTGATTTTTATTTGATTAAATAGAAAATGAATTACCAGATGACCCGCGATCACACCTAAATGTCAGCACTTATGAGAAATTATTGAACGAGGACAAATCTCACTTTGCATTTGAGATTCAACCAAGTTGGTTGGAAGTCGTCGACCTCTTTGCAGAACTGAAAATGTTCAGAATTCAAAATTGATGAAGTAGCTTTCCAATGGGGATGTATGAAAATATAGATAAGGCAATATATCGTGAATATTTCCTGCAATATTATATTGATATTCAAAAGTCGTGCATTGAATTTTTAAGACTTAATATTTAATTGAAATATTTTTGTGTTTGATTCTTCAGAGACTGCCTTTGTTGTTTATTTTGAAATGACTTCTGCTAATGCAGATGTTAATTACGCCATTTATTTTTTTACTTAAAGAGCTAACCATTGAAATGTAAATCCCTCTATTATGGTTCAGATACCTCATGGTAAACATGTTACATATCAGTTTGGACTGTTTATTGAATTTTCCTACAATAAATTCAGTCTAAAAAAATCACTAATATCGTCTGGCTGAATGTATCGCAATATATCGTGATTTATCGTATCGTCTCCCCTGTATCGTGATACGTATCGTATCACCAGAATTTTACCAATACACATCCCTACTTTCCAATATTTGCATTTGTTTTACATTTGTTAAATCAGGGGTAATTTGTCTAAAAAATGCAAATGCAAAACAATTAGATTTTTATTTAAAAAATTTTCTCGTGAAAATTTCAGGCCCCTCAGTAGGAACCCAATCCAACCAAAGTCCGGACAGCATTTATTCTGAGACTCGTTTTTATGTACTTTTGTGTGTTTTTGAGTGGGACTCAAACCACCTCTCCACAGGAGACCCAGTTTTGTACAAATTTTATGGAGAGTGGTTTCAGCTGTTCTTGCTGCGGGGGACATTTTACTCTATCTTGTGCTTTTTGTTAGCTTTACGTGAAGCAATACGCTTGGCCACATTATGGCTTTCAGCATTTTCTTCTTTACAAACTCTTTAGTCGTTTTGGCACCGTGTTTCAGACTGATGGATTGTTGAATATTTCTGATCGCTTAAGCTTCTGGAGGCTGGAAGCAATCGGCACTGATGAAGCCACCTTCGTAACCAACTACAATCATAAAAATGCCACCTCTGTTTTTCAGTGTAAAGTTCATGTCAGACTAACTTTAACGAGTAATTAGGGCGGTTCGATTGCAGCTTTTTTACCGATATCGATAAACTGATATACAAATGAAACTTGAATAAATAGAATATTGTGTAAAAATTCCTTCATTTCAGTAACTCAAAGGTGAAACCATCATACGGGATAAACTCATTACATGCAAAGCAAGATATTTCAAACCTGTATTTGTTATAATTGTGAAGATTATTAGCCTGACAAGCCATATGTGAATATATAGTCTGGCCACGGCCCATACAGAAAGTTCAGTTGAGGGGCGGGATCTACAGTTGTCTTTCAAAATGTCTTTGCATGCTATTGGACAACGAACAACGTGACGTACTCACCGCTTTGCATGTCGGTCAACAAATACGTCCTTTTCTAAATAATGAACTTAAGTACCTCTATCTGCTCTTGACTCAAACAAAAACCCAAGTCTAAAAAGTCCAAAGTCATTAAAGGTTGAATGTGGAACATTTCCAGCCGTCGGGGTTTTGGTTCACTGCTGATACGTGAAGTGACCAGCCAGCACCATGTCCAGTGACGAATCGTACAGGGTAAGGACTAATTTCTATCCATAAGATAACAGTATCACTGTTAGAACATCTTCTGGGCTCAGAATCAGCTGCTTGACTTGTCGGACTTTTTACCACAACGGTGCCCTCTAGTGGCTGGAAGATGTAAACATAAACCCAGTGTTGTGCCAGTCAAATTTTTTTTTTGATTATAATTTTTTAAATATAGTTTTTTATATTTTAAATATAGTTTTTTTCCCCCATGTCCTGTTTGGCTGTATAGCAAACAGAACTGATGTCTGAGTGCCGAAAACAAGCCTACAGTTTTATTCTCACAGGTGGATCGCTATAGATTTTTTAAATATAGTTAATACTGTACCTTCATTCTGCACACCTCTAAACGCCTCATGAAGGCATTATTAAAAAAAAATATATATATATATATATATATAGCTTTTCATTAAATTGTTCCATATTCAACCTTTAAAAGAGTAAAAATCAACACAGATATTTTGTGATATTATAGTATTTTAATGCAAATATTGGTCAATAACATCGGACATCTTTAGTTATAATCTGATATTTAATTTTGTCCGATAACCCTTTTCCATTTGACGCTAAAATAAAACGACTTCTGGTGCTCATGGGTCTATTTTACTTCACCTAGTACCAGAACTTTTACAGTAAACATTGGTGCAAATTTATAATTTCAAAATTGCAGGTCAAGCCTGCATCAGTGACTCATGTTTTAATCCATTTGACTGAGTCCTGGTGATTTTTATATGAGCTTTTACTTTGCTATTCTTGACATTTCAACGAATCAGTTGAGTCATATTTCATTGAGTTCTGCACAGGCACGTTGTGAAAACGTGGCTAACATTTTTGAGTTTTATTTTTTGTACTCGTTGCAGACTGAGGAGTCTCTCTACACACCCACACATCCATTTCACGGCCTGCAAGTCACGTAAAGAGGTGTGGACAGGGGAAGTGAGGAGGCAGAGCAGGGACACCCAAGCAGACATGTTGTATTCATCATCAGGTGGACGGAGGGAGGGACGGGAGTTTTTGAGAGTGTCTCCTCCTGCGGCCAGAACCTGTCAGCGTTCACAGAGCGAAGCCTCATTTGACTCATTTTCCGACTCGCTCCTTAAAGCGCTCTGCCAACACGTGTGACTTTTACACTGATGTGCTTATCCAGCTGCCTGTTATGAGTCTATGATTACTGACATTACAAACACTTCTTTTTTTTGCTGTGGCTGCAGTTCAAAGGGCTAAAACCACATTTTTCAAACAATCAGTGGATGACATTTCACCACGTCCCTAGAGTTCTTAAATGAAGCGCTTTTGATCACATACATGTGGAAAATATTTAGACTTTCCTTCTTGGTGGCAGCTCTGTGAGAGGAACTTCCCTTATCAGTGCGCTGACGTGCACACCTTGACCCGTGGCAGCACCCCTCGCAGATCCAATCATCCCAAATGCTAAATTTGACCCGTTTCCTTTTAATTACTTTACACCCAGCTGGCCAACAAACGCTCCCCCTGTCCTTGGCTTCCCTCCATTCCTGCGCATGACGAAGGCTAATCACCGGTGTGATCTCCTCTTTTTCACCTCTGACCCCTCCAACACAAGAATAACAACCTCCACATCACACCCCCACCCCCTCAACGCTTTCCCCCCAATTAGAAGGGTGCTTTCCCCCCTTGTGGATGACAGATGAGGGGTCAAGGGGTTGTCAGACCCCCTTGCTAGTTTCTCCCCATGCCTACCGAAGGATGAATCAGGAGGACGTCCTCGCTCTGGGGAGTGACGAGAGAAAAGGTTTTGAGGTGGAAGTGGTAGTGACATAGATGGATGAGTGTCCGATCGCTGAGCACAAGAACACAAAGTTGTTGGGCTGAGTCAGCAGATGGAAAATAAGACCTGTTGGAGGGATTAGGGGATGGATTCAGCAGGAGGACACTTAAGACTGAAAGGAAGTAGATGAAAGAGAAAGCGAGCAAACCTCCAAAGACGATACGGCGGTACCTGAGGAGGAATGACAACAGCTGTGGAAAGACTAACAGCCTGTAGCATAAAGGGAGCAAGCGGCTGGGCAAAGAGATACCATACAAACTGCGGACTTAAACGATCAAAGAAAAAACAAATCAAATTGATAGCAAGGGAGGAAAAAGGACAGAAAAGGCAGCGATCACCGAGCTGAAACGCTGCTGTGAGCCCGGTTTTCCCCCCTTTGCTGCAATAAAAGCAGAGCTGCAGTCCAATGAATCAAGACATTGGGGGCTTTTCTCTCTGTTGTGTGTTATGTCCACTGCTAATGGGCAGCAGATGTGGAGGTATTTCACAAGTGTGGCTTTGGAAAACATTCCCGCACATAAATCCAATTAGGTCGGATCCCGAGCGTAAGCTAGCCGGTGAGTCGGTGCTCACGACCGCCTACAAGCAGGTAGATGAAGATGTCAGTTTCATCATGAGTAAATAAGCCTGAGCTTAAGCAAACCTGTGTTGTAACTGAAGATAGTCACTATTTAGGTTTTGTCTGGCTTTGAAGCTGTGGGGATTGGTGCTGAGATGTTTTTATTATAGAGGACAGAATCGTTTAAAATTCATCAAAACTGGAACCGTTAGTGTCAAACCAGAGCGATGTCTACTTTAAAATGCTCTTTTTTCCCCAAGAGACATGCCCAGGAAAAAGATCATGTAAACCAAAGAAAGAAGCTTTGATTTATGAGAATATCTCGAGGTAGAGGAGCTAAGTGCAGGTTACCATTGGCTCAAAGAGAAAATTCCCCCTTTTCCCACAAGAATGACAAAAATAAATCACTGTATGGTACCAGCTTGGCTCACATGGAAGTTGAGCTGAAACTAAAAGAAGTATCTTACAAGGAATCCATGGACACACGTCTGTTTACACCTCTGTTCGCTTTGTACCAGCCTGAAAGTGAGGATGCAATTGTGACTGTTGCAGGTTTCCAAGTACAAACAATGATGGAGCTGTTGCCATGCCAACAGTTGGTTTGTGAACCAGTTTTGAAGCCTTGGTGTTTGCAGCTTGGTCATTTAAACATTACACTAATGTAGCCTCTCCCCACTACAAAAACATATTCATAGTTTGAACCGTTTGAAAGAAGCTGACTTGGTAAAGCAAAGATCAGTCTGAATACAGGCAGGTGAGGGATCCGTCATCATCCTCAAAGGCCGCTGTCCTGCATATTTGGGGTCTTTGCTTCAACACACCTGATTTCAGTGAATGGAATATTAACAGACTTAGACAGTTAAATGGGTGGAACACTTGTTTAATCAATACATTTGCAGTGGTCTCTAGTAGGAATAAATGTCTTGTAAGTCGTTCTTCATGGGAAAAAATATACCAGTGCACCATTTCTTGGAACTAAAAGGCCCAGTCCCAAAACTCGCACTTCCGCCCTTGCGCCCTTCAATTGCATGATCCCGTCCAGGGATGCGAGTGCGTAGGGTGTCCCGATTCTCATGTATGAAAGTTGACCCAGCCCCTTTTGCACACCTGATCTGCGCAAGGGTATTACCCACAATCCATTGCTGCATGGGAATGTTGAGAAGAAGGCCTTTTCTGGAAATATGTATTTTCAAATGAAAGAAGTTCATTTTAGGACGATTAATATTTATTCATGCTCTGAATGTGTCACGCTCCTCACCTGAGCTCCACAGCGTGAGCAGTGAGGAGGGATGTAGCGTGTGATTAGACCCAAGCGCAGGGAGTGCTAGCGTTGGGTGACGTCTAACACGCAGTTTATTATAGGAGCACCGACACGAACCTCGAAGTGAAACGAGGACGTGGCGGTGTTCCAGAAAGGAAAAAACGGGCTTACTGTTTGGATGCAGATGGATGAGGTGAGCGTAGGAGCTCTGGATCGTCTGGCGTGAATGTGGAGCCATGACGACTGGAACGGTTGAAAGCTGTAGCCGGCTGGCGTGGATCTGAGCCAAGGGGCTACGAAGCTAAAGCGTGAGGTGAGCGCCGGAAGCTCTGGGCGCACGGCGTGACCTGCGGAGCCGATGCGCTGGAGAAATAAAAGTTAAGGTAGAACTGAAAAACGCTACTAAGCGAGGCGCCGTTAGATTCGAGACGAAACGGGAACGCCGGGGCTACGGACTTAGAAACGATGAGCCAGCGCTGGAGTTGCCGAGAAGACTTCCTGAAATAGTGTGGACGTGATGACGTGGAGAGGTGCGTGACGGTGTGGGGAATGCTGGGAAGTGGAGTCCTAAGTACGGTGCGGTGTCAGAAGGATGGCTGGAAGGCAGGAATCATGACAGTACCCCCCACCCTAGGGACGGCTCCGGACGGCCCAAAACCGTGAGACTAGGAGGTCCGGGGGCGGCGAGCACAAAACCCAGAGAGGCCAGGAGAGATCCGATCCGACTCAATTGGATGGGACCAAACCCTGGCAGGAGTGACCTGACTGATGGACTCGACATGACTGGAGCTGATTGAAGCAGACTGGACATGACTGGACAGGAAGGGGCTCTAGGGGGCTGAACGGGAACTGGTTGAGCTGAAGGAAACTGGAGGGGATTGAAGAGACCAGCAACGGTCCTGGCTGGACGTGACGTGATGGAAAGGGACTTCCAGGGCTAGAAGGGACTTGAACAGAAGGGGCTGGAAATAATGTAGGGGAGCTGAAGGAGACTTGACCAGTAGGGATTGGAGTTGGCGTGGCTGAAAGGAACCCAGCTGGAGGGACTTGACTGCAGGAGAGCTGAACTGAATTGACGGAAAAGAACATGACTGAAGGAAAAACTGGAGTTGAAAGGAACGTGGCTGGAAATGACTTGACTTGAAGGGACTACGTTGAAGGGGACTGGAGCTGAAAGGTGGGAGTGATCTGATTCGAAGGGAGACAGAGGTGACCTTGACCTGATTGGGACTGGATTGGAAGAGACTTGACCTGATGTGATGTGATGAGGCTACCTTGATCGGAGCGACGACTGGGAGCGACTTGACTTGACTGGGAGCGACTTGACTGGGAGCGACTTGACTGGGAGCGACTTGACCTGAGGTGGAGCGACTTGACATGATTTGGCGTGATTCGACTTGATCGAAGTGGTTTGACTGGAAGCCACTTGACTTGAAGCACGTGACTTGACTTGACTGGGAGCGACTTGACTGGAAGCGACTTGACTGGGAGCGACTTGACTGGGAGCGACTTGACCTGAGGTGGAGCGACTTGACATGATTTGGCGTGATTCGACTTGATCGAAGTGGCTTGACTTGAAGCTGCTTGACTGACAGGAAGCTACTGGACTAGATGGAAACTACATGACTGACTGGATTGAAGCCAATGAACTGGATGGAAGCTACTGGACTAGATGGAAGCTACTGGACTCGACTGAAGCTACATGATTGAGCTACTGGACTGGAGCTGCACGATTGAGCTACTCGACTGGAGCTGCACGATTGAGCTACTCGACTGGAGCTGCACGACTGAGCTACTCGACTGGAGCTGCACGACTGAGCTACTCGACTGGAGCTGCACGACTGAGCTACTCGACTGGAGCTGCACGACTGAGCTACTCGACTGGAGCTGCACGACTGAGCTACTCGACTGGAGCTGCACGACTGGAGCTGCATGACTGAAGCTGCACGACTGAAGCTGCATGACTGAAGCTGCACGACTGAAGCTGCATGACTGAAGCTGCACGACTGACTGGATGGAATGAAGCTGCATGACTGACTGGATGGAATGAAGCTGCATGACTGACTGGATGGAGTGAAGCTGCATGACTGACTGGATGGAGTGAAGCTGCATGACTGACTGGATGGAGTGAAGCTGCATGACTGACTGGATGGAGTGAAGCTGCAGGGCTGGAGTGAAGCTACTGGGCTGGAGTGAAGCTACTGGGCTGGAGTGAAGCTACAGGGCTGGAGTGAAGCTACATGACTGACTGGCTGGAGTGAAGCTACATGACTGACTGGCTGGAGTGAAGCTACATGACTGACTGGCTGGAGTGAAGCTACATGACTGACTGGCTGGAGTGAAGCTACATGACTGACTGGCTGGAGTAAAGAAACTCGACTTGGCTGGGTTGAAGAAACTCGACTTGGCTGGGTTGAAGAAACTCGACTTGGCTGGGTTGAAGAAACTCGACTTGGCTGGGTTGAAGAAACTCGACTTGGCTGGGTTGAAGAAACTCGACTTGACTGGAGAACTTGACTGGAAGCACGTGGCTTGGATTGTAGCTACGTGACTCGGTAAAAAGAAAGTGGGTGGGACCACTACAGGCAGCACAGGCGACAGACCAGACATGTGATTGGTTGGAGGAATGTGTTGAAGGTCAGGGAGGCTGGGGCCCCCGCCTTAGACAGCTCAACTGGGATCCTTCTTTCTGTGGATAGCCCAGCAGGGGTCTCTCTGGCGGCGGGTGGCCGGAACCGGTATGAGGGCAACAGAGCAGGGGCCTCTCTATCAGGCGGCACAACTCTGGGCCCTGGAAAAATAGGGTGGTCAGACTGGTTGGGACTTTGCAGAGCTTGGATCCCCGCCTAGACGGCTCAACTGGGTCTCTCCTCTCTTAGGTAGCCCAGCAGGGGTCTCTCTGGCGGCGGGGAGCCGGAGCTTGGATGAGGGCTGGTAGGGATGGAGTGGACTGAACTGACTGGACTGTAGCAGTGACTGGCTGGATTAGGCAACTGACTGACTGAAGAAAATAATTGGAACTGAAGTGAAGGAGGCCAAAGTGGGGCCTGTCTCGAACTAAGACCTGTTGCGCTAGCAGTAGCTAAAAACAGCACGCCAATGGCGCACCGAGGCGCGTGGTAGCTTGCACTCTGCTGGGTCTATAAAGGGCTGGCTCATCCTGTCACGCTCCTCACCTGAGCTCCACAGCGTGAGCAGTGAGGAGGGATGTAGCGTGTGATTAGACCCAAGCGCAGGGAGTGCTAGCGTTGGGTGACGTCTAACACGCAGTTTATTATAGGAGCACCGACACGAACCTCGAAGTGAAACGAGGACGTGGCGGTGTTCCAGAAAGGAAAAAACGGGCTTACTGTTTGGATGCAGATGGATGAGGTGAGCGTAGGAGCTCTGGATCGTCTGGCGTGAATGTGGAGCCATGACGACTGGAACGGTTGAAAGCTGTAGCCGGCTGGCGTGGATCTGAGCCAAGGGGCTACGAAGCTAAAGCGTGAGGTGAGCGCCGGAAGCTCTGGGCGCACGGCGTGACCTGCGGAGCCGATGCGCTGGAGAAATAAAAGTTAAGGTAGAACTGAAAAACGCTACTAAGCGAGGCGCCGTTAGATTCGAGACGAAACGGGAACGCCGGGGCTACGGACTTAGAAACGATGAGCCAGCGCTGGAGTTGCCGAGAAGACTTCCTGAAATAGTGTGGACGTGATGACGTGGAGAGGTGCGTGACGGTGTGGGGAATGCTGGGAAGTGGAGTCCTAAGTACGGTGCGGTGTCAGAAGGATGGCTGGAAGGCAGGAATCATGACAGAATGCTTTAGACTAAGATTTAATGTGGACAGCAATGAATTTCAATTTTGTCAAATAATTGTTTGTTTGTTTGGAAGTTGTTAAAGATTTGAAAAAAAGTAGCACAAACAGCGACCAGCGTCCCGGCATGCGTCGCGGTCGATGATGCAATGCTCCCTGTCCCAATTCGGCCCACTTGTGTACACACTCGAACCCCTACTGCGCACTTCCTCCAAGTGCGCTTCACAGAAGACCATAGGGCGCAATGCGAGTATTGGGATTGGGCCAAAGTTGCCCACATTACAGCTGAGCTCCAGACGGCAGGTTTTGGAGTCTTATTTCCTGATAATTGGACATCTTGCCTCTGATTGGATAACAGTAATGTGACTCTACTGCTGACTTGCAACGTTGATGTTTTATCTCCACAAATAATACAAGCCTGGAGGAGCTTCTGCTGTGTGGTGAAGTTGCTAATGCTAATGGTTAGCTTCTGCTAGCTGAGACGTTCTCTGCCGATTCCCGGACGTTAAACCAACAGCCTTCCCCGTCGTGAGCCAAGATGCGTGAGGCCATGAATGTTAAGTATCAGTGTGACGTAGATCTGTGAAGATTTTCAAATCCTAGTTTTTCACCATCTATTTTCTATCAGAAGCTAATGCAGGAGATAGGTGTAGGAGACTATTCATGTTCAGCCTGCATGAAAAACTCACAGGGACCGATTATAATCAGAAATAATAATTATAGCATATTTTCTCAGAGAACCACACCTTTAATTGAACCATTGAACGAGGTGTGGTGGAGCAGGGAAACATTTAAAAGGTGAAGGATCGTGGTCCTCAAGGTCCAGATTTGAACACTATTCTCTTAACTACTGAGCTGCAGGTGCATTAACTGTAAATAAACCCACCAAAAGTGAGGACCATCCCCCACTCATACCAGCACTTTGAGCAAGGCATCTAAACTGATCTGAAGTCAGCCCAAATCAGTTTACTGCGACTGGATCCTGAGGCATTGTTGCTAGTATGGCAGCTGCTGCATGCTTGTCTGGCACCTCATTGATGGCTAACTGGCTGCACGTGTGTGGATATAAAAAAAGGTCAGGGCCAGATACACTGCATGCACTTTCTGCACACACACACACACACACACACACACACACACACACACACACACACACACACACACACACACACACACACACACACACACACACACACACACACACACTCTCAAAGGTGCACATTCTACAGACGCACACCTTTCCACACGCCAATGACCGACACACGTGTGCACACTCACTCACTAATCCCCCGCTTTTAGTGACACAGCAGGAGTGCGGTGGTCTTGTGTGGCTTTATTAACTTAGGTGGGATAGGGATGGAGGGGTTAGGGGAGGGGAGAAGAAGGGTGTGTGTGTGTGTGGATGGGGGTTTTGGGGCTTGGGTTGGTGGCTGGGACGTGTGGAGTCCCACCAGGTGCTAATAGATTTCCTGCAGCTTTGAAACATTTACTTGCACTGGTCCCCTGGAATGGAGTTGGGTTTCATCTGCAGCAAATTACCTGGACCGAAGTTTGACCCTTCAACACAGTCTCCTCCTCCATGACACAGCCCGACCGTGACACACATACTAACAACCCTGTGGGCACATCTAACACACATTCTCAGCCCTGACACGTTTTTTATAATAAAGCATTTATTTGACTAGTTTATCTAATAACAATCATAATGTTGACCTGAGAGAGAAATATCATTTAGAAAAACCTAAATGAAAAATAACTAAAAGCATTATGTCTTTATCCCTGACTCAGCTCACCGTAAAGGTTGAAATAAAAGGAGACAGCTGGATGATTCCCAACAGTGACTCGCATTGGCCTTTATTGTTCAAAAAGAGCTTCAAGTAGACTAATTATGCATTGATTAGCACGCATTTGTCCTAACTCAGCATGTGATTATACCAAAACCACACACAGATTCACCATGTGCAAAACCTTTGATGTTCCTTCACACGAACACCAAGGATGCAGGACTGTACATGAGTCAGAGGAGCCACTTTTGCTTTAAGAAAGTCTATTTATGTCCAAACATGTACATATGTGTAGGTTTACAAGTTTGTTTGTCTGCTGCAGCCTGTAAGTACATTTTATGTGATGGGTTTGAAGAGAAGTGAGCATGTTCGGCTGTAATTTAACAGCAGTAAATGAGGCTTGGCGTGTCAGGGGATCTTTAAGAGATAAACTCCCCTGTTTGTTCCAGACCTCGGTGCTTAATCACAGCGAGGACAACGGCTGAGTCGCCACGCTGATCAGACACCTGCGGCTCACGGCACAGGAAATAACTCACACCGACAGCGTCTGCCCCGACTGCACCGTCTGTGTTACGTAAC